>OZ022264.1:243954592-244474592 GCA_963978885.1 Nemotelus pantherinus | reverse complement strand
TGAGTTATAATGCATTCGTGAGACCAAAGTAAAACCTGGCGTTTGAATTAGTTTGGCTGTAATAAGCAGCTAGTGTGGTAGAATATGCACTCAAAATCTGCACGATTCTTCTACTGTTCTTCGAACATTAGTGTTTCTAGCGGTTCAGGTGCGCTAGAGTTTTTATGTTTAATTTTTTTTTTTTGCTTTCTTGACGCTGTAATTGCAGTTATATCTGTAGCGCAAGAGATAAATAAATAAATAAATAAATTACTTTTTTTTGAGTATCTGAAATGTGTGTTCGGGAGAACTTAGGACCGGAACATCCGATCAATATGAAATTCGCAGTATGTATTGGTCTTGAGTAGGAGCATGTTTGAAAGAAATTTAATTAACATGCTGTTAACTCCATAGTCCAACTCGAAATAAATCTCAAGAAAATGAATATTCTACCCTTTAGCTTCCGATGCAGATATTGAGCCTAGGCGATATTCGCATGGTAGGTGAGACTCAACGTCTAGCAAATCTGGTATACTTTTGGCTCAAAAATGAGGAAAGAGGTGACAGCATCCGGGTTTTTTGTAATGTCTATATTGTAATGTAAGCTCCTACGAGCGGGTAATTTTCATAAAATTCATAAAATTTGTTTACCAAGCTACGCTACTATCAAATTTTCTCATGACAAACACCATATAAAGCCCTCAAAGTTCTTTTTTCCCCTAAAAGGTTCGATTCAACCATCGAATTAATCGGCAGGTTGGTGCCAAACCGGAGCTGGTCTAATATACTTTTGGTGATGGTGGTCCCTATTTGGCCACTTTTGGTCAGAGAATTTATAGCTTTATGTTTACATATACTAAGTATCCCATCTGATGATCTAGTCGTGAGTTGGTTTCGTAAACGTTTCAATCATATAAAATCTTAAACAAAATTTACACATTTCTTCTGCTTTCTGTCGAAAATCAGCATTGCTAGCAGTTTCTACGCGCCAAAGTGTTTTTTATGTATGATGCGCTGAGAGAGGTCGTTTACATGTAAAAGTTATTAGCTCGAATAAAAAAATACGATAATACTAAATATAAATGACGAAAAAAACAATTTATTTTCTAAATAATAATTTCGATCCTGAATCTTTTTCGGTGTGAATCTTTATGGAACTATGGATTTTTATTATTTTAGACATAAAATAATTCTAGTTTTTGTCGAAAATTATTTTTTCATAAATAAATACCTACACTCATTAAAAAATATCCCTGTATTGTTGATATATTTTACCACTACCCACTTCCTGTAAAAATCTACAAAATATTCCCTTACATTCACTTTCACTTCAATGCAATAATCGACATTTATTAATATAGCATTTTGACCAGCTCTATAGGTAGTTCAAATGAGGTCAATCCGAAAAACCATTTTCCCTCTCAGCTCAATGCTAAATGTTCTAGCTCATTTCATCGTATATACATATGTATGTAGCTGTGACGATGACTATTCGGTTGATTCGGTGCGTTAGTTAGTTGGTTCTCTCGTCGTCATGTCTATTTTGATTGAAACAATTTTGTCGGTCAGATGGATTTTCGTTTTTGCGGGATTTCGCTGTTTAAAAATATCACCCAGGAAATTTTCGCGAAAATGTTTCTCACTACACAAATAATGCCGCCAATACCATCACCACTACCGGTTGCGGTACAAATTCACAATAAAGTGCGACAACAGACACGACATGAGGAATGCACAGAATATTTTTAAATTTCGTCACTAGACTCATTTCTTGACCGCATAGTATGTATAAGATTGTCTTAAGAGCCAGATTATAAGAAAACGTGTAGTCGGCTGTTAGTTGGCATGGATTTGAAAATAAATCGAGAAGACATTGGTCATTGCGCTCGATAGAATCGATGCAATAAGGAAATAGAGCAGAAACAATTGTCATTTATTTTTTCGTGTTGTTCCTGCTGTTGGGGATTGGTATGCCGGTCGTATTGATAGTGAAGTGCAACATTGACTTCGGTCGAAACATTTTTTCAGTTGGTTAGGTCAGCCGAGTCCACCCCATTTTGTGGTGTTGGTGGTCAAGTCTCATTTTTATCTAAAATCCTTGCATAACGTCAGCTTTTTCAAAGGCGAATCTGTTGACTATTTGGGACTACTAAATTTAGTTTTTTACTGCTTCATGTATTAGCATTCCAGATTAACTGTAGAAAAATAATATACGTCTGCGAGACGAATGGCACACGCAAATTTCATTTTATTTTTCTAACTATAAGCTGTCACAAGCAACTCAGTTGGGGATTGCATTTTGTGCATGGCAACTGTGGTGAGCAGTTACAGCTGTGTCGTACGTCCGCGAAACGTATGATTATCTTTTATGAAACTATTAAAGCATATATAATTTTTATTTGTAAATAATTATTATTTACAGGTACTTAATATTACTTTATCGTTATGGCAGATCAAAGGTTATTGACTGATAGTGAAATTGAGGCATTTTTGATTGAGAATGAGGAAATTACAACATTAGAGTGTGAAAGTTATTGTGAAGATTATGTTTTAGAAGATAACGTGCAGAGTGATACTGAAGACGAATTGATTGATTATGATGTGAATATGCAGAACTGCTTTGCTGAAGGCTGATCTGTGTTATGTGCCAACTAAAGTTCAATTTTACACACTCCCATAATCATTCCTTCCAGGCCAACAATTGTTGGTAAAATCAAGCACAAATGGACTACAGACAAGGGTAAAACTCATGGTAGAACCTCTGCAAGAAATATGTTCGTAAATATTTGTGAATGTCTAAGCGTACATGCAGAAATATTCACGAGCCTTTGGCATGCTTCAACTTATCCATAACAGATAAAATGGTAAGTGGAAGTGGACAAGATGGACAAACACAGAAATTTCTATAAAACGCACTGAAAGAACAGCCTGAGACAGAGTGACCACCAATGAGGCTACTACTACTTTAGCAGTTTCCGGCGCATCCGCCAAGGACTGATGATCCCATAATCGTCAACTAGGCGGATGTTCCTTCCTTTACGGACGAGGAGCTGAACAGTGCAGTGTCCAAGATGAGGAATCGGAAGGCCCCGGGGCCTGTTGGGGTGCTGGCCGAGGCGCTTAAAGTCGTGGCGGAAAGTCAACCGCGTCTATCATTGGATTTGTATAATTCATGTTTAGTGGCGGGGGTCAGGGTAGAAAGTAGCTCGACTGGTACTTGTAGACAAGCGAAAGGGGACCCTGGGCAACCCATCAGCATACGGGTTGCTCAAGCCGCGGCAGCTGTCAGCAGTGAGATCTGCTAGCGATTTTTCTTGCAGATCTGGCGAGTATTCTAGTAGTCGTCATTTCGCTGAGTAAGCTAATGGCCAATGTCGGTGGACCCTGTGAAACGAGACGGAGGCTATTGATGGTAACGACCTATTCCATCTTGAAATATGGAGCCAAAATTTGGGGAGATGCGCTCCAAACTAAGAAATTCCGGAAGCGCATTGCCAGTGTCAGTGCAGGGGTGCCCTCCGAATCGCCTGTAGCTACCGCACGGTCTAGAGGCTGTGATGGTGGTATCGGGACTAATCCTGATCGACCTACTAGCGCGAGAACGCAAAGTAAGGTATCTCTTTCGCTTAAAACTGAGAAGAACTGAGGCTCTGACGCACGCGCGAACGCTTACCCTCCCACTTTGGCAAGAACGTTTGAGTGAAAGTGATAAAGAACGCTGGACGGCTAAGCTAATTGGTTTTAATGAGCCTTGATATAACCGGAGCCACGGAGAGGTAAACTTTTACCTTTGTCAACTCTTGACAGGGCACGGTTACTTCACGAAATACCTGAACAGAATGGATAAGGTGGTCACACCGTACTGCCGGTACTGTGTAACTGAGCTCGATGATGGTCAGCATACATTCTTTATATGCAGTCGCTTCGTAAGTTGGAGCCGCGGTATTGAGTCCACGATCGGCCAGGCAACGCTTGAGACGATCGTGGATGCAATGCTCCAAACCGAAGAGAACTGGCGCGCAGTCTCAACATACGTTGAGAAAGTGCTGCGCATAAAGTGGGAGGAGGGTTGCCTTACCGATCCAGAAGCTGTAGTAATTTCTGAAGTCCGTGGTTACCGATAGGTGAGTCAGCACGACCGGGTTGAAGCAGTGCTTAGGCGGGCCCCGACTCGGAACTGGGCTTGTAGGTGGCCTGTTTTTGGTGAGTCAAACCTCGCATGCCCCGTGAT
This sequence comes from Nemotelus pantherinus, assembly GCA_963978885.1. Lineage (NCBI taxonomy): Eukaryota > Metazoa > Arthropoda > Insecta > Diptera > Stratiomyidae > Nemotelus > Nemotelus pantherinus. Next base: position 244,470,382 of record OZ022264.1, on the reverse strand, counting down.
GATAGGTCACCCGGAGATCTGACAAGCAGATTTTTTTTGGCCATCTACAATAGGGGAGGAAAAAACTAATACTTTAGAAAAATTAATGAACTTGAAATTTGTGCATATACTGGGGTGCTAGCATTTTCAGCTTCTATGAAAGATAATCACCTTTCAACAGAAAGAATATTTGACTGCTCTCTTTCGGGCTTGCGCTACGTTTCAGTTATGAGCTGTGACAGAGTCGACTTTCTGATTAGATGCATGCACATGGATGACAAATTGTTACGTCCATCAATTAAAGCTGAAGACCACTTCATAATTATCAGAAAAGGGTTGGGATGTGTTGATATGTTATTTGTTGCCCATTTTACTATTGACGAGCAGCTATTGGGATTTAGGGGAAGATGTTCTTTTAGGATGTACATACGGATGCACATACGTCTGTGCCCTTAGCAAAATCTTTGCTTCGGCAGCCTTACCAACTTATGCTCGTTGGCACTATACGTTCAAATAAACGGGAGATTCCAGAACTAATGAAAAATACTCAATCGAGACTTTTGGGTAGTTCAATGTTCTGTTATCAAAGCTATCAAAAATGTTAAACTTACTGTCATCCTGCGACGAAGAAGGCACATACCATAAACCAAACAACAGCAAAGCCAGAAATGATTATGTACCACAACCAGACCAAAGGCTGTGTCGACAGGTTTGACCAAATGTCCTCGTCAATTTCGTGCTCCAGGAAAACGAGCAGGTTGCCAATGGCTTCACTCTACGGCTTTTTTAACATAGCCTACGTCAATTCCTATGTAATTTATTGCCACATCATTTCCAAAAACGAAGGTTTGATGTAACTAAGACTTATTTTTATAGTTTGTAGAAGCTTGGTACTAAATAAGTAAATGTGAAGACTGAAAGTCAGTTAAAAAGCTCTTATGAAGAAAAAGATATTGTTTTTTGTTAATTTTTGAAGGAGTTTACGCATTTTGTTTATATTGGGTATGGGAAAAATTTCATTGGATTTTTTTTAGTAAAATTCAACTGGTTTTTGTATAACGTGAGAATGAATTTATTTCAACCAATAATGCTCCATTATTATTGACAATGTTTCGCTATTTTTCGGGTAGAACCATTATGCCATCGGTAAAGAAATTCCACGGTTTCTGGTTGAAAAACTGAATCAAGTGGTTTTCACAGGGTTCTTTTGAAACTAGCTTAATTCCAGAGAGAGAGAGAGAGAGAGAGAGAGAGAGAGAGAGAGAGAGAGAGAGAGATAGAGAGAGAGTTCTGCAGTGATAGGAACAACAAGTAATAATCAGAGGGTGCTATGTCTGGACTATACGGTGGATGCATCAAAACCTCCCAACCAAATTCTCGCGATTTTTGACGGTTAATCAAAGAAAAGTGTTTGGTCGTGCGTTATCGTGATGGAAAACAACGGCTTTCCTATTATTCAATTCTTTCAATTGCCTGGCGTAATCTCTCTAGTTATTCACAGTAGACTTGAGAATTAATCGTCTGACCAACTGGAAGTAGCTCATGGTGGGCGGTTCCCTTCCAATCCCATCACACACACAGCATCACCTTTTTCGGCGTCGATCCTGACTTTGCGAACGCTTGTGACGGCTCACCATCCCTTGCATATTATCTTTTACGCTTCCGACTGTCGTATGTGATCCATTTTTTATCGTCGGTTATTAGATCGGTTTTAGAAATGGCTCGATTTCATTGCGTTTTAGCAACGCATCGCAAATGTTAATTCGGTCTATCAGTTTTTCGCACTCAACTCATAAGGAGCCCATATGTACAGTCAGACAAAAAAGTCTCCGTACGATGCTATCTTTTCTGCATTTACAAGAATAACTTTGATATATTACAATATTTTTTTATTTCAAAAATTAATATGTTTTCGACAACTCCTTACTTACTTAATATGATAAGAAAAAAACAAAAATATTGCCACATTTTAATACAGTAATTCAATTAAGGAAATAAGTCAAAATTTTACATCAAAAAAGTCTCCGTACGAACGAAGAAATGAATCAAATTAAAGCTAAAAAAAATTATTCTGTAGATGTGATTTAATATTTGGTGGCATTTCCATTAGCTTTAATGACTTCTGCCAAACGCCTGGACATTGAGTTAACAAGTTTTGATATGATTTCCGGTCCGATTAAATTCCATTCTTCTTGTAGTTTAGCCTTAAGCTCTTATTTGCTTTTTATCGGGTGTTTCCGCACTCTGCGTTCCAATTCATCCCATAAATGCTCAATGGGATTTAAGTCAGGTGATTGTGGTGGACTGTGAAGCTGCCTGGGCACGTTATTCAAAAGCCATTCCTTAACTACCATTGAGGTATGCTTTGGGTTATTGTCTTGCTAGAAAATGAAATCACTTTATAAACCCAAAGCATTGACACTTTCGCGCTGACAAGTTTTTCAAAATATTTAGATAGTGCCACCGATCCATTGTACCATCAATAAAGTGCAGCTTTCCAACTCCTAAAGCCGCCATACACCCCCACAACATCAGACTACCACCATCGTGCTTAACAGTTGGGACTAGATTTTTTACGTTCAGCTCCTCCTTAGGTTTGCGCCAGACTTTTCCTCTGCCATCTGAGCCGAACACGTTCAATTTGCTCTCGTCCGAAAACAAAACTCGATTTGAAAAGGTAGCATCCTTATTTTCCTGGATTTTTGCAAAATGTAATTGCTTCTTTCGATTAACTTTTGAAACAAAAGGCTTACGCCTAGGTTTTTGACCATGGAAGTTATTCTCTCGTAGAACATTCCTGGTGGTTTCATCACTAATTGTTAGGTTGAATTCCTGTCTTACCTCGTCTGCTATTTTAGATGCGCTGGTTCTTGGATTCTCCTTAATTTTAAGCACTATTGACCGTCGGGCTGTAGCACTTAAAATTTTTGGACGTAATAAACGAGGCTTTCTTTTCAAGGATCCAGTTTCTCCGTACTGCTTGATGATATAATGCGCACTAGACTTCGGTTTTCCAATTATTTTCGCTTTTTCGCCCATTGACTCTCCTTGGCAATACAGCTTAACGATGATTTTGCGCGTATCTAAACTGATTTCCTTACCAATAGCCGATGGTTATGTTTTCTGAACTTGACTCAAATTTTCACAAGGCTATAACTATACTAGCTGTATGCTAAGAGAAATGCTCAAATTTGTATGAAGTTGACGCGCGTCTAGCACTGCAAATGTTTGTATAGCACGGTGTTGCCATTTATTCGTACGGAGACTTTTTTGATATAAAAATTGGAACAATTTACTTTAATGAATTACTATATCATTATGAATGGATAAATTTGAAATTTTTTTTCTGATATTTGTAATTAAAGAGTTGTAGAAAGCATATAATTTTTTAAACTAATAATATTTTGTAACATCACAATGCTATTCTTGTAAATCAAGAAAAAACAGCATCGTACGGAGACTTTTTTGTCTGACTGTATATCGAGCTTCTTTTTGTAGGCAGCTTTGCGTAAATGATTCAAAACAGTTTTGTGGTCAATTCCTAGCTCCATATCAATACCGACACTGCTGATATGCTTACCTTGCTGCACTTTTTCAAGAATTTCATCTGCTTTTTCAGTAATTGGACGACCAGAGCGTGACTCATCTTTCACATCAAAATTACCGGAACGAAAGCGAGCGCAGCGTTCTTCTCCTTGTCATAATAATATTGCAAAATATAGCGCAATTTTTCATTATTTATCTCCGTTTTTAAACGCAAAAAAAAAAAAATTCCAACCAATGCACCAATTGCGATGTTTACACATTCAAAGTAACGCTCAAACTGACACCTTTCCAACGAGCGTTTAGGTAGTGTCGCTGCAGTCTGCGTTTCCTGAGTTATTTGCAATTGACGCCATCTATCGGGATAAACGCCACACTTAATATTTTTTAAATAATGTTTTTTATTTTGCAAATCTTTTGTTTTATTTCTCCTAAAAGTGCTTGTACTTTTATTTCGAGTACTAATATTTCATGAAAAGTACATGGATCTCATTGAATACACTGAGAAAGTGCCATGCGCTTCTGGGAAGTATGATTATGTTTAAGGCCATAAAATATACGATCATCTTTCTAGGGTTAACTGGATTTATGAGATATCCACTACTTGTATTCTGCGTCCCTATCAACCTTAATTCGCCATTAGCTGTTTTCAAGGATATTTTATACTGCGCATTAATATTGGCTCCTGAAGGTTACAGCAATAAAAACTAAATCGATCAACGCTGTTTATTCTATCCCCCGTGGAAATGTACAACATAACAATGGATTTTATTTCTATACTGCGAAAAAATACACCTGACAATGTCAAAACAAAACAGAAATCAATCATTTATAGCTTCGCTAAAAATAGCACATTTTCGATAGAAAGAAACTCTCGATTGGACCAGACACTGCATTCCCAATACAAGTACATACTCGCTTTCTCCTCCGGCCGCCGCGCCGCGCCGCCGGAGCTGCATTTTACCGCGCTATTAAAACGAATTCGGGCAACATTGTTTGTACACATATGTATCTATCTGGTCACATCCCAATCACGATCGCTTGCGAATTGCTGCTACAACTAGACCAAACCCAGGTCGCTCGAAAAATCACTTTTCGAAGGCTCAGCGATGAAAGAATCGAACAAGATCGAAATAAACACAAAATATCTGTACTATTTTCGGATTATCTATCATGTCAGCTGTAAAGCGTATTACGAAGCGGCATGTATTTCGATCAAGTGAAATAGTCTTTCCGTAATACATAAATTATTATGGCGCCCTTGATTTTAGAGAAAACAATCATAGAGTCATACGCATGGCGAATTGCGGACTGGCTTTGTGATTTTGTACTGAGAATTGAAATTAACAAGCTGATTTTCTTTTTGAATTATTACCACATCAATCGGATTATTTACCTAGCGTGTGTGTATACAGGATTTCGATTTTCTTGACTAGATCGTTGAGATCGATGTCGTAAATCTGAATAGCACTGAAGTGATAGTGATGAATCTACTCACCAGAGCCCTTTGCAAAACCGCAAAGTGAGACATGATTTATTATTAATAATTCTTATTTGAACGTTGAATGGCGCTGGGAGCAAGAGTTGGTTGACATTAGAAATTCTTATGTCATTTGCTGCTTGATCCATACCTTTCAATACTCATTAGCTGTTCAAATAACATTTTTTGTGTATGGACCTCTCCCCTTCTCCTATTGAATGTGTTGCTGTGCGCGTTAGCTTTGCTTCCACAAAAGTTATCATTGTTTCTGCAGTATATGTTCCTTGTAATTCTTCAGTTGCGGTTTACAGCAAATTTTTTTATGAGCTACCTACCTACCTCAGCATTAGCTTTTCTTTTGCCTTGTCTTTAGTATGTGGAGATTTCAACTTACCGAACTTAGTATGGAACCATAACTTTTCTTTTATAATCTGATCCAGCAATATTTCCTTGATTACCTCATCTTTTCTATCATTGTGTTCACTCTCCCAATTAAACTGTGTGCCCAATATAAATAACAAAATACTAGACTTCGTCCTATCTAATATTCCCTCTCATAGCATCAGTGTTCATATCTTCCCTTACGTCCAAGCTGACTTACATCGTCCTTCTCTCTCAGTCGCACTTCATGTTGATCTTGAGACCTTTTGTGCTCCTTCTCGAGCCATGCGTTTTAACTTCCATAAAGCAGGCTTCGTTGGTATGATGACTGAAATAAACTCTGTTTCTTCTTTTCCCGCGGCTTCACTGTCAATCAACCTGTCATAAAATTCCAAAACTTGCTATCCAACTGTATCTCCCGTTTCACTTCTTCCTGGTTTAATCGTGATGTGGCGTCTGCCCTCAAAGATATGGATGTCGCTCGAGCTAGATTTAGACATACAGGCTCTCATGATGACTTCCTCGAATTTTCGAGGCTACGTTCTGCTGCCAAAACTGCTGTCAATCAAGCTATCTGAGATTACTTTTCCAGCATTGAGTCCTCTATCTGCTCTATTCATCCGAAACCCTTTTGATCTCTCAAAAGTTCTCATCGTTTCCCCGATCCCATGTTACTCGATAACACTACTGCATCTAATCTACGTGAAATTTGCGACTTCTTTGCAAAAAAATTTTTTCCTTCTTTTTTCAACACAATCATATCTAGCCTTGTGAAGTTCCGCATGTTGCTTCATATTCCCTATCTTCCATTTACAGCAATTCTCTTGAAATTGAATCATTACTCGAGTGTCTTGAGGTCAATGTCAGCTGTGGTTCTGATGGTATCCCTAACCTGTTGGGCAAATCACTTTCATCGTCCTTAGGTGCTCATTTGTCTATTACATTTAACCTCAGCCGCTCCTCCGGCTTTTTCCTCGGCAATTGGTAATCTGCTTATATTTCACTCATCCACAAGTATGGCGGTCCAAGCTGTGTTTCCAACTACCGTCCCATTTCCTTCTTTCCTTGTTTTGGAAAAGTTACAACAGGCTGCTTCCTCTCCTCCATACTTGCTCCTGAACAGCATGGTTTCTTCAAAGGGTAGATCTCTCACTTCTAATTCTATATCCTTTACTAACTTGGTTGCATCCGCTTTAGCTTTAAACAAGTAGATGTGGTATATACCGAATTTTCAAAAGCTTTTGATTCTGTTGATCACAGAATTCTTCTTGCAAAGCTTCGAAGTTATAGAGTGTCTGGTCTTCTTTTGTCTTGGTTTTTATCTTATGTTTCTGGTCGTTCTTGTGCTGTAACTGAGCATTCCTCTACCTCTTCCCCTTTCTGTCCGCTTTGCGGTGTTCCTCAGGGCTCCATTCTAGGTCCATTATTAATCTTAGTCTTTATAAATGATCTTCCTTCCTTTATTCGTTCTCCCTGCCTTTTGTTTGCCGACGACTTCAAGATTTTCAAAGTAATTGAATCTACCAACGACTGCCTCCAACTCCAAAATGATCTCTGTACTCTGTCCGACTGGTGCTTTAAAAATTCACTTACTTTGAATATATTCAAATGACATCAAATGTCCTATACGAATAAAATGTCACCTTTAATATATTTCTATACTCTGTACGAATCTTCTATTACGGCTGTTGATAATTTTAAGGACCTTGGTCTGTACTTTGATCCAAAGCTCAAAAGACGACATTTATTTAGGAGATGGAATATTATTTTATCAAGATAGAGTAATTGTTCTATGTCGTTTACAGGCCGAATATTTAAACCTCCTTCATGAAAGTCATTTGGAGATATTGGAAACCAAAGAACGAGCCAAAAGCCTTTTATATTGGACAACTTTAAATAACGATATAGAAAATTTAATAAATGCTTGCACCGTCTGCCAAAAATGCAGAAGTTAATTCCTAATAGGTGCCATTTTTACCGTTCATAAAAGTTGCGCTAGATCTGTTTGAATTCAATAAGAAAAATTATCTGGTTTTAGTAGATTATTACTCTCATTGGTTAGAAATTCGCTTTGAATAACAAATCATAAAAAACCAAATCATAAAAATCAAATGGGCTTGCGGAAAAATATGCCGATATTAGTGAGAAGTTGCTATTGAAATCTTCAGCTATTGGATTTGAACATGCTTTACTAGAATATAGAAACACTCCTTTGACCAGATTAGATTACTCTCCAACACAACTATTGTTGAGTAGACGCACAAGAACTAAGCTTCCCATAAATGCCATTAATATGTTTCTGATTGTACTACCATAACTTAATGCACTCTATTCTCCACGGAACAGGAATAGCAAAAGTTTTTCTGTATTGTAATGAGTAGAGTTTGACTTCTCTATCAGTTGACTATATTGTCATGGTCTTTTTTGCAGTTAAGTTAGAATTTCTGTGATGGAGCTCTGTAGGACGGGTGCGAGAAAGTGGAATGTTTGTAGTTTTTTATAGAAATATAATAGAGAAAAGGAAACATAGAGAATAATGATCAAGGAGCAGTAAGTACACATATTTTTATTGATAATAAATTGATTACTTGCATTATTATTTTTGGTACACAACTCATTTGCCAAGTTAAGATCATAGTATGAGAAATCGTTTTTATTACACAACTAGCGGACGCAACACTGCTTTGCTTCTGCTAAATTTGAATACATATTTAAAAAAACACAGCTAATATTAAAAATAAAAATATTATTTCGTTTCTTCACTTAAAATGACACAATTTGATTTTTGTGTGAATCCTGAACAAATTTTGCGATTGGTTAACTTTAAAGTTCGTACTGCAGTTATCTTTCTTTCTCTAGAAAACTGATATGATCATGTTATATAATTATGGTTTCGTTTACATAAAAGATTCTTTTGCAATGTGGAATGCGGCAATTGCAGGTTTGCCAAGTTTGATTGGTAACCTTGTTTACCTTTATTTTGTATGTCATGAAAAAGCACCAAATGTAAGCAAAGCATACTCTGTTAAAAATGCAGCAGGGAATATCCCTAAAGTGGATAGAATTAGTCAAATAAAACTATAAACTTACTCATAAAAGGCTAGCATTCATTTAGAACATTCGCATACCGGATGATATTAATGATCTTTCAACGGAAAATATTGCAATCCGATAATCATGCAATAGTTTATTTTTCCGAAACAAACAAAATAAATGCTTCCGCCTCAGTTCATCCAACTGAGTTCTAAAGATAAATTCACATCAACTCAAATCTTTCGGCAAAGATCAGCCTTGTAGCAATTTCTAAAAATACACATTCACTGTGTATACAATATGTGTCACCACAGTCCTGAAATTCATTTCGTCTAGGAACCAATTTCACATCCACTAAGCTCATCATTTCAATTAGTCAAAGCGAAATATTACTGTGTCATACAGAAAATTGAGAGCATAGTATGTATTTTAAACCTTGCATTTGGCTAGGTAATCTTGTGTCCAACGGATTGGAAATTATTTTTGTTCTTTAAAAAACAAAAACCAAACATTTTCCGCACAATAAATTTCCAATAGCATGAAAACATATTTTGGGTATTTTGATTTCTTGTCTTGAAAATCTATCATCCGAAAATATTTTTTTATTGAATAAATTAGATGAGGTGGAAGTATAAGAAGAAGTTCGTCAACTGGGAAAAAGATCAACGATCTCTTAATCATATGCATTTGCGCCATACCTACTATTCTTAGAACGAACAGCCAAGAAGAGCCAAGAAACAAGAGCCAAGCAATGCAAATGTAAACTATAGGCAGACAATCGATGCAAAGGTATATATGGGGCTCATACAATAGGTAGCATAAATTAACGATATCATTTCCGTTTTCATGTCAGAGAAAAATGTGAAGTAGACGTTTCGAGAGTAGAAGTGATGAGATGCATTTTTAGATCTTGATGTAACGTTGGAAGGCAGTTTGAAGGAAGAAAGTGAAATTAATTAGATACATCTATGGTAAATAATATACATAAAAAGATTGAGCCTTGTATTATATTTTTAGAGATGGATAGATTGAGTTTACTTATTTTATAGATTGAAATTGATTTTACATATTTATTTGTATCAATTTTAACAGGATAATGCCCAATTATAAAAGTTGAAATACTTGAAAACAACCAAGAAGAGACTAGGGAATTTAAAAATCCATCGAATTCAAAAGATACATGTTTCAAACCTCAATGATTTGAAGGAATACATGAAAGATAATATAGATGAAAGTAGAATAATAATAATTTTAGGCAAGCATGATGAGAAGCCTTTAGATTTGAAACTTTGATTTTAGATTTAAACTGCTAGAATGTTAGTGAAAAAGGGCTTAGCTCTGAAATTATTTGTGCTTCCAGGGGATAAGCACTAAAGATGAGTTAAAGTAAATCACAGTCCGCCCGAAGAGCAGAGAAAACATGAACGAAGATCTGATCAATTAAGGGGTTCTCAGACATGAGTCCATTCGTTTTTGGATTACACGAGTCAAGTCAACTCAAATTCAATTTTTTGAAGGCGGGGCTAAAGCGAAAGTGGTCGGATACGTTGATTAATATACCATAGACTTTATGGCTATCTTTTCGCTCTTTGTCATTTGTAGATGACTAGTGCATGCTTATTTTACCACAAGTATGTTAATGGGCATAATAGTTTTAATATATGTTGATGTGTATGATCATTTTAATAATATTTAAGCATCATCGCCTCGCGTGAATTTCTTAATGATATCACGTTTATATAAAAAGTTATCATAAATCGAAATTAAAAAAAAACCCTAGGGCATCAGAACCGCTAGAAACACAGAGAATTTGTGCAGATTTTGAGTGTGTATTCTACCACTACTTACTTTTCCTACTTAAGACAAATACTCCGTAGTAATAGTAGACCCTAAGCTTATTTTAATTTCGATTACTTCATCGAAAGTTACAGCGATAGAAAGGTATATGGGGTTGCCATCCGAAAAATGTCCAGACCTTAGAAAATTGAAACATTGTTTACTTATTTTCATTGCAAATGTTCGCGATGTGAATACTTAATACAAGCATTTACTGGTACGAAAATAACAAAAACGCCTCGTGCTGGCAGCCCTTTGCTAGCACCGAAGCCAAAAATATGTCACATCTGTCTCACGTTGAAGTCAACCTGATCTGCGAATTTTGTATTGGTCCGATCACTGCATTGGATAGGGATACAACGAAATTTAGGGTTACCATTCACAAAAGTTTTCAAATTTTCTAGATCTTAATATTTGGTGTTAATTTTCACTACCAAGATCACTGCGATTTGAAAATTCTATGATAAAATCGCTTACTAAAGATATGCTAAAAAATATAAAAACAACCATAGCTGGCAACCCTATCATTGTTTTTGCAACTAGATTTCTACTGAATATTGTCTACAATAAGTTTAATTTTCCATTTGAATTTCGTTATGATTCCATGACTGTAGTGAAAGCTATAGGGCAAAGAGCTTTATTTTCCTGAGCGAATTTTCGAAATTTAAGACACCACAATTACTATAGCTGGCAGCACCACCCGAGTTTTTCAACCAAATTTCTACCAAACGTGGCTTAGAGTAAGGTTCAGCTACTCTGTGAATTTTGTAAAAATCGAATGACTGAATCAGAATTCATAGGGCTAAAAGCAGTTATTTTTCTTAGTGATTTCTCAGGATGGCACCACTGGCACAGAACTGCCCGCATTTCAATATCACATCTATCAGACCTGGTCCTCCTTAAGACCAATACTTTCTGTAAACTTCCACTGTATCTGATTATCAGGTCGTGAGTTCCTGTGAACATAAGTTTTTGATGCTAAAAATATACGTAAATTGGAGAAGGGTTACCGATCTTGCCCGTTGTAAAATTACAAATGTTTTACTTTGGCTATGTAGACAAAGTATAAGATTTATATATGAGTCGCTCTTTTTCCAAAAAGCGACAATCTTTCAGGAAAGTCGATGATTTGAAGGTTTTCACTTTCAGCGCCTGCCCTAGCTACAGGGTTGCCAACATGCTCATTTAAAGCAACACAAATTTACAAATTAGCAATACCAATATGTCCTGAAAGTTTTATAATGATTTGATAGCTCTGTCAAAAGTTGTCGAAATTTAAAAATTTTCAAATTTTCCCGATCTCTTTTTAGGCACCTAGCGCAAACATGGGGTTAAAAAAATCCCAAAACATTATTCGATTCACATTTAAAATACGTTCGAAATTTATGTTGCGAACTTAATTTTTGCAAAAGTTATTTGTGGACGGAATAATAGGTATATTAAAAATATCACTAAAATGGCCGGCGGCGCCAAAGGGTTAAACATTATTCTCTTCAAAGGTATTGACGGCAACGTATTAGTCGAGAGTTGCTCGGAGAGGGCACATACCTCTGTATTAGCTATGTCCAACTTTTCGTTTAAACTGGCAAAAGAGCTTAACAGTGGCAAAAGATAAATGAAACCATTGACTAGTTCCTATATGATCTGCAAAACCAGTTCAGAGAAGAATCTCTGAATAGGACAGTATCTGCAAAAACACTCTTGAAGCCAGTACAGTTTGAGGGGAAAGTTAAGCCGCCATTGTCCTTTTATGGTTTTGATAGTCATTGGTTATGGAGACAGGAATAACGAATAAATATCTATTGTATCTCAGATGTCATTTCTCATTGACTTTGACTGTGACACGTTGTTGCTATCTAATGTTCTACAACACGTGCGCTTTGATCTCTATACTTCTGCCCTGGTTAATCTATTTTAACTGAGTTTTCTTAAATGTTTTCCTAAATTAGTTTCTGTCACATTTTCGCCTTATCGATGTCAATACTTCTTTGTATGCTTGGTTTCGAAAGTGAAAGAGATTTCTCAAATGATGCATCTAATTACCAAATCAAATCATCAAAGCTCAATCATCTAGGTCAAGTTTAGCAAACATTATCACCCGAACCGGCGGCATCCATCATCACGCAAACAACTTTCGACCAAAGACGACAATCTATCAGCGGCTGAGAATCAATAGCGCTTCATCAACCTAATCAGCACTCTCATAACTTTCACGTCCTATCTTCGATCGAATAAACTTTTACTTGTTTTCCATGTTCACAATCACGTTTCAATATGTTTTTCCTATTTTACACCCAACTCAATCGACTGTAACCGCATCAATCGATCAGATCGTGCTAACCGGGAAAATTAGGTGAACCGGTCATCGAAGGGAATCTATCTAGCTGCAGCAGCACAGCGAACGATTTAAAGTGAGCCATCACGGCTCACGATCACGTCGATTCGTCTGCAAAATGTGCGCAGATTTCGTACCGATGCACGATCCATGGAATTTAGGTGAATTAATGGCCAATCACCAAGTTCATAGGGTCAATGTGCATTTTCGTTTGAAATTAAAAATAGGCCCCCGAGTCGGTCGGCCAGATTTTGTAGCAAAACAAAATCTATGAGAGGCATGCGCGTAAATATCGACCTACACAGATGGTTTGATGGGAAAAGAATTTGGTGACCCTAATTTGTTGCCTAAAGTACACATTTGTACAAACATAATGATAAAGATACCACCACAAACGCACGAAGAAGAATGCGCGGCGGCGATCGAGGAAATCGGTTGTTTCTTCTATTTGATATTATTTACACATTAATTCTACACTATCACTTGGAACAGGTTGGTGGCCGGCCGGCCGCTTTTGCGGTGATATACCAAAAACAGGTTCGCGGCCACAGTATCACGATGAGTTTGGTGTAAAAATGTAAATAAAATTTCCTGATCAACAGTGTTGGCTGGAGAAAGCGATTTCAAATGGTTTCTCGTGATCAGGCACTTACATATGACTGTTTGTGGCATTTCTTGTGGGACAATAGGAGATTTACAATATTTAAAAGGTGATTGGGGATTTTTCTGTATGCGATTAATTCGAACAAAAGCGTTATTGGTCAAACCGTTTTACGATGTCTTTTTGTTGCCTGATATACATATTTCTATTAATCGTTTTGATTTAGAAAATAGTTTGACTGATTATGCCACAAAATATCTGAAGAAGTTGTTTTGAATTTATAATATTTGCTATAGACTTGCGGATATTCGAGACATCCTAGCGGGGCCGTCAGCTGATCGATACTAAATTAGACTTCAAATAAATTGATACTTAATGATTCGAAGAAAGGCCTTACACATTATGTTCTCCAAGTAGCAGTTTAGAGTGATGGGAGAATCAAGATAGATCTTAATATCTTGAAACGAAAACCTAAAGCCCTAACATAACATGAGTCTGCGAACATAAGCAAATGTCAAAATCGACCGGTTCATTTTTACATCCGCAAACACGTGTAAACATTAGTGCGGATACAGTGCATGAGCGAACATATGCCAAGTCGTATATAATAGCCACTTTACATATGGACAGCTCATAGCGACAATTGAGCAAAAAGTTGCCCAATGTGCATGACACTTTTTTGGCAGTTCGGAAAGTTATATTTGGGTTTGCCTCGGTGCATATGCATCGCCGCGTAAGCAGACTAATGACTGGTTGGACCTTAAGGTTGGAAGTATGTAAAGGCTTTAAAGAACCTTGAAGTAGGTCAACAAATTGTTTGGCCCACAAAGCAGGGTGACCTGAAAATGTTCGTGAAAACACCTCAACTCGTTTCGGAGGAAAGCTTGGTAGTCAACGTCAAATGAACGACGAAACTGATAAACAAAAAACACTAATAACAATAGTTTACGATACGCAAAAAGGCTGGCACAATGTTATCTTCCGGAGAACAGCGAGTCTATAATAATAGACTCGCTGTTCTCCGAAAGATAACATTGTGCCAGTCTTTTTGCGTCAGCTTTATCGTGAAGCTCTTTGTCGTGCTCCAATCAAACATCGAAGGAGTGGTTCATACATATCCTTTCGATACTGGGTACTAGCAGTCGGATCATACTTATCATTTGGACCCTGATTTCGCCACACTTTAGAATGTCAATTGTTAGGTTCATGGTGCTCGCAAGAGCGCAGGTTACATCACGGCATGTTCGGTAAGCTGAATCCGGCCATCGATGTGAAAGACTCAATGATAAGGTACAGGAATCGTAGGAAGACCCCACCACTGCTGAAGATGGTGTCCAACCAAACCTAGAAGAGGTAGAGAATCAATATTTGTGACTATCCATGGGCATGTCTCAAGAGCAAAACGCAACGACCCAGTGGAACTTCTCTTCTACAGAGTTTCTTCTACTGAAGTTACGCGGACAATGTCTAAGGGTAGTTGTAAAGAGGTCCGCACACATCAATTTCAGACATTTCAGTGTCTAAAGGCATAAGATTTGTTCAGATAACCTTGCAGTATGCCAAGGCTTGGTCCTTTCTTTTGAGCGAAAAATTGATAAAACTTCAGGCTTTCCCTACATTTTGCTCGTACAGGAGCCGTGCGGTCGAGGCAACAGGATTCACGGACTTAGCTTAATAAAGGGGAAAAGATCTTTCAGGTTGAAAGATTAACGAGGCCGAGAACTTATGTTCTGGTTTCCAATTTGTTTGAGGTCACCACTGTCAGACAGATTGCAAAGTGGTCATTCAGCATTTCCGGGAAAATTACATGCTTATCGCATGATCGTCGCTTACGTTCTTTTTGGCTCCTTTCTTGCACCGCTAGAACAGGAGCTGAATTACATGGTTATGTGTGCTGAATTTGAGCGACTGGAACTTGTGGTGCATGGTATGCTAACTCGCAGCACACCAGCTGTATAGCAACAAATGTAATGCTAGAGAAGACAGACTATTTCATTCTACAATTTCTGTGGGGCTAATGACTTTAAACACTGGGTATTCTCCCACCTTTGTCACCCCTAACAGAAGTGTGGTTATATCATGGATATATCACTGTGCACTTAGATCAAGAACTGGATATATCGAACAACATCTCACTCTCTGACCACCGCTACTTGATGTTCTCCTTAGCTACGAATCGAACACCCGTGGCGGAGAGAAGAAATCCAAGCAACACTGATTAGGCTATGTTCAATCGACTTCTTCTAGACAGAGCCTGTCTTTGAGGTAGGAATAAGTCCACGTAGTCAATAGAATTTCGGTGGAGCATCCGTGGTGTGGTGGACTATTGTGAAGCTACTATATGCTCGCAAGAAGCTAGCCAGGTGTCAGGAGCACTATTTCTGATGCGGACGTTGATGCGCTTCTGTCTCCACTTCACATTCAAATTCAAAGAGTGGCGATGCGCTTCTGTCTCCACTCTTTGAATTTGAATGTGAAGTGGAGACAGAAGCGCATCAACGTCCGCATCAGAAATAGTGCTCCTGACACCTGGCTAGCTTCTTGTGAAGCTACTATATGCTCGCAAGAAGCTAGCCAGGTGTCAGGAGCACTATTTCTGATGCGGACGTTGATGCGCTTCTGTCTCCACTTCACATTCAAATTCAAAGAGTGGCGATGATCTTTTTCCTCAACTTGGCCTATGAATAGGAAACGACGATCTGGGGCACTGCGATGCCTTCGGACACTGGAGGTTTCTTGATAGACTTCGGAAGAAGAGACAAATTAATCTTCTTGAGCACCCAGATGTCTGCACGAGAGTATACACCGAGATCTTCTTCACCGACGGCTCCAATATAGATGGTAGATCTGGAGCTCGTGTCTACTTGCATTCATCGAATCACTGGTGAGCTTCCTTTCTCAGATAGCATGTTTCAATTTTTCAAGGAAAAATGTTTGCTATTCGCTATAAAAATATTCGTTGCTTGCTGAACTATTGATGAAATGTGGAGGGGAACAGTATCGCTAATTGCGGTGGCAGTGAAACGGTGCTGCAGGTGCTACATAGACGCCTGAGGACTTCGGAAATTGACCAAGAGTGCAGGGAAGGACAGGGCTCTGCTACCAAATTCAATAAAGTGTATCTTTTTTAGGTACCGAGCACTCTAGGTACCGACCCAAGATTCAGGATTTCCATTACATGGCCGTGAACCCGCCTTAGGTGTGTCCGTAGCTTCTGCCCAAGCCATTTTTCGGAAGTGGGTAGTTGATTTTAAGAGAGATGAATGTCTTCTGATGTATCCAAGTACACTTATGCCTTCCTTTCAGAGCCCAACCATGCAGCTGCGGGAATCCTCATCAAAATGAGTAGAAAACTTTGTAGAACCTTGATATACATACTGGCTGGATACAATTGCCTACGGAGACACATGTACTCAATAGGTGTTGCACAGGAGGGCTGGAGGAAGCTGCTCTTAAGGCTACTTGCAAACGGCAGCTTGAAAAAGTGCGGAGGTTAGCTGCACTACTGGTAACTGGAGCGCTCCACACCACTCCTACTAAGGCACTTTTTGTTTTACTTCATTGACTACTAACCAATCTATTGATCTTACAGCAAGCTAATCTTGCACCTTTTAGACTGAACTTTATCTCAGCATGGAATAGAACAGAGTTCAGCCACGCTGGGATCTTGACTGAGGGAGATCCCGCTCCAGCGGGTGTTGACAGCATAATTCCGTACTTTCTACTAGATTTGGAGCTCACAACTCGCATTCCTGGTAGGGGTGAATGGCGTGATGGTGTCACCCTCGAACGATTTACTGACGGCATAACTGTAGTTCAATCACTGAAAATATATGCTAAATTGTTGAATGCTTGAAGACCAAAGACTTGCAGACGCAAAGCTTACGCTAGTGTAGTAAACTCACTAGCTATGCAAGCTTGCTTATCGTGAGCTGACACTCTTGCTGTGAATTTATTTCAGCCGAAACTAACAGCAGTACATAAAAGTAGTATACTGAGGACCATAAGCAATTTTCACACAATATCTGCTGGTGTTTTCTACGTGATAGTCGGAATTATAGTCATTGATATATTGGTAGTTAAAACGAATCTATGATCGGGACTTGATAGGTCGGAGTTACTGAGACGAAGCAAAATAGGAAGTAGGAAGTGTGCTCAGAGAAAAATAGTTGTAGGCATGATTCCCATCGGTTTCATATGTTGCTTCTGCAGGAATAATCTAGATATTTGAGCATGATGACTCGCGAGCCGGCCTATGTTCTTGAATAAGAAAAACACATAAGACACGACTATCAAGTACCCTCAGTTGGGGGATCTCACGCATTACAGAAGACAAATCGGAATACGCTGAACACGTCACCATGATTGGCTTGTATTTGTTTATATTTTGAAATAAAAATGCAAATAAAAAATTAAGTATCGAGCTTAAATAACAGTCTCATATGTTTGTTCCAAAACGCATGTGGTTTTGTTTTATTTTGTTTTAATTTTATTTGTCTTTAATTTAAAAAAATTTTTTGTCATTTTATGAAAAACAATCCAATAGAAACTTCTACATACATAGATAGCTCTATAGAAGCATTTATTTAAAAAAAAAAAAATCAAACTTACAATTTGAAAATGACCTGACAATGTCACGAAATAGAATTAATCACATCTTGGTTTACCTGAAAAACAAAGAGAAAATTCGCTATGATATCTTGTTTGATTGATTAAAGATTACAAAGCATCTATCAAATAATTGGCTTTAATGTCGGTGGTGAGGAAGATATAGCAATTATCATTATATTGGTATTATATAATCATTTAAACAATTTCAAAAATGTTGAACATATACATATACGATGTATTCGTTGATGCAGTCGAATTTAATTAATACTTGATAATAGCATATTTTACTTGATTGTGATGTGATAAGCTTTTAGCTGAATTGAATATATTATCCGACTTCTCTTCATTTCAACTTACGATTTTCCGGATTCATCTCAATTTCTAACAATCATATCTTGATTGACGTACACAAGCACCGTCCAGAGCTTGAAAAGATTCCGCTTAAAATCTATTCAAAGCCACCATCATAATGCGAATACCCAATTAGGCAAACCATAATACAGACAATAAGCTTTTGCTGTGATACCCGCATCGACCGCACTAACTTGCAGTCCAACTGACCTAAAGAAACGTATAATTCGCATCAAAGGTTCGTTGACATGATAATATCTGCGCATACCTAGAGAGCTCGAAAACTTCGAGTGAGCATTTTTCGTAAAAGTCAACCGAAGCAAAGTTGGTAGCAGAATCGAGACCTGTCCAAGAGCCGAGAGTACCTAACTTGCTTATTCCAAGTTGTTGCCAATGTCGTTGTTGATATTGCTATGCTATGCTCCCTATGCACAACCGGTACGAAAGAAGTAGAAAACTATGCGCGTGGCTCAATCTAAAGAATTTCCAACATGAAAGAAATGGCCGGTTGTATGCGGTCTGGGTCTTGGAATGGCAGTGGAGTAGAGTAAGCGCATTAAACAGGTGACCAAAACAACTTGAAAACAACATTCGCCACCCAGGGAGCGACGGATTCGTCGTAGAGCGGTGAAAGTAATGCAACCGATGCGCTTCTTGTTATTTGCGAGGCAGCTTTCGTCCACAGTGATTTAACTAGTTTGACATATTTAGAAAAATAATAATAAAAGAGTGGGAAAAATGTTTGAACTGAAAGTTCGATATTCCCGATGATTGATTGTTTCTAGATGCATTGTACCAATATGTTATGAGTTTGTTAAGTGTGCTCCATAGCGCGCAATTTTTGCAAAATCTCAAGAATATTCATAGCTGAGATTTTTCTTAAAACAGCATTCTTATCAAAGTACTTTTCGTGACAACCATCTTTGGCAAAAAAGGTGCAACAAGCAACTCAATTTCTACTCACTCATCGTTATAAGTGATGCAGCAATGGAAAATAGAATATCACTTGCATCTAAAGCCATATTTAAAACAGACAGAAAGAGAAAATTCGTCGCCGAATATTGTCGTCCTTTGAACCTCTTTAATTTCGAGATAACTTTAGTATGATATAAAGACGAAAATTAACGCGAACTCCCATCCAAAAAGATAGCCACGATTCAAAAAGTAGCAAAGACTACAAGACTGTTGCTAGGATGAAACAATGGGGAGGATAACAACAAAATGAAGGATGGTCATGGTTTATATTCTGTGAGTCAAAAAATGAACTCGAATGTCCAGGACACTACTTAGCCTGGGAATAAAATGCGAGTCTGCTAAACATGTCTATCTCAAGTTGTCTTTATACGCTGGGCCACTAGATGGGTCAGTCACGCTTTTTCGGTTGCGCATGATGGCCCGCTTTGATGTGTGTGAAAAACCGCTCCGAAAGCCATTCTCGGCCAACGTCATTTCCATGCTTCACCACTGTCGGCCACCGCAAGCCATCACCCGTCTACGTCGTATTGGTAATGGAATGCAATGCCTAATGATGGGCCATAATATAGAGGCGACATTACAATCTATACTTATTCTACAATACCATTGGACAAAAAAAATTCTAAAGTTACTTACTTTAGAGAGGATGAAATACCACATTTATTTTCTTACAACATAATAACCAGTTGTTTCGACGAACTTAGGTTAGGTTGATGAAGAGGGCTGCCGGGAACGCGGCCAGCATTAGGCCACCAGTTTGGGCCCATTTGCCACCCTCATAGACAATTACACGCATTCACACTTACAGCCATGGCACTGGCGGGATTCGAACCCGCAGGCTAGCATGCCGCTTTTCGGCCTGACGCCTTCGACGAACTTAGCACGGGTGAAAATTTTAAAATCCCCATAAGCATAGGTATCCCACCCGATTTAAGTCTTTCTTTTCAAAATGAGGAATTAACACTCAAATTTTAAAATGAGACACTCAAGGAGGAATACTTAAATCTGCAACATTTAAGTAGTTTTGGAGTTCATTTACGAGATGGAAGCTCAGCAATGCCCGGCGTGTAATCACAATGACACCACCAATACTAACAGTTTGACCATTTTTGGTAATATTTCTCATCCTCAGAGAAATTTTTTTATGCGACGGTGACCAAAACTTTCTGATCGGGGTAGACAAGGATGAACATCTAGCGCTCTAAGTGTTAAATCCAGGTCAAAGAGCATTGAAAATTTCACTTTAATCATGCACTTGGTTGCATCGGTTAATAGGAGCTGTATGTCATATTAAAGTGCAGGTGAGTTGTGTTGCGATATTGACCCTGGACGTGGCAAAGTTCCTGGGCAATGCAGGTTCATTGGCACTGCGTTCCGCCCTAGAATTTTTAAACTACATCCATTTCATTATAGATTCGATCTGGAGTGATAACACTACAGGCACCATGGGCGTGTGAGTTCAGGTCACACGTCAAGGAAAGCCCGTGAGTTTACTTTAGTATTCTCACACTTGTCAAGTGGAAGTTCATATTGGTTGTGTTATATAACCTTCTTAATAATAATCCTCTCTTGGCTATGGTCAGTGGGAAATGATCCGAACTCGGAGCCATTTAAGAACTTATATGGTACGGCCAGATGTTATAGCTCTTTATTATAATAGCACAGGTGCAGATAGTCCTAGCATTTACCAGCATGGCAATTGGGCCTCCTCCCTAACACGAACTGAGAATGTTGCATAGGTGAGTAATCTGTTGGTCGATCCGTCAGCGAGCCCCGTCCTAATGGTCAAGTTGAGCCTAACTGCAGTGGGTGATATCTTGTTCCCAAAGTGTACCAAGCAGCACGAGGTAAAAGTCAACCCTGTCAAGTGTGGGGGCGGTTCTGTGATTCTGGCTGGGGGACAAGACCAAGGTTTCAAGATTAAGCACTTCAACTATTGTAAGACATAAGACTTAAAAGTTTTTCGTATGTGTCATTTAACAAGCCTTTACAGGCATTTCAATATAAACGATGTTATGCTGATCAGACTAAGGTTCCTTGGATCTAAATGGTCATCGCTGTTAGGTTTTTGTATGAAGACTTGCTTAGCATGTCATCAAGGAGACCAAACATAGCTCAGGGCTAGGCATTCAGAAAAAAAACCTTTAAGTCTGCTTCCAGGCGGTCACTTCTCTCCTTCAGCATCATATCTTTTCTCTCCTTCAACATCATATCTCCTTTAGCATAGATGCCACCCAGGCCCAGTGATTTGTAATTTTCAAAGGACATGACAACATTTTTGACCTTTTTGTTGGTGACCACAGATCTAGCTAGGTGCTAGCATTTGTTACTGCTCCGAGCAGCAGGAAGTTTGACCAGAGGCACAGAAGTGTTCTGCTTTTAAGCCACCGGCGCGGCCGGAGAATGATTTGCAAGTAAAGTTTATTGAGTCTCCTTTTTGGGCTTGGCGAATTCACCATCCGGCGAATCAGTTAAGCTGGACTTTCTTAAGTCCAGCTTTATTGGATTTTCTCCAAGACCTTGCACAGCCTCCAAGTTTCTCGTACTTCTTTCAGTCACTCACATAACGATCTGAAGGATTCACTTTTGGAGGCCTTCATCAAATTCTTATATGTTCTCTGTGAGCTTCTTTGAGCGAGTCAGTTATTCTGTGTTGGCCTGACAAGCTCGATTTTTTCTCTCAGCTTCTGAAGTTTTCGGTTACTCCAAGGAGTCGTTTTACTGCATCTGCTGTTGTTAATCGAGTAGGCGTCTTCATAGCTAACTAATATGGTCCTATTTGGAGTGCTCAGCCGATATTCTATTGACACTTTGGTGTATTTTTTTTACTACTAGGAAACGCTCTGTCTGTAAGAAGTCTTTTGAGCTAGTTTTTCTAGACTTCTTCTCTGCAGTACAGGTGATCAGCTAATGAGACGTCATTTGATACACGAAATCCAGTTATTGATTTAACTGTTCCCAATGAACCTGGTGATATATAAATAACGTACAATAAAAGTAGAAAAAATCCCTGTGATTAAAGTTATTAGCTCAGTAGAAGTTTTATAATCAAAAAGTATGTTGCTGTCCCAGCTGGTGTATTGTGGGTTAGCATCGCAGTCCACCAGAAGTTCCAGTCTGTTCAACTCCGCGTACTGAAACAGGTCAGATATGTTGATTCGACAATCGTGTTTCAGCTTAAAATTTTCCCGGTAATGCTCGACAAACGCTGGTAGGCCCTGGCTTGAAAACTATCTTAGCATGGTGGCATCAAACAGATGCTTTTGACTCAATGATCCACAGGATTGTTGTTTTGCTCAGATATTGTCGGCCAATTAAAATACAAGCATTTTCAGTCGTTTTACGATTGAAGTTCTACTAAAATAAATTTTTGCCACAAATATCAGCCATTGGCCCCAGTACGTGTTGTTTGCATTGCTCAAACTCAAAATAATCAATGCAGGAGAATTAAGACCGCTATATTCACTACACTAAACAAATTTATTATATGTCACCCAATAAGCATTCCATTCATAAGTACATTCGCACCTGCTATAAACTCTTCCATTCCGTCACCCAATTTTCTACGCAAACATCGCTAGCTAGTTACTAAAGCTTTTCGCTTGTCTTCATTTCGCAAGCACCATCATCATATGCGAACGGAGTGCTTGTGTTCGAATCTCACCGTCTTAGCAGCTAACAAGTGCTATACAAATAGCATGTCTTGCTTCATATTTTAACCAGTCGCTAATTTGCTACCGGTAAGTGGATGGATGACTGATGTTAATTTATAAAATGTATAGCGACGCCAATCGATCACAAGATTAACGAAAGCCTGCTTTAAGAAAAGGCTACCACTACATAAATCGATGCTTTTATTAACAAGTAGTCAACCTAGATTTCAAGAATAACTACCACCGCGAACCGATTCGATCCGATCGAGTTTAATCAAACATTATCGACCCGGCCGGTAAGTGATAGGGAGGTTAGACGGCGCTACGCCTTACGTATAATACAATAGGTAACCAGAAGAAATATTTTGCCACACCTATTTGAATAGCTAATATATGAGTGTGGAGATTGTTTGTGAATGCATTGGAGAAAAAATGCGGAATTGTATGATGGACACATGTTCAGGTACATGCAGCACGTATGGTTATTCTTTAGAATTGCATGTGCCGGATATGCGAAGATAAGTATGTAGCTCAGCAAATTCTGATTTGAGAGACTTTCTATCAACATTTAGCTTTAATACTTTGTATAGGTTATAAAATGGTGTACGGGGAATTTCGCAGATGAATGGGGAATAGATTGTCTGTGAAATTTACCCACTGGAAAAGTGCACAGATTTTTTTTTTACTAAAAACCCGACCATTAGTTTTATTTAATTTTTACTCTTAAATCTGAACGAAATCAATAACTTTGAAAAAATCACCTAAATTACAATAATCTTTAGATATCATATGATATAGCTTATAACAGTTATCAATTTTATACAACTGGAAAGTCATTTTTTTTTCAAATTTACAGAGATTAACTTAGCTGATGTAACTTTTAATTTTAAAAAAAATTTAACGTAGAATTATTTATGGGGTTTCATCAAATTCTTAAATAATTTATTTATTTTCTTCCAAAAAGATTACACTACCTCCCACAGTTGAATATATGCTGATAATATGGTTTGATAATATGATTCGATGAACAATTGGAAGGTCTGATGTTATCATCCATTGGAGGTCTGATGTTATCATCTGATGTTATCATCCATTGAGGCATCACCGACTTTCTATAGAAATGATTTTCATTGAGTATTTTCCGTTTCATAAGAGTCTTATAAGCGAGCAATATGTACTGCGATATAGCGTGTCAACATTGTCATCTTTCATTTTAATTTGCTTCGGTTTGAACCGCACCTGATTGCACCATTTTTTATTATGATAGACTTGAAGACAATATCTGTCATAGTCGATGATTTTAATTGGATATTTTTCGGTTTAGTTTGTCGAGCATAATTGATATCCCAATCTGCCAAAAGAGAAGAAATTTCATCTTTTTGTCCGATTCAATACATTCCATCACTACTGCACACAATTCTGTCAGAATTCGACCGTACACGTGATATACCATAAATTAAATCCACTGGTAAAAGAATCGTTTTGCTAAATATTACTTTTAATGTCGTCTTGCCTGTGATTTTCTACAGGGCAGCTCTATATGGCTTCAGAAATATTGACAGGTTCCCATCACAATTTTGCTGATTTTTGCTCTCCATGTTTTCCAGATGTTCATCTGGAGTTGTGTCGAAGCTCTTAATAAATCCTTCAAATTGTAGATGGAGAAGTGTTGATTTGGTCTTCTTGTCTATGACCGATTTCACTGAATACTAAAACTTTTATCCTTGTTCGGAATGTAATTTCTTAGGCTTTTCAAATATGCATATCTAATTTAACACAATTTTATTCGCAGCTTATATTATTTCTTAATTCACGATTGAATAACCTTTTGACAATTTGTTCAAAAGGGCTTTCATTGCTATTGTCTCTTCGCCTTCTGTTTTGAACTTCGGACTTAAGCTCAGACTATACATTGATAATACCAGCATCTTAAGATTACACCAAATAAAATAGTTTTCGCCTTTTGTTCAGCACCTTATTCTTGCCAATAAGTTTTCCGAATCTGAGTGTTGAAGTTGGTACACGCTTTGTGCACAATCACTGTAGACGAGTGTGGAGTGATCAGTTCTACTTCTCCCTTTACCCCTGATCTAACATAAGCACAACTACACTAACCCAAAGTTCAGCTTGTGATCATGATTAAATTCGAATGAGGAACTTTATATGCTAGCAGCGGGTGTTCTACCCCCACTTAGCTACTCAAGCTTCTGACAATAACATTTTTTACAGGGTGTTTGGTACTCGGTGGACACTTTTGTAAGGAGGCATTCCTTGATATAGCATTTTCAGCTTAAATGAAACCTTTTTCAAATGAAATGAAACCTTTTTCAACCGAAATGAAACTTTAATCAATTGAAATGAAACCTTTTGCAATTGAAATGAAACCTTTTCCAATGGAAATGAAACTTTTTGCAATTGAAATGAAACCTTTCCCAATTGAAATGAAACTTCTTTTATTTGAAATGAAACCTTTTTCAAATTAAATGAAACTTTAATAAAAAAAACAATTTTTAGAAAAATTTGTTTCGAAGTCAATATTCCAGTATGCTTAGTTCATGAGGTACTTTTTATCTAGAGGTAGTTTTTATCACAAAATGTTTAACTGCGTTAATAACGTGACCGCAACTAGTCGCGTGAAGTGCATTTAGTTTTTAACCTAGTAAATGGTAAACGTGGAGTGCATAAAGTTATTAATTCTAATAATTCGATATAAGTTATTCCAATTGTGAGGTGTATTAAGTTCTTAGTCGTCTTTAAAATAAATATGAGCAGTGCAGAAGATTTTAGTTCAGGGAGCTCTGATTGTTGGCATCCTGGTCGGGAGTTGGGATCCTCTAGTGGAGTGACTTCTCGAAATATTGAAAATCGCGGAGAAAGCAGAGGTAGTGCTATTATCAATGGCGGACGGAGACGAATAGGGCGCTACCAAAAAATAACCGAAGATATGAAATTGCTGCTTATCAAACTGCACCAAGAAGGAAAAACGGTTTCCGAAGCAGCGCGAATAAAATCAATGAATGTTAGCTCTGCGAAAACAATTTTATCACGTTATAAGAAACATTCGGAAGTTTTAGTCCAATGTAAGCGTGGAGGAAACAGAATTAAAAAATTAACACCAGATATTTTGGGAAACATTGAGTGCTATGTTGAAAGTGATCCCACAATTTCCCTTAAAAACATTAAAAAAAAAATTTATGAAGAAAAAGGCATAGCTGTGTCGATGAGCAATATTTTTAATGCTCTGAGGGAGCTGAAAATTACGCTGAAGCTTACTTCGGTTGAAGTTGACCGTATGAATTGCCAGCGAACTTTGCAATTGAGGCAAACTTACGCCAGATAATTTTCGCAGTGGGCGCCACAACAAAGAGGAAAATTAATTTTTTTAGATGAGTGCGGCTTTAATTTGCACCTTCGGAGATCCCAAGGCCGTTCGAAAGTCGGTACACGAGCCCACATTGTTGTACCTACTGTAAGGGGACGTAATGTTACGCTTATTGCAGCCATAAATAACGGTGGCGTTGTTTATTCGAAAATAATATCAAACGCGACCGTAAATGCTGACAGATTTAAACTATTCTTACGAGAGCTGCTAGATAAAATTGATTCCATGCCAAACATGGATAATTCAGTTCTGATTTTGGATAATGCTCGAATCCACAAAACGCGAGAAGTTCAGTTCAGTTATGGTTTTGCAAATACCAAAAGCTGCAGAAGGCCAACCATTACATTAAATTGTATTTTGTAATTACAATTTATATCTCTAAAATATCATATTCTATATTATTTTGGTTTTTTCACATGTTTTTATTATTCTTCATACACTTACATCAAATATAAATTATCTTGAAACTATTTTTTATCAAAGGCTGATTCATTTGGAGAAAGGTTTCATTTCATTTGAAAAAGGTTTCATTTCAAATGAAAGTAGTTTCATTTCAATTGGAAAAGGTTTCATTTCAATTGCAAAAGGTTTCATTTCAATCGGAAAAAGTTTCATTTCAATTGCAAAAGGTTTCATTTCAATTAAAGGTAATTCAATTCCATAAAAAAACAAGCCATACAATTTTGCGTTATGATTGTTAGTTTTCAAGAAATAACGATTTAAGTGAGTCAGGGTACAGGTAAGAAACACTTTTATTGGCCACCCAATTACTCCGCAGATTTTGAAAACCGGACCACCCTGTAGAACGATTTTTTGCTCAAAATATATCAAGGAATGCCTCCTTGCAAAAGTGTCCATCGAGTACCAAACACCCTGTATATCTATTTACGCCTCTGTTAGTTTATGAAAGATTTTCTCCTTTAACTTAACGTTGGAAAATCAATTGCTTTTTTACCGTCTACTTTCTGTTATCTCGTGATTTTAGCTTCCGTTTCTCTTGACTGCGATGCTCCTACTGATCTCATTTAGCAGTATCTCAATTATAACACCATAGTTTCTTTACTTTGAACCTCTTGTAATTCTACACCATTCCTAACCCCAGCAATATAATTCTGGATCTTGCTCTGTCAATCTTCTAAAATCGTCCGTTTCTTTGAGTACTTCTGTCTCCTTATGTACCTTCTGATTCTTATCATCCTCCTCCTACCTTTGTAATTTGCTTGGAGGAACAAAATCTCTTCCACGGTGCGCTTTAACTTCCGCAAAGCTGATTTCATAGGCATGGCCATTAAAATGAATCGAATTGAGTGGTTCTCTTTTTTTCGTGACCTTGATAATAATGATGTTTTGCTAAAATTGTACATTTTTTTGGTAAAAACTGAATGATACTCAATGGTTTGACAATGATGATGCATTCGCTCTCAAAGCCAAAAATGCAGCACGTAATTTATATGAAAGAATTGGTTCATTTCCCGACCTATTATTTGAATAAATTAGTATGCTCTATGGCGAAAGCATCAGCAGTAGGCGATCCGCATCTGCATTGCTAACATTGAAGCATCAATCTGACATAGCCAACTGAAATCCATTTAGTCGTTCATCCGTTCGTTAAAAAACTCTCCAAGCATCCCAATGGTATAAATTTGGAAGAAAAAGTCGCATCCATTCCACATGATGTGGAGTGGAAACGGCATACTTTTCCTTTTTCTTATCTTTACAATGCACTCATCTTTCCCAAAATTTTCATTCTTCACGAACAAAACCTTTAGAAATTAAACTTATGATAATCAATTTCAATACTAATGCTAGTTGTGGCTTCGGCGGGATTCTAAATATCCAGGCTAAACTATTTTCATCGTCTCTGTACGTCCCTTTTTCCATCTTGTTTAACAAGATTTCTAACAAGACATTAACAAGATTTCGTCTTCTGGTCCTTTCTCTTCTCTTTTTGGGAAATTGCCAACATCTTGTTAATGCATAAAGCTAGTAATTCTAGATGCGTCTCGATCTACCACTTCATTACTTTTCTTCTTTATTTTAGCAAGATCCTTGGAAGAGTGATATACAAGAAAGTATACTCGTTTACCCTCCCATTCTAGCTCATGAGCAGCACGGTTTTGTCGAAGGTAAATCCAGTCTAGCCAACCATTTGTCCTTCACACATACAATCGCATACGGTCTAAATCATCGAAGCCATAATCTTCTTCTTCAAGAGTTTGAAAATGATGGCATAGCCGGCCTTTTACATTCTTGGCCGTACTTGTATCGTTGCTGTAAACTTTTGAAAGCCTATCTTTGGTTTTATTCTTTCTGTTGCCCCTAAACGATAATCGTGCTTTAATGGGTTCTTTTTGTATTTTGCAAGCTGACAATTTGGAAATGATTCGAGAAATCAAGTCGCAAGATGAGTGTACCATATTGCAGAATTATCTTATTGTTTTAGATACTTGGTGTGATGCCAATACAAATATCGCAAAATCTCACATACATTTAAGACGTCCCCCGTGTTTTTACTTTCTCCAATTGAAACCTTTGCTCTCAGGTTCAATCATTTCGATTTGAGAAAGATTTAGTTCTATTCCGCTTAGATAGTTAGGTTAAGTCGAGTGACTATCAATCGGAGAATCTTGGCGAAAGTACACATAGGTACAGTAAAGCCTCATTGTGATACCACGGATATAATCTTAGCCACTGTACTCTGGAAACCTTTTGATTTTTTTTTTTACAGTACTCTTTAATTCGACAAAGGATATATCATTCAGACCTTATAGGAAAGGTGCCCCTGGCCACATTTTTCTCCTCGCCAGAGCCGAATACCGGCATATGAGATAGAGGATGGATTTCTCTTTAACCTCTGTTCCACAGCTTCGACGGAAATCGTTGAACTTTATACCCAACCGTGCTGCGTGTTGTTTTATGAGGCAGTGGCTCGTGGGAGCCGCCACTATACAACAAAGAGCACTACGGTTTAAACTTAACAGTAGCCTGGTGCGACCTTTGTCTATGGAGGCCTAAGTCTATATTGTGACTGCACAGGATGTTCTACATTCCAGGATTTCTTAGCGTCCTCAAGGTATTTTTCACTAATGGTTAGGCTAACCGATACCATCAACATGCTTATGGAGAAGGGACATGAGATCTTCGGCAGCAAAGTGCCGAGCCTTGCCATTTCGTCAGCAATACAGGTACCCAAAACAATGACACTATCGAATGTCTTGTTCTCCTTGTTCCCCCATGTTTTCGTTTCACGGAGCAGTCTCAAATATTTTACCTCCGTTTTACTGTGATTCACATTTACGCCACATTATTGGTTCCAACGTGAAAATATATCAAAAGAGTGATCTAACGTCCCTGAAAGCGTTGATAAATACTATCCTGATACTGTTATGTCGTCCACATACACAACGACTTTGCAGTCGGCATGGACTACCCTCTACAGAAGAGTTTTACTGTAAAGTTTCACAACAAATTGGATAATGTGATAAATTTTTATGTTTTCTTTGTAAAAGCGGTACGAGCCATCGAAAAAAAAACGACAGAAAGATCGAAATATATACTTTCAACCGTAGAGGTCCCAAACGGTTGCCTTATGGTACACCTAAAGAAACGTCCATTTTTGAACAAGAAGCATTGAGATTTTACAAGTTTAGATAAAAATTGTATTTGCCTAGCCGGGTTTCTGAACTATCGAGCTTCTGCAATCTAAGTTTTATGATACCATGGTCAACATGGCTAAAGATTTTGCAGAAGTCAATCTGATACGATTTACTAAATTACAGATAACACTAGTTTAGTGATAATTGATTTGCCATTTAAACATAATTTTACAGATCTTTTACGAGGTTGTATTGTATGGTTTTGAGTTTGTCACAATTGTTTTTTCTTAAAAGTTTCGGTATGGTTGTTAAAATGGCGACGCCTCTATGATTTTCAATTGAGCATTTGCCACCACTTTTGAGAATCATTGCGAGATGTGTAGCTTCCCAGAAAAAAGAATTGCATGGTAGATATGTATTGAAAATTATATGCTGGAGTGAGACAAACGATTATACACAATGAGATATGAAACTTGACGGCAGTAGATCAGTTTTGGAGCCCTTTTAAGGGTCTGGGATAAGTAGATCAGGTTGGGATTGTTAATCTCTTTTTATAACTTTTATTATGGCCTCTCTGGTTAGTGTTGCTTTCTCAACAATAAGAAGCTACTTTGTTGAGAAGAGAATTACGTCAGAAGAGCCTGTGGGTGGCTTAAACGTTTCTTGGAAATGATCGGTGAAAAGATCATATATTTCTTGCGAACTAGAAGGAGGTTTGAAAGTATCTTATCGCTTCAAATACTACTTGGAAATATATTTTACTAAACGAAAATATAGAACAATTTTCAATTGAAAATTCAATGAGAGGAAAACTGAATAAAAGCAAGGCATAAAAATGCAAATCAATCCCCGACTATGATTCTGTACACCACCCATATTTCAAATTTCTTCTCTACAATATTTACACGTAATTTCATTTCGCGAAACATCCATATAGCATCTTGTAATTGTGCAAGTTTTTCCGCCTTAAATGCGACAAACAATATAAGCCTCGGCAATCACCTGAATGTAATTACGTAAGAAAAATATGGTACTGTTCAAATACAATGGCATCGTGTGGCGGAAAACATCATCGCAACAGCCGGTGTAAGTAAGTATACATAATATAATAAGTAATACTTGCTATTGCAGCTAGGTATTTGTCATCGTGCTCGTTTGTTTTCTTCAATCTTTTATTTTTTCTTCGAAGGAAAAGAAAAGAAGAAATCAGTACTGTGCAATTTCGCACGTCTACATCAACGAATGTACGACCACATATGCATACCCAGATCGAGACTTCTTGCAGTCTATTTTTAAAATTATTTTCTTATAAATCAGGTTTGAGAGTTGTCAGCTAACATAATAGACTTTTGACGAGCTCATTCTGTCACGAATGTAGATTAAGTAATTTAAATGAAAGATTTTCTGAGGAAATACGGCAAATCGTAGATATTTTGGAATTGAGAGTGGAAATATCAATAGCTCGAAAGAAATTTTTATGTTGTGATTGGGCAATAAAAGTTACTTTGGATATTTGGCCAGAGAAAGTAAGAGATGAATACGCATTGTTCCTAACATACATATATTGCGAGGAATTCGTCGCCAGATTATATCTCTACATAAAATTTAAAGCATTTTCAGATTATAGACCAAGTAATAAACAAGTTTTAATGCAATCTTGACGTGTACCGCACACACCGTTCGCATGGAGTTACAAATACATCATAACAAATCAACTTTACCATCATAAATCTTTATCATGATGAATAGTAGATTAAAAGAAATCACGTATTATCTACCTAGAAAATAACATGCTGCTTTCCTATACATTGTACGATTAATTTACCACACGTGAAATTTCTCGCCCAGCTACGTGTGACTAATTCTTTATATGAGTTCAAAAACGTTTTTTTTATTTTCCTTTATTTTTAATACACGGCATAATAAATATTTGCTCTTGTGTATTGCCAATGTGAATCAATAAATTCTGTTTTCTGTGGGAGAAATCATTTTGTCGTTTATTTATATATTTCGAATACATATCGCATATGCAAGCGACCGGTTCAAGTTTGTGAAAATCTCCAAGAAAAATTTCCTAAGGCTTGTTGTTGTTGTTGTTGCTACTGCTGCTGTCATCGATTCTTGAGACATTCAATTTTCTGAATCTGGGAAGTTTTCTTAGAAATTTAAAAGCTTTAATGTCCGAAGATTAAAGAAAATTGAAGCAAGGTTAATTTATTATTGAAATGTTTAGTACGTGATTTGATATTTCTTATTTTCACAATGATGGAAAATAATGAATTTGAAATTGCTGCAAGCCAATGGGATGACCTCATCTGCTTGGACACTAGCACTCGGTATATGGCATTTTTATGGCAAGCAATACGAATTTGGCTGAGGCTAAGGTTAAGAAACCAGCGATGACATGCTTTCTATGGAATAAGCAATGTCGATGTTAGCTTTAAGCTGTGAATTTGTCATTGGTAAGCACCTTTTTCGGAAATCTTAAAGAAGCATTTTTTCGATGAAATTTTGATTGGAGAAATGAAAAGTTAATTCTTTATTTTTCAGTATCAAAAAGTGGTAGGGAAATTCATTGACCTCACGGTGAAAATGCGGTTCGGTGTTTTGAAAAAAGCCTATCATTAATCTCAGATTATTAAAGGTAACAATTAGAAACAAGGAAGGCTCTGACAAGCTAAAGAAACAACTTTTGCAAAAACCAAAGAGATTATAGCAATTCCTGGTCCTTATTTCGTTTACCCAGCTGACAAAATACCGAAATGATAGAAAAGGATTTTTTTCCTTATATAAAAAACTAGGTCGCGTCCTTTTGGTACATCCTGCGTAACGTCAAATGAACTAGACTCCTCTATTATAATGGCCGCTTGTCAATTTTTAATCTACAGCGGACCCCTGCTTAGCATTGATCCGGTTTTGAGCACATGCCTACATAAAGGTTTGTGCCAAACCTTGCATGACCTTCCTGCTTGCAAAAATAACTATCGGATCACTAAGGCGATTTCAGTTTTGGAATTCGGCTTTGAGTGAAGGCCCGTACAAAACGGAAGATAAGCTGGCTTCCATCAAATTCCTTCTAACATCGAGGGAGAAACTAGGGCGGCTTCGTCGTAACCTTGTACGGGAAGTGGAATAATGGCGAATGAGTCAGCCCCGCACTGTGGTTGGTGCGGATATGATGCACACTCGTATAGCTTCCTGTTAACATTTATTCGAGGGATTCTAGGTATTTGGTTCCCAAGTCTGACCCGAGCAAAACTCAGAAGCCCGTTCATGGCCAGAGTGGCGAACAGGTTACGCCAAATAAGTTGGCCCGGCCGTCAACGAGAGTCAACTCTTCAGGACTCAACGTTCACCCGCCATCTTCTTTCAGCCTTAGGGAATTAGAAGGCCAGTCTTCAAAGTTCTGAAACGTTACCCGAAAAGAATAAAAAGTCCCTTCAATGAGCAACAAAATTCATTGGGGGGCAACCGATTCCTCTTAACTCTACAAATCTGCTCAGAAACGACATACATATGTAGGTCAACTGAGCAAAAAAATAAGGGCAGGCAATTTTACAGAGACTGAAACTTATAGCGGCGGCGATTGTTTCAGGGCTAACTCGGCCTTTAAATTACCAAAGAGTGCCTCATTTGGGCTGTCATTGATACCAAAAAGGTAAATTGAATCATTTCCTCGGAAAACTGACTTAAAATAAGGCAAGTTTTGTTTAGGATCTGCCGCACAATATAAAATGGCAGCTCGTGTCCTCCGCCTATGGCGAATGTCGCGGACTGTTATAAAGGAATTAGGCTGGTTGCGTATGAGGACTAGCGCTCGGTCGATATTTATGAGCAGGCAATCTTCGAAATGGGGGAACTCTACCCAGGCGCCAAATTAAAGGTGGTGCGTAAGGACGAGATCCCTAGTCGGCGTAGGTACAATGCATGGATTCCTTGATTTCATTTCAATCCAGTGCAAAATTGTAGAGATAGTTCAACCTAGATACAGGAAAATAGAGGGTTGCTGAAATTGGCGAACCTATCGAGTAAATGAAGAGGCACTGCTTCTCTACAGAGCCCATAAAGGTGTTATTAGGTACGTGATCGATAAATTGCAAAGCGACAGACCTATGAGCTCCGAATCGAAGTTACTTAAGCCATAGCCCAAAGCAACTGGCTTAAAAAGAGGAAGAACCATTCGACAAGTGGTCTATCACCTATTTGAGGGTAATATATGAAGGAGACCCAGGTGTAGAATTCTTTTCCGCGGATTGAGTCAGTGTTGGAACTACCTCTGAGTCGGATGGCTGTTTTGACTTTTTGACTGTGGAAACAGATTAGGGGGCTGAAACAATGCGTCCGAGAGGGAAGGCCTCGAGTTTAACCTAATTAATAATGCCTAAGAAGGGCTAGCGTGGCTAAGAAAGGGGTAGAGTTTATTTTAATTCAAGAGCTATGGGTTTGTAGGCTATGCACCAATCATACAGACTTATAACATCCGACGAATTGTTGAAACTACGAGTTTGCATTCTTGTTAGGAAAATCATTAATATTTTTGTCCTTCATAAATTCTCTGACAAGGATAAGAGGACTATTGAGGCGGAAATAGATCAAAAATTCTGTTGGTTCGTTCTTGGCACATGGTTTGTTTCTTGGTACATCGTGGCACATAGAAGGATTGGTGTACCTCTTATTCTGGGAGCTGGCTCTAACAATCGCCACGAAATGTGGGGTAACTCCAACACGAATAGGCTACGTGGAGCACTTTTTGACTTTAGATTCGCCTACTATCTATTATTGCTAATGCTGAAAGCGAACCGACCCAAATCGTAGGAAGGTTCTTCACGCCACCCTAGTCAGTGGACGACATTCGCATCACCTCCCTGACTGAAAAGTTTTGCAGGAGTATTCGTTCACTGATCAAAGGTACTTGTCTTTCGAAATGGCTGGCCGGAGACCCAACTGAGCAGGTAGTCTATATTAGTAGAAAGAGGATGAACTGGAAACCCTGGCCCGAACCTCACGGAAAATTACTCCAGGTTGCATCGATCACCACCTTGATCAGGTTGTTAACACTTTTGTTAGTGCTCTCAACTTTTCAGTTAGGGCAGTGTGCAGTCCACCCATAGCCATGGGGGAACTTCAAGCCTTCATGGTTGAGTGTTGAAATCGCCACCCTGCGGAGAGAGTAATGGGAGGAGTTTCCTTCTGGAAACTGTATTTACTGATTTTTCGACAAGTATTTTTTAATTCCTTATTTCTGCTTTGCTGCTTTGTAAGATGAGTTAGTTACTCTGTTGGTTTTTGATACCAGTGCTGTTATCATATGTTCTATTTTCTCTTTCCTTTTCTGAACAGCTCCATGCACTGCTCATTTGATAAAGGATTGTTTATCAGGTGGAATTAATTTGGATGGTATGTTTCAGACTCATCTATGCATCACAGGTAATTTTTTCAATACCAGGTTGAAAGTGGCTGAGAAAAAGGCATTTAATGGTCCTATGGGTTATAATCCGTTTAGTTGTGATATAAAACTCTATTAGGCCTTATCAAATTTTAATGACTACGCTAGCATTAGCGGCTTTGAAGTCGGCACAGAGATAAAAAAAAATGGGAAAGATTTGATCAATGCCAGATTGATCTTCTTTTTTATGCAAAATGAGTTGGGACGTGTGTACTTTTAATCTTCTCCACTCGAAAAACTTTCATTGCTCCCTGTACTTTTCAAGTTCAAGAAGCAGTTTTTGTTCTTACATTCAATAGCTAGTTTGCTGCCATCGTCAAATCACTAGTTGAAACCGTTTCTGTCACTAGAGTTATTCATATGCATGCACAGGACTTTGAAATAGAGGGGCAAACATCCGAATGTGACACACATTTTACTTGATTTTCGGTGAATTACTGTGAAGGCACATCAAATGTGTAGTACGGGGTAGAATGCAGCGAAAAAATTTTCAAGAGTAGCTATGCAATAGATGGGTAAATTGCGCCCCTTTGCTCCCGTTTGTGCACGCAAATGACGTCATCTATTTGAGCTCCAGTCCCAGGGCTAGTTGAATCATCAGATAGTGAGATATGATTTGATTTTTTTTAGAAGCTATCCGTTGATTTTAGCCAATGGAGGCACATGTCGTCTGATAGTAGAATTTTAGTTCTTGAAATGGTTATAGTACCAGCAAGATAGTGGTCCAAGTTGATGTTGGCTCCCTGATACTGAGCTGGTAACGGCTAATCAACAATTTATCGATTGACGATGCCTAGTTAAGCTAAGTACTCTCAGTTACAATTTAAGCCAGTACGAACTAGATGGACAAAAATGCTTGATTATTACCACCCTTGTGCAAGCTTTTTGAGGCAACATATTGTTTTTCCTATTTTGCTGTTCAAGCGAACTAATACCATTTTGCCGTCACATTTGTCGTAAGTATGATTTTCAAATGTTTGTTTACTAGTGGTAGATGCCTTCGTAGAGGTGTAAATGCTGCTGAGGCTGATGTTATAAAATAAATTGATGGTGTTATAGCATATGTTATAAAATAAATCAGCACAATTGACAATAGTGTATATAGTTGAAAATACGTCATAGATGATGGGGCGGAAAGGAGGCTCCGTATGATTCATTCGTCATGAATTTCTACGGTCGTAGCAATACAACACAAAACAAGGGAAGGAGCTTTGTTGGAATGGGACAGGATGAGTTTCAAATACAAGGAATCGCATTTTCTAAAAACCGGAACCTGAAAAAAAGACGAAAAACAAAAACAATGGCGTAAATCAGACCAGCGCAGAGTGGATAGACTCAGGCCTTAGATACTGTGGATGCTTACGCCAATCTTAGCTCCGGCATAATAAAAAAAACGAAACTTACCGCAAGGACTTCCCTAAGAACTTTAGATCCCAACCTCCCACAATGCTTAAAACTTTGCCATAAAATCGAAATTTCTCTTGCCGAGGCATGCGAGGACGGGGGTATTGAACGATGGAGTCCCCTGTACTACAGGGCGTTGTGGAAGGAATATGCGAGCTAATTGCTCCATTATCAGGGAGATCCTAGTTCTTCTTGCATGAGTAAATAAACTGACGGGGTTTCTAAGGACACATCAAACACTAGCGAGATTTTTGATAATGAATCGGCTCTGCATGAGCTCCTGTTATCGGAACGTGTCCCTCTATTTCAAGAGTTTGTGACCCTGCTATGGTGTTTTTGGGGTTAGTTCGCTTCCCGTCTGAAGTCTCTTCGGAGGTGGTCTAACCAGAGGTCAGA
This sequence comes from Nemotelus pantherinus, assembly GCA_963978885.1. NCBI lineage: Eukaryota > Metazoa > Arthropoda > Insecta > Diptera > Stratiomyidae > Nemotelus > Nemotelus pantherinus. Next base: position 244,433,380 of record OZ022264.1, on the reverse strand, counting down.
GGCAGGCAAAGTGTTCACTCAAACAGAGCTTAGGGCATATGGGAAGAGTGCATATGCATTAAATATCATAAAGTGGCATTTTTATTGGGCTAGATCAGGGCTACAGCCAGCGCCAATCGAAAGCAAGTTTGAGGACAAGCGATTCCAAAGCAAGTTTGTTTCGTATTCCAAGGAAAAGAATGCTCAAACTGAAAGAACGTGGTGGCGGCACCGCACCTTCCACAGGTAATTCAGCAGCTGTTTTATTCAAACTCGGAAAACGTGGCGGGCTCAGCACAAGAGCAATTAAAAAGGATGCAATTAAAAGATTCAGCTTCCACATAAAGAGGATGACTTTGACTGCGAATTGCGGTAAAACATATATTGTTGTTCCGACGTTGGGCGCCATTTGCAGCAATTTACGACGAAGTAGGAAGCTATCAAGTCATTTCAACTAAATCCAAGTCTAGTTACGATGACCTGCCTGTCATTCTCCTACTCGTAAATCGTTATAAGTTTTCAAAGATATCAAAATTTAACATAAAAACAATAATGCAGACGTGTTTTGTTTTATCTACATTTTGCTTGTGATGCTATTCGATTTCACAGTTTTCAATTATTTAGATAAAAAATAAATTAAAAACATGTTCTAATCGGACAAGACAAATATTTGTGCACGCAAACTATTGTTATTAAAAAAAACCTTCGGATTATGAATCATTTACTGATAACATTCCATAGTCGAACTTTTTTACCACATCAAATGGAATACATACTCCCCCTCGATACATACATATGTACATGAATATGTACATTCTTACATATTTCTTTATATCCCACGGCTTACATATGTTAAGCCTTCTGCGCATTTATCAGTTTGAACTTATCTAAATTGCTCGACTGTAAATATCATTTGTTTGCATACACATCTTGCAGGCATTTTTTTAACAAAATAAGATACAATTCGTCTTCGGTTCTTAGTGCCCGTTATATTCGAAAATTCATCAAAGCTAAATTTTCGACTGAAAGATTTCCATTGCAATGGCAAATTTCAGAATTCGTACAAATATTGTTTTTCTCAAATGAATATGACTTGCGATTTGAAAAAGATTCGAAAATTATCTTTACAGTTCGTTCAGACTTGGGCCGAAAAAGTGTAAAATTTCAGATTTTTATCTTATCTACGTTCAAGTAATTTTCATCGCAATGAATTAGTATAAATATTTGCATACGTATGAAGGTGAATGGAAGTCAGAAAATATGAGCGATAGTGGAAATCACCGAACGAATAAGATTGAAAGGGGAAATTTGCTGCGATTTGCAGAAAAGGAAATGTTATTTCTGACGGAATAACATTTATATGGTTCCACAAAAAAGTTTTCGAATATTGAAGAGAATATTCTGCTGCCAAGATGATGCATTTTTACTAATTTTCGATATATATATATATATATATATATATATATATATATATATATATATATATATATATATATATATATATATATATATATATATATATATATATATATATATATATATATATATATCAGCAAAATGATTAAGGGAGATAATCTCTGGAGTGGCCGATCCGATTGAGCTGAAATTTTCGGAGAACATATATAGATGTATATAGTGGGTAGGTCCATGAGTTGCTAGAATTCAGATATCTTTAACCTTTTGGCGGCGGCTGGCATTTTGGTGAATTTTCCGGTACTCCTATATTTCCAAGCAGTTTAAGTTTTTGTTAAAAAAAAGTATTGGCAATGAAAACTTATTATGTTTTAAGCTTGTCTATGGTAAAGAATTGGAAATTTTGAGCCTCGTGTAGGCACTGAGTGCCCAAAAGTAGGCAAGGATTTTTTTTTAAATTTCGATTTATCATAACTTCTAAGAAAAACAATGGATCATCGTGAAATTTGCAGAGCGTATTGATATAGACTAAAATTTAACACACATGGACTTTCAGCACTGTGCGGGCAACTCTGTAGCTACAGCAGGCTCCTGAAAAAAAATCCTTTAAATCAACGACCCGCTTGAAAATTTTTTGATTTTTAAAAATAAATTCAAATTATTGATAAATTTTCACTTTTGTCCACCAAGTCAAATAAAAATTGTCAAAATTCCGCGGTAAACAAGAACGGCAACCCATGATCAAATTACCTCTATTTTCAGCACTCAAAATTTCGGTGTACGAGAACTGACGACTGGATAATGGGATCAATATGAGATTTACAGGACATGTTGGAATTAGCTAGGACCAGGTCTGATAGAAGTGATTTTCAAATAAGGGTAATACTGTGGCAGTGGTGCCATTTTGAAAAATCACCGAGAAAAAAAATTGTTTTTGGCCTATAGCTTCCGATTTAGCCTCCCGATTTTAACAAAATTCACGCAGTAGGTGAACCTTACTCTGAGACAGATTACATAGAAATTTGGTTGAAAAATTAGTAAAGGGTTGCCACCTATGGCAATTTTTGTCTCCTAAATATTGTAAATTTGCTCAGGAAAATAAATGTTTTTTCCCTATAACTTCCGATGCAGTTACGAAATCAAAGCGAAATTCGTGTGATAAGTGGATTTTGCTGCATTTCTAATTCTGTAGGAACTTTGTTGAAAAATCATGAAAGAGTTGCCAGCTATGATGAATTTCGTAATTTATTGACATTTCTTTATCGAGCGATGTTGTCATAAAATTTCCAAACGGGAATGATTCTGCAATGACAATTAACAACAAATATTTAGGTTTCGAAAATTTGAAAAGTTTTGAGGATGGTTACCATAAAATTCTATTCACTCGTATAACTTCCAGCGCAGCCACTCAATCGAAAGAAATTCACAGGGTGGATTTAACTCAACGTGAAGCAGCTATGGTGCTAACACATGATTGCCAGCACCAGGCAATTTCGTAAATATTGCACCAACAGATGCTTCCATTTTGTATTTATAAGCAAAGCATTTACAATAAAAAAAGCAACCGATGCTTAAATTTTCCGAGTTTTGGAAATTTTTCGGATGGCAACCCCAGACATAGTTTAATCGCTGAAACTTTCGATGATATCCTTGGATGAAAACGAAATTCAAAGGATAGGTTGTTTAAGCACGAGCATGTTATGGTAGACTTATTGCTGCTGTGTTGGACAAATGTTGCCAGCATTGAACATTTTCATCATTTGTGTTATAGGAAATGCTGTCAGAAAATGATATTTGTTCCTTTGAGTAAGAAATTGTTGACATGATACTACAAAGAAGTGTATTACCTCTTCACACATTTTTAAGTCCCTTAAAGATAATTTCTTCGAAAATTAGTTTTCTAGCGGTTCTGATGCGCTAGACTTTTTTTTCGATTAGATGGCAATGAATCTATTTTGTTAGTTTATCGGAAATCGATAATCGATGATAAGAAAAACTTAAAAACACGAATCTTTTTTGAAGAGAAGCAATTATTTTTGGCATATCATTTGAAGTTCATGCAACTTGCAGAAACATTTTTCTCATTATCGTAGTGAAAACAAAAGCATCACATGATTTATTTAAAAATATAAATTTTGTCGGAACTCTTACATATACTGCATAATAAATCTGAAATTCCAAAAGCAGTCATTTGTTTCAACAACTCTTAAACATAAAAAGGTACATTTCAACATTCCTCCAGACATATGTACTTTCAATTGCCCCCAAGGTATTAACGAAATCAAAAGTGTTCGTTCATTTCGTTTTTCAACCTATAAGCATTTCGCGATCTGAAATCAACATTCGATTCATTGAATTTGTATCTGAATGGTATTAACATCTTTTCGGAGCCGCAATACGAAGCACAGAAAAAAAAACAACAATAATATAAAAGGAATCATCGCATGTGGGCTAAAATAGGTGACAAGTTTCCATATATTGGATGCCCACGAATTTGGATCGTGGACTTATGAAAGTTGAACAAAATAAGGCTCTTTCGACGTTGAACTTGCTAAATGAAAAACATATTAGCAAGTATCTGGTCGAGTATCTGTTTTCAGCAACACTCACAGACTACACACACTCTCGGCCGGATTAATAGGTTTTCTGAACAAGGTGTTTACCCGTTGTTGTTGTTGTTGTCGTCGTCAGTCATCTACAATACATTTTTCATGCACACATACGAGTGTGTACTCGCGCAATATTTGCGCGACAAGCCGCGTACTTGTATGGCGAATGTCTCAGTTTTTGTGTATGCTGAAATATCTAAGCCGTATCTTTACGGATATCTAGCGAGCTCTACACACTTAGTAGTCAGTTAGTTGGAGTTTCTTTTCAATTAGTAGGTGGATATGTCATAACTTTTGTACACAGATTGAGCAAACGGCGAAGAACGTGTTTTTTGAAGTAGGGTCGAGTCGGTGTATGGATGGCGGCAGCTATCATAGCTACGAAGAGAGTGGGCTAAGATTGATACAAATGTTAAACCAAATAGTTACAGAATAGAAAGTATCTTCCGAAATCTGATGCGACTGAATTGCTTTCCAATATAGTAATGCCGATGCGAACAGGTTTCCGAACTTACTGCTAATTATCTGAGAATGTACATATGCGTTTTATGGATAGCGTAGGTGCAAATACTTGCCGTTTCATATGTACAAGCGCACTTGATTAACGTGTATGAGAACGACGAGTGAACGGAACGTTTGTTTACGCCGCGATAGTTCAATTGATTCGGGACTATCAAAAAGCAATTATTGAATAATAATCGAAGTCGTCGTATTCTTCACTTGTTCTATTGTTGTATTGAAAGTGATAGTCATTAATTTTCTCACCACGCCGTCTAGTGAACAATTGAAGTTATTTGTCCTGTAAAATTTTTCCATTGCATGGAAGATTTTAAAACGTTGACTATTTTCTTTATTTTATAACATTTTTATTTTTGGATTTTGGTCACTTGGAGAGGATATCATGCTAGCGAAGAGAATTGGGGAGCGGGGTGAAATTGCCTAAGGGTTAGCAAGATTTAAATCACGAACGTATTTTATGATGGAGAGATTACTTCATATTATATCTGTTCCCTAAATCTTTCGGCTGTGGGCGGGAGAACAATTAATGAAAACAGTTAAAGTATAGGACCATATCCAGGGTAAAAACTTGCAAACCAAGAAAAACTGTCAAAAGTGAAGTCTGTGTTTCATTCATTTTGTCAAATAAATCCGTTTTAGAACTACTTGACAACAGTAAGTCGGCTCTTGGTCGACTCCTCTTCAATACGAAAAATTCTTCTTGGTTCCAGTGGCGACTTCTCCTAATGAGCACAGTTGCATGTGCACCTCCCCACTAATATCTCATTCTACATGTCTACGAGGCTAATCTCAAAAGAAAGGTTCCCTATATTTTTTGACATACAAATAACCGTTTACTTTCTGTAAATTTTTCTATAGTTTTATTATTTTAAATGTCTTCTATATAAAATTATTATCGTTGGATAAAACTCGTTGGATAAAACTGTCGCAACTAAAGTAAATACAAAAAATCAATGATCTGCAAAGTGGTCACGTCACACAGTGCATCGATCAGTGGATAAAAATCAAAAATCCAAGTTTTTTCTAATGAGTTATTTTTCGCTGGATATTTTATAATAGTCTCTAAACTACCGTTTAATGCAGTTATTACATTGTTTACAGCTATCTATGAGTCAATACAATAGCTAAACTTTAGGAATTCATTCTCTTTGATACAATCACTTTGTCAGTTGTCTTTCACTTTCCGTTATTAGTATATCTTTTCCCTGTTTCATAGAATGATGGAATTCATTGGCCAATGTATGTAGTTTAAAATTAAATAATTGAATTAGAACGATTTAACCGTTCAATTATTTTGCATGCATCTAAAGTATGTCTAATCGATTTCATTCAAAGTTGTAACTTTGATGAAAAAAATCTTCGAATATATTTTTGTAATTTTTATGTATTATGATTGATTTGTAGAAAAACTTTAATTTGCAATATAGTTTAGCTGCGTCTGAATCCGACTTTGACATTTATATGATTTTATCTGTACGAAAGGCGACCATAACGAACAAACAGCTTGCAGATATATGTATGTTTCTTACTTAACAAAAGTGATTGGATTTCCATTGTATTTGATAAACTGTGGTCATTACTACATGTGGAAGAATCAAACGAACTTCAGCGACGAGAACTTTCCAGCATAAGTCGGCTAAGAAAAAAATTGGACGGTGTCTTTAGGAATCGTCGAAAATTTCGAGAGCGCTACGCTTTTTGTCTCCAACAGAATATTCAATCGAAAGATGCTCTTTCAGCAACAAATGATGAAACCCAGCTTGTACCAAGTGGCACACAAGGGAGGCTGTAAACATCTTTTAAAGAAGCATCGACAAAAACCAAAAAAGATCGAAACAGGAAGTTGTGGCTAGCAGAACATCGACAGAGTTGAGATTTGCCACAGATCTGGCTGAGAAATCCTTCTTAAGCCTTCATGAAGGACTAGGTTTATATTTAGACCTTGATTTATTCGAGAAAAAAAAATTGTTAAGATCTGTGGTAAATGGGTTGCACGAGGATTGCTTTCCAACCCTGTATTCATTGATTTTGGCTAAAAATTCTATGCTATCAACTAAAATGATATTTCTGCTAGTGTCGATTTAGAAGAACTTCTGGACTTAACAGTTAAAGGTATTATGAAAGTTGTGGCTTTGGTAGAGGGTAACAAATTTAAGTTAGTTTGCGAATAGGGTTTCGACGGCAGTTTCGGACATAGCCAGTATAAACAAACATTTACCAACCCGAATAGTACTGATGAATATTTATTCTTAATTGCTATGGTGCCGTCAAAATTGATAGATATGGATAAAGGAAACGAAGTGTGGGTAATCCACGCTCGACGTCCACTCTTTACTGCAGGCCCATAAAATTTATATTCTACAAGGAAACTGCAGATCTTATTCGCAAAGAAGAATGAATGAATTGCAAAATATAATGGGTATATTCGTTGACAAACCGATGCCAGAATATGGGTCAACAAACGATGGAAATACGGCAAGACGGTAAATTTCAAACCCAGATCTTAGTTTAGAAATTACTGAGGTCAAGAAAAAACTAGTAGCTGATTTTTCTGTCATTCTTAAAGTGTTGGCATGCGACTATTCCATAAATAACGAAAGATTTAAAACATTATTAGAAGAAATTAGGGCACTTTATATCAATTTATATAACTGATACTATATGCCTAGCAGTCTCCAAAAAGTTTTAATACATGGAACTGAGATAATACCCGCATTTTTCTTACCTATTGGAAAATTATATGAAGATGCATTAGAGGCAAGGCATAAATAAATAAAACAAACTCTAGCGCAAGAAACACTAATGTTCGAGGAGCATTAGAGTAATCGTGCAGAATTTTAGTGCATATTTTTTTTCACACGTGTTCCAACGTGTTTCGAGGGCAATGTACCGCTTTAATCTCACCAATGCATTTAAACTAATAGGGTGGAAAGGTTTCCAGGATTGCCACTTGCGTGAATTTCAAAATCAGGGAAAGTCAAACACTTGTTTCTTATATTTATTATCGGTTGCTTATCTTACAAAACTTGGAAAACAGCATCTTCTGTAGCACAAATGGAGAAAATACTCAGTGTTTGCAACACTTTACCAGCACTGCAACTAAAAGTCTACCACAACTGTTTCTTGTAAAAATTAAGCTACCATATGAATCTCCATTTTATCTACGGTTTTTATTGAAAGTTACAGGGATAGAAAAGTGTTTGGGGCTACCATCCGAAAAATTTCAAGAACTTAGGAAATTTAAACATTGGATACTTATTTTCATTGTAAATATTTGCGTATGAATACCTAATGTAAGCATTTATTGGTACAAAAATACCAAAACCACCTTGTGCTGGCAACACTTTGCCAGCATCAAAGCCAAAAGTATACCACATCTGCCTCACGTTGAAGTGAACCTTCTCTGTGAATTTTGTTTCGATCCGATGACTGTGTTGGTAGTTCTAGGGGTGCAAAGAAATTTAGGGTTACCAGTCGCACAAGTTTTCAAATTTTCCAAATCTTAATATTTGCTGTTTATTGTCATTAAAAGATCAATAATATTTGAAAATCTTATGATAAAATCGCTTGCAAAAGATATGGTAAAAAAATACAAAAACAATCATAGCTGGCAGCCCCATTATTGTTTTTCAACCATTTTCCTACTGAATAATGCCTACAGTAAGGTTCTATTACCAACTGAATTTCGTTTTGATTTCAAGACTGCACTGGAATTTATAGGGCAAAAAGCATTATTTGCCTGAGGGAATTTTCAAAATTCAAGACACTAAAATTACCATAACTAGCAGCTTCAGCCTAATTTTTCAACCAAACTTCTAACAAATGTGGCTTAGAGAAAGATTCTGCGACTGCGTGAATTTCATTAAAATCTGGTGACTGAATCAAAATTTACAAGGTAAAAAGCAATTTTTTTTCTTAATGATTTTTCACTGGCACAGATTGGCACATATTTAAAAATCGCTTCTATCAGACTTGGTCCTACTTAAGTCCAATGTACTCTGTAAATTTCAACTGCATCTGGTTATTGTTTCGTGAATTCTCGTGAACATAAGTTTCTGATGCTAAAAATATAGGTGAATTGGGGAAGGGTTACCGTTCTTGCCCGATTAAAAATTTCAAAAGTTTTACTTTGGCTATGCAGACAAAGCATAAGATTTATATATGAGTGGCTTTTTTTTCCAAAAAGCGACTATTTTTCAGGAAAGTCGATGATTTGAAGGATTTCACTTTCAGTGCCTGCCATAGCTACGGAGTTGCCAACAAGCTCAAAAAAAAACAACATGAGTTTACAACTTAATATCATTAATATTTACAACAAATAATCTGCCTAGTTTGGCTCATCTGGTATACTATGCAAGCCACAAATTATGCGGCATTGCCACGGCGAGCTGAAGAAAGAAGACTTGAATTTGACAAATTTTGAATGTCTAATGATATTAAAGACTTAGTAATAAATAATGCTCTTCATCCATAAAACCAATCGTCGATTGTATAACTTTAACATTTAATATATTTTGAATTTATTTAGAAGAAAAAAATATATTCGCATATACTCGTATACATACGTGAATAGTGCATATGCGTGTACAATACAGTGGATTATTGTACGCACTCTTTCTTTTGACCTTCTGTAGTCTGGGACACTCTCCGAAATAGAAGAGGTGCTTGAATCCTTACACTGATTTATATCGGGAAACTTGAATGTATTAAAAAAATTCAAATGAATTTTACGTACTAAAGAATTATTGCAATAGAACCTAAAATTCGGAAAAAAAAACAAGTGATCCGATTTCTGTTAACTTTGTTTGCCTTTTTCTAATACATTTTCAAAATAATTCTGCCAGCATTGGTTGTTTGCTCATAAAACTACAATCTAGAACATTATATAAATCGTTTAATATTTTCAAGATTTTTTACATTTATGAGTATACATATGCGCTGGCAAAAATAGAACTACATATTCCAACTCAGACTTTGGCTGAACATTTCACTAGCGTTTACAATAAATTGGAACAACCACTTGAAATTTCGCTGTAAATATTGACGGAAAACATGCAGTTAAAAAACTTTTGAATGTATTTTTAGCCCTGCTTCAAGCTTGAAGCACTTGCAGTTTTTGGCATATGCATCCATAATTGAAATGAAAATTCCACATCAGAAGTTAAGTGCAGATATCCATGACGATTGCAATAGCAGTTGCCGGTCGAAGTATTTCTTGAAGAGTAGGCGTCCACACTTACAACACCATATTTTACTTTCAATGAACTGACTTTACAACAAACGAACACTTGTGCATCTCGCCATACATCCACCCCCTCGCGTGCATTATTGTCGGTTCCAATTCGTGACCGCTGAAAGGTCATATTTATGTAATCGATTTCGCACTAGCTCAATAGATAATTCACTGTAGCCTCATCGTGAACTTGTAGCATTCGCGGCTGTATCATGAGATTATTGGTTAACTGGCGGATTAAAAGACGAGTAAATTGCCAGGCCTGGACGACAACTATTATTGCACTTGAGCATGATGGTTATTGTAAAGAACAGTTAAGAAGTCATTGTAAGGCGAAATAATACACGCGTTTGATAAAAACGCTGAATACTGAGGAATGATTACAGACTATAGCCAATTTCCAGACGAACGTGTGTGAAGCTTATGCGGATTTGAATGGAGCGCACGGAATAACGATAATAAATCGCTGCTCTTTATGAGCCAATAAGTCAATTGGTTCAGACCTATTCAACTGCCATAGTTATAAGACTGCTTGCTGCTGTCGCTGCTAACTGTTGGCTGACTGGCTGCTCTTGAATTGCATTGTTCGGGATGTTCGTTAGGAATGTTTTGCACAATATGCAATGTGCGAGATAATGATAAGCTAAGTGCGCATATGTTTCTGCAAAGTGATAGAAAAGTGATTATCACAGCGGGTAATTGCGTTCATTGTGGTTAAATTCGCCATTAAACGGCATTCAATATTGTTTAGTGAGCGAGCGATCTTATTATTTGGTTCAGGTACTTTTGAACGTAATTCCGTGGAAAATTTGAGTATTACACATTCAATTTATAAAATAAAATTGAGTAATTTGATTCTTGACTTTTTTGAAGCTGAGCTTATAATCTGGAGTAATATGAAAAAGTAAACAAGTTAGGATGCTAATGTTGGCTTGATTCGCATGGCAATGGTTAGTGATCCCAATCGCAGGAGAAATGCTGGTACCTACTTGGTAAACTCTTCAGGCTATGTAGATTTATGGGTGGCAGACACTTGAAGGATTAGAGTCGATTGGCGTGGCTCGGACGATGGATATTTTTGGATTGAAAACCGACGAATTAACTTTATCAGCTGCTGTTTTCCAGCGAACGATTCAATCAGGGAGTTTCACAGGGACATTGCAGCACATGAAGATATTCTCCGATATTTTCCGGGCCCGCTAGTAGTGGCTGGAGAAGTCAATGCGAGAATTTTGGAGTGGAAAATCCCAACTCAGAACACAAGGGGAAATTAATTATGGAGATGGTGGCTAGATTAAGCAGCGTCATTCTAAACAGGGGCTCATCATCTACGTACCGCAGACCCGGGTTCGGCTAGTCTATACCTGACACAATTTTCGCTTCGAAAGCATTATCTGCGCTGACGAGTTTCTTTGATGTGTGGGGGAGTGGTACTCTGGAAATGATCATCATTACAGCTATATCACCTTCCGGCTGTCAAAAGTAAAAGCCTGCGGACTTTAAGTCGAAAAATACTGGGCTGGAAGTTTTTTAAATCAGACAGAAGATATCTCTTGGAGTTACTTGGTAGCAGCTTTGCTGACAAGGCAGTCGAAATCGAGTAGCATTAGCGATAGATCAAGCAGGGATAGATACGTTTGTGAGCTTCATCATGGGCATTCAACGTGTGGGACACAACAGGCTTATTGGGGTACCAAAGAGATAACGGTACTGAGGCGAAGAGCTCTAGTTCGCATGCATAGAGTTCAGCAATTTTGCAATAAACAAGAAGCATCTCAAGCTGTCGCAGAAGACAAGAAGGCGAAAAATCAGCTAACAAATACTATAAAGGGGAGACAAATATAGATGTGGTGTGATGTGTGATTAACTGAATCGAGATCTATGAGGGTGCGACAAAAAAATGTTATCCAGTAGGCCCTGGTTCACACATGGATGCGGATACGCAGAAGCATGTCATGAACCTGACGTTCCCGGCCGATCACAAGAGAAAAGAAAACCTTCTCATAGTCCATCAAGAAGATATCCTTTTGTTCACAAAAGAAGAACATTGCAGATCGGTGTTCAAAATGACGATTCGATTCGAAAGGGCTCTGGGTCCGACAGTATCTCAGCGGAAGTGCTGAAAGCGATGATACGGAATCACTCATCAACGCTGCTACGAATATATAATGTGTTTTTTTTTTGGCGGATGATGTCTTTCTGTCATACTGGAAAGTGGAGTTCGCTTTGATTTCAAGAGGAAAGGTGGACCCTAACACATCATCAACGTACATACTCCTCTAAAGGCACAGGCGTCAATACAAAGGATAAGCAGCATTTAGAAAAATCGACATGGATTTCATATTGTCCAACCAACAGTAAGTGCCAACCACGAAGTAATCAGTACAGGTAAGAACCCCGGCGCCACATGTCATCAGACCAGACCCATTGTGTTTTTAGTGACGCGGAAGGGTCGAAATGTTTTCAAGCAGGCTATATGAGCATATATGTACTAAGCTAAAGGCGCTTAGGCGACATTTCTATTAGGCGACTCTGTTAGCCATGGTCTGAGATTATCTTAAAAGTTACCAGTTGATATACGGGATGTAAAAATATCACTGCAGCAGCAACACGCGAGTTTCTTCTCGGGCCAAATCTGTGTAACACTGTATATGACTGTCTCATGCGCCTGAGATGCCGGTAGATGTGTTCTTGGTAGGTTAGTTGCTACTTATGGCGGCAGCTTAGTTAGGGCTATGAAAATTAGGACGAACGTTTGACGCAGCTACGATATGGTATCGAGAAATGCCGCGTTGTTTATAGCAGGGGTAGTCCCATTAGACTAACTAACGAACGAACGTAGGGAGGTCTTTTTGAATAGTTTGCCTAAGCGCGACCACGAACGCTTGAGCTTTGGAAGGAACGCTATCTGAATCAAAATTTCTAAGTGAGTCGATTTTCATCAGAACACGGCTATTTTAGGACAAATCTTCATAGAATGGGGAAAGTCAAGATGGAGAGCTCCAAATACTGCACCAAGGAAACTGATGATGATGCATTGCACAATTTCTTCGGTAAAGAAGCTTTTTTCTCTTCAAATGAGATTGACCTGACATTCTGTAAAAAGTCAAGTCATTTCAAGCGAGATTTTGGAAAATATCATCAGTGGAGGACCAAAAGATACAATGACGGAAAATCATTTTTTTAAATTGAGCAAATTTTGCGCAACAATCTAATAATGATAACAAATTCTTGTTTTTGATCAGCTCGGCCGTAGGCTTGTATTTGGATTCATGCGCTTCATATGACCATTCACGGAGCCAAAGCGATAGAAGAACAGGTTCACTCACTGATCTGCAACGAAAACTGGGAGCTCGTGAACTTGCCAGGAAGAACAAATTTTGGTGGGATGCAAATGGGTATAACTCAAGACCTACATACCCTAAGGGCAAATCACAACGGTACAAGGCGATGCTTGTGGCACAAGGATTTAGTCTAAAGTGTGGCACTAACTATGATCAGGTCTTCACACCGGTTACACAACAAGCAGCATTCAGAAGGTTGCCACTATTTGCGGAAAGTTGTGACATGAATGAGTACCATTTCGGTTCGAAGACGGCTTTTCTTAACAACAGCCTTGGGGGAGAAATTTATATGAGGCAGCCCTACAGGCTATGTGAAGAACGAAGAAGAAAATAGTTTGCGCAAACTGAAGAATATAATCTATGGCATGAAACAAACTGTACGTATTTGGAATAAGAAATCACACTAGATACTCGTCGAATCGAATTTAGCTCACAGTTTGGGCGGCTTGTCATTGGACGCAAAAGAATCAGTACTTTCTTTGCTAAATATTCCTTTCACAAGGAAAAATAATTTAACAATATATATTGAAATTCAAAACAAATTAATTGATTTTTCGCGATATGGTATTCAACATTAACAACAAAAAAATACAGAAAACCGTTCATCTCTCACGAAATAGTTTTATTTTCTAATAGCCAGAGTCCACAATTTTAAAGGTAACTTTACGACAACGCAATGGAAACTCTTGCATTTGACTCAAAACCGTCAGCATCTCGTAATATTCTAAGCCAGAATGCATAATTCATTGCAGCGTATTGCGCATTATTCTTACACAGGCAGAACACTGAAGTGATATTGCTTCAATACACGTTCTCATCATTCATTGCGTCTTGAAAACGCTTCAATTTTGCCATAGAAGATATCCTGCGGCAATAATTTTTACCTAGATCTTTTGAATAGGAAAATGTATTTTATAGATTCGAGGTGACCAGGACTACTAATTTCATCTTACGTTTAAAAAAAAATCCCCACTGAATTATTTTTGCAAGAATAAATCACACTTTGCTTTATGATTTTATACCAAAAAATACATTCACGTAGTTCAAATTAGGTTAGGTTTTCCTGGCTGACACAAGGGCACGTATAGACTTATTGGTCCATAGCGATATCAGATAAGAATGCCTGAACCTTAAGAGGTTTAGTCTAAGTGGCCATCGAAGGCCGCAGAACTTTTTGTGAATTGGACTATGTTCTTTAACCTCTGATGCAAGTGGCAGGTCAAATCCAACAGCTAGGGCTTACCGAAGTAGGTTTTCCCAATGCCGGAAAGTTAGATACTAGATGCAGAACTGTCTCATTTCCTACATGTATCATTGGTTAGGAGTTGCAGTTTCATATCGTGAGCTGAAACAAGACAGTGGCCAGTAATTATGTCGTCATTTTGCAGTCAGTCTGTCCTGTAGCAAACTTTCAATACAATCCAATCCAATAATGACAACAAATTCTTGTTTTTGATCGGCTCGACCGTAGGCTGGTGGGTTGGCTGGTGATTCATGCGCTACATGTCATATAAGTTGTGATCGGATATAATTTTTTAAGTTGGGCAAGTCAAGCGAGGAAGCAATCACTACATCCTTTGATGGTAAAGACGAACGGAAGCATGCGGAGGAATCAAAATGTGTTTGGCCAACAGTGCTGGTGATGGGCAAAATGGATGGAAGTAAGAATTTTGTAGCTGCGAGGAGGTTTAAATCTAAATTTATCAGTATTTTATTTTTTCATTCCCAATATCAACCGCAAATTCCCAATATTTTCGACATTAGTTCAAAAACAGAAATAAATCTGGGAAAACTTCTTATTGTTCGATGATGAAGGTTTTAATTTTTATAGGAACAGAAGATACAATATAATATTTTACGTATCTTAATTTTGGTTCATAACGTTATGTTTTTACTTCAAAATTAGTTACTTCAGGCTTTTAATAATACTATCTGGCCCGATTTTATTCTCTTTTGAATGTCATTTCCATATCATTTTTGGAGTTGATACTAAATGAAACCAAAATGATAGCATGCCTACTTCAAACTAGATCGCGAACAGCTCATGGTTGGAATTAGTTTTCATCAAAGTAGTTTTTGTTTTAGATACGTAGCTAACGATTCTCAAGACTTTCCTCTCGAACGCGGCTAAGAGTTTAGAGTGCTTTTTGCTGAGCACCAAACTCTTGGATCCATACATGAGTACTGGTAAGATCATGGTTAAGATGATAGTGCTCGATTTTCAGAGTGTTTGACAATTCGTCAGGAGTTTATTATTTATTGAAACTTGGTTTTCATTCAATGCAAGAGACTGTCAGTTGGAAATTTCTTGCACAAAAAAATTTCAAATTCATTATATATGAGATTTATGAAAACACATATATTTCAAAGGGTGTTGCAACAGTTCAAAAATTTATGTACGTGAAAATGACCTTATTGAAACTATTATCCATACAGTTTTACATAAGGTTCAAGACTTCCAAATATTATGCAAATAAAACATTTTTTAAACCGTTTCACATTGTTTTTTCGTTTTTGCCAGTAGTTACACTATCTTTTAAATCACTCTTCAAAACATGCACACAGATCATAACATGTAATTTTAAAAGAAATCAACAGATGGCTCAAAAATTACAAACTTTGATGGATATCTGCAAGGCCTACTGAAATGTAAATTTTACAAAAATGTATAATTTTTTTGGCTGGTAACTGCCTCGACTGAACTGCCAAAAATTTATTGCATTCCAAAATATCAATTTCAACTTTTAAAAGGTCCAATTACAGGCACCACAAAAACATCAACACCAGAGCATATTCCGGTTTTATCAGAGAATGCGAATTTTGTTGTGCTGATTCAATCCCAATGCTTCTATTCGACAATTCACTACAGAGTTACAGCTGACGCTAACTACTACGCCCGCAGCAGCACAGTAGATTAACCAAGCGACGAGAGGCAAAACCCGTTAAATTATTAATACTAATTATAATAGACTTTGGTTTATGTATTTATAAACGAAAAAACAGGTTGTTGAATTGTTTTCGTCTGGTTTTGATAGTAGTTTTTGGGGAAAATGCCAAATATTTACAATATTAAGATTCGTAGTTAGTTTGTTTTTATTTTTATAGCCAATGGGAATTCAGTTAGGCAAATTTAATAAATATTCCACTTCGCTTCGTAAAATCAAGTACGAATATGGTGAAAAACGTGGCATAATTATCATGAATTTATGCTTACTGCCGCATATATTAATTTGTTTCGCAGTCGAGCAACCCAAGTAGCATGCACAACATATTATGTGTATCTGTTCAGAGTTCACCGGTAATTTCGATTGTTAAGTAATTACAGCGAATGAATGTAATGAAAATAATGGTTGCGGCCGCATAGACTAGACAAGCCAACGATCATAGTTTTATGTCACTAGGAATTGATTCAGGCCGCTGCTGACGACGACGACGACGACTAAGTTACGATTGCGTGTGAATGGAGTGGTTAACCACATGAGCAAGTAGATAGATTTTACTATGGAAAATAGGAACGCGGTCCAAAAATTGACAGGCACATAGAGTAGATTAGATTATGCAATAAAACTGACAGTATGGAATCACGTGGGCGATCATATGTCATTTTATTAAACTAACATACATGCATTTATTAGAATATGGAATAATAATTCGTTTTGTCTTTAGAACGATTTCGAATCAGGAAGTAGTGTTGAAATCTTCAATAGAGGTGTGATACTGCGACTCAGACATGGCTATTTTCTCTTCGCTGCTCCCAATCCACCAAATGCTTAAGTTTTCAAATTCAACGCTGAATTATTCAAAAGTATTGAAGTGGTTCACATTAGCGAAGAATTTAGGCGAAAGAGACTGCCAAAATCTCCACGAGTTATGAACATAATCTATGCATGCACGCAAATCCACAGCTGCCTGGTACCTATATCAATGTCGACACAACACACGATTTGCATCAAGCATTCAAAGTTTCACGCATTGTGGAAGGGAATTGTTGCAATTCAGCCTTGGAATTGAATAAGAGGACACGGAAATCGAAACTTATTTCGTCTTTCCTCGGAAAACCCTTGAGGATTCTTTTTTAATGAATTGTCTTGCTCTATAGTAAATCTATATTTGAGATACTACTCAAAATGATATTGCCTAATCTTTTGAAAATGTTGAATACACGAAGCGATATGGGACACGAGCCATTTACTGGAATTCGAACGTATTTTCAACATTCATATTTTTCTCCATCACCCACACGCTGCATATGATGTGCATCATAGCTGTGCATGACAAGTGCATGGGAATGCATAATGCGCACGCTTCCACAAACGTAAACCCAACACAAGTCCTCGATTGCCTTAGTGTTTTATTTTTCTGCTGTTGTTTTGTAAACATTTAAATTAATTCCGAAAGTGCTGCTCTCGTACTCAGGTTACTGTTACTGAACGTAGCTAGTCCGTTCTCGAGTCGAATGAATGTGACGGAAAACGCACTGGCACAGCAACTCATTCGAATTGGAGCATCATAGTAATCCAATTATAGGACGCCTTCCAACAGACGAGTGCAATGAGTTTATCGGTATATAATGCAAATTCGTAGGTATGTTGGTCGAAGCTGTCCCGTAGATGAGCACTTCGAACGAATCTTTTTTCTGCTGGGCAATTAAATGTTTCGAAGAGAACTTCCAAAATAGAAAGCAGTATTTTCCCTTGAACGAAGCTTGATGCGAGTGCCTTTTATTTGCACACTTTTTGCTTTTAACCAACAGACACACACTTTTACTGCTAAACTTGTGGCCTGGCCTGGATGGACCATACGATTTTAGAAGACAACGACACCATTTCGGATCGAGTCGAGAAGCCATACATACTCTCCGTGCTACATTTGAGGCAGCGGCAGCTAAATCTGCAGGCTGTCGCCATTAAAACCACCAGAGTATCCGCCGCATTCGTCGCCGATCCCAAAATAGCCGTCAACAAACTATCTGCGTTCCGTGGACGTCCCCGAGCCGCACACAGTTCCATTCCAACAGCACAGCACGGGTGCTGAGACTAGGAATTTGCGTAATAATGAAAATAAAGAAAATTACTAAAAATATTCGAACCACTTCACCGAACGGTCAAGGAGTACAGACGTTCAATTTTGTATTGAGTTAGTCTAGTCTGAAGCATATTCAAATTCAAAGGCATTGGATGGTGGTGCTTCTTCTGGATTCACTTTTCAACACTTCATAGGAATGCACTTTATATGCAGTTGCATTCGACATTGAACAACATTCCCTGTATTGGTGCATGCTCTATATATATAACGACAAATCCCTGTTATCAACATTTCAAGGCCGTGTTCGGGAACGAGTCTGCTGCACTTGATAATAAATATGACAGAAACCAAACCTCAGTCTGATTTTCTTCCTAATCTATTTTTATCTATCCACAATAGCTGCGCGAACAGTTTACTGCCGCAGCCGACGACGACGTGAATGATCCGCCCGCAACCAATCGTTGGCCATCGAGATTCTGATCGTGACACTTCCTATCTCCATATTGGTACACATAATCGCAGTTACACCGAGTCGACTTACCTTTTCCTTGGCACGGCCCGCATGTTTTTGCACGGATTTTGCCAGTAACGAACCTTTACTCTCAGCCATTTGCACACACTGTTCTTAATTTCGAACAAACTGACCCGGACTCGAATTTGTAACTCGAACTCGACGACAGCAACACGGACCGATCGTACTCGCACGCAACCACCACGAAATGTCAAAAGCGACTGAAATTTTGACAGCCAATTGGACAAATCGAAGAACTGTCACGAGATGGTGTTGTGGTTGGCAGCAATGGCAAATGACGTGAGAGAGAGAAAGTGGAATGGGTGAAGAATAAACGGAAATGAACTACCTATGGAGGAAGTCGTTTAAATTCAAATTTAGTTGATTGCACCGCAGATATCCTTTCCATTATTATAGATGGTTGATTGTCGAATAATATGACTGTTGGCGTTTAAAAGTGATTTTATAATTCTGTGCTGAGGTTGTTGGATGAAACCGTTGAGTTGAAGCGGAACTTGAAAGCGCTTGAAGCTGTGCTTTGGTAGGTAGCATATCACGAGAATGTGGCCCTTTTTCAGTGAACTTCGCTCAGATTTAGGTGGCTGGTATTATTTTTCCATTACGCAATATTAAGTGAGTGGAGTATTTAAATATACTTCATGTTTAAATATATGGTACAACGCGACTACGTGCCCTCCATAGCCGTTAGACAATTTTTTCGATTGTGTTTGTGTGGTTGTATGTTTGTTTTCGGGGGTGTTTTTGGTTTCTTCGTTCGTTTATCTTCAGTGTATGGTCTTCTCGTGTATTTGTTGTACGTTTTTGTAAGTTATTCTTCAATATTTGATCCCTGCTCGTCCTTTGGTGATAGTAGGGACAAAAGCTTGAAAAAGAATACACAAAACAAAAACTAGACGAGAAGACAACATATAATGATAAACAAGCAACCAAACAAAACACACCCTCAAAAATAAACATACAACTACGAAAACACAAAAACAATTCGGCGAACTTGTCTAACGTTTTTGGAGGGCATGTAGTCGAGTTTAGCCTATAAGTCCCTAAAAAATGTTGTTTTTTTCGCACAAATCAGTTTTTGTTTCTCAGTATAGTTTCCTTTTAGCCCGAAACAACGATTTCATTATTCTTTTAGCTTTTCTATGGTTTCTTTATAGTACGATTTGTCGAAACAATCATCAGTTTTCGACTCAACTTCTTTATTCAACCCAAAACACTTACGACACAGCTATTTTTTGAGGTTTGGAATGAGGTAGTAGTTACTGGGAGCAAAATCTGAAAAATATGGTGGATGTGGAAACAATTTAAAGCTTAACTCACCCTTTTTTATCAGCGCAACGACTGAATTGTGATACTTGATTTTTCTCTTCACCAAATGAGGCCGTTTTTTCCTGATTTCATCATCCCATCGATCCAATAACGCTGCTTAATATGTACCAGTGATTGACCTTCTTTTTTCAAGGTAATTGCTGAAGATTTTACACTGCACATCCCAAAAAATACCCAAAAAAACACAGGCCATAACCACCTCAGCCGATTGCTGCGTCTTTCCATGCTTTAGTACACTTCCACCAGCTTCAATCGACTGTTTTAACCTTTCACGCGATTAATATAGTCCCAAATTTTGCTAGAAATAGGCAAAATTTTGTTCAGGAGTGGTCCCACAAATGTATTTTTGTTATTCTGTGAGCAAACGTGGCATCCATCGTACACACAGCTTTTTCATCAAGTCGATTTGCACTGGCCTATTTACTCCTCTTACACTTTATTACTTCATTTAATTTTTATTTATATCTATTTACGCTATGTTACATTTAACTCAGATCTTTTATTATACATTTAGAACAATGATGTCGTAAAACATTCGAAGCTTTCAATTGATTAGTATCTTTGTTCTCCTTACACAGCTTACATGCAATGTTCGGCAGTTTGTAAAGCACTATTTATCGATAGGTGAAACTCTGGAACGATTATATTGTCCACTACCAGTTTATAAAAATATAATGTATAAATAATAAAAATAAAAATAACTACATTTACTAGACAGCAGTACTTAAGTTAACACATCAACGCGTTCGCTCTCGATCACGTCTTCTTCAGAAGTGCGTCACATCACTCTGAGGTCACATCACATCTCACTGCAGATCGGCGTCCTTTACATTAAGCGGTTGCCAGGCTTCTTTTCCTGTTAGGTTATAGCGGTGCCAGCATACAGAAGATGGCAGCATTGTCTCCGGTTACAGTGGCTATCTCAGATATCTTACATTATCTTAAATATAATTACTTTTATTAAACGCAGTCTCAGAAAACTGAGTTCAACAAATTAATGAATTATTCTTGGTTATTGTACGAACAGGCTGTTTATCAATGACCAATTTAATGTACTACTGTCTTTAAATAAAATGAAAAAATACTTTGACTCTCTCTGAGTTTATTTTACTTTTCGGTAAAGTCCCAGTGGGCGTCGCAACAAAAATGCCACCGAAAAGTCATAGTGATTTTATGTTTCGAGTTGTAAACGTGTTTTTTTAATTTCTGGCGATATTCTTTTTTTAACAAATATATTTACAGAAAATTTCAAATTTGTTTTTAAGTGTTCAGTTCCGTATGATTTTTAAATGTCTTTTTTGCGTTTTGTTTAACGTGGCCGAATAGAGTTTTTTTTGAGTTCTATTTAAATTTGTGTTTTGATTTTCGACGAGGTTCCCGTGATTCGCGTATCTCCCGAACCACATCAAGTTAATTGCCGAAGGTTCTGTGAAAAAAGATGGCATTTTCAACACAACGTGATTTTATTAATATCCCACCGTGCATGAGCTCAAAGACGAATCCTTCACGAGATGATGCGGATTCGGAATGTGATGCAACTTTTGCAACTGGTCTATACACGTCATTGCTACCGGATTTAGTTGGTCTATGGGTGAGTTTTATGAAACTTGGCAGCTACAAATCATAGTTAATCGTTTTGTGTATTAATTCTAGGGACGATTGAATGGCAATGATGGCAGAGAGTCAAGACCAAAAGGAGGAGCACAGAATCCAAATATGTTACGCGCAACGGTAAGTAAAAAAGTAAAAAAAAAAATATTTATAAAAATAGTTCCTGTATGAAATGAATGGAAATGGATTGGTTTGAAAAATATATTATTCAAGCAGTAAGTTTTCGTCACTATCTGATTTTCCGAAAACAGGAAGCTCATGGCATATGTCGTGAAAGTCAAATTCAGAACCATAATCTTTTCAACAAGGCTATGTTTTCGATTGGATAAAGTACCGGCTGGTCCCAGGATCAAATGCAGCCAACTATGACCTCAAACCGGGCTTTAAATTCGAGTAAAAGGGTTGGGTTGGATCAGGAGTAAAAGTGATTCGTGGAACTCATTGAGTTTATTTTGCCCTGATGAAATTCCTAACTTTTTAGAAAAACAGCTTGCTACTTCTCTTTGTGCTCTTATGTCCATTATTTTTAGTATTAGTCTGTGTAATGGCATTTTCCGGGCTTGTTGGAAAATGCCTATGACTGGATCACCTCTAAATGTAAACGATTTTTGTTTTTGGAAGGGAATGAACGATATAGGCCAAAAATGTACAGCTAGCAATGTCGTATCCTTTAAAAACAGCATTTTTTACCTTTCTTCCAAATTGAAATTGTTTTATTTAACAGTGCCAGCTCTCACAAAAAGTTTAGAATCTTTAACCCTTTGGTGCCGGAAGATTTATTAACGGGCACATATATCGGACAATGAAACTTGCTAGCTCTTTTCTAGAGGCTTCGTAATATTTGAATTCCTCAAGTATAAACATATGTATGTTTCAAAAGCTTTTATTTCAATTCAAATTATTTCAATATGCAGTGGTACCTCGACATACGAGTTTAATTCGTTCCGTAACCTTGCTCGTATGTCAAATTGCTCGTATCTCAAAGCAATTATTTCAATTATTTATATGTGTAATAATAATAATATAATACTACGTACAAGATCTCAGGCTTTCTGGTAAGATAGTTTTGTTTGCTGACGATACACTCCTGTTATATGCTGGAAAAGATGAGACAGCCATCCAAAGTACAGTAAATATGGATTTGGATAAATACTTGAGATGGCTGCGTCAGAGCAAACTCGTTATAAATGTCCACAAAACTAAATACATTATGTTCCAACAAAAAAATAAACGTCCTATTAATCCATGCATTCAAATTGATGGAGTTCAACTGGAGAAGGTCGAATCGATAAAATACCTGGGATTGATTTTGGATGAAAAGATGTCCTGGACCCATCACATCAACTACATCAGGAAAAAAATTGCACCATTTATCGCAACACTAAGAAGACATGATTTCCTGGAAAAAGGCACTAAACTTCTAATTTTAAATGCGTTTATCTTATCTACTGTGAAATATGGAGCAGTCCTGTGGAGTCAAACATCTAAGCATAACATCGAGCTAATTGGGAGACTTGTCACTAAGGCGATAAAGATTATATTTAGGTTGCCGACCTTAACACCAACGGTCGATGTGTACACTCGATCAGGGTTGTTGAGCATCCAACAGATTATTAATCTTGAAAGAGGCAAAATAATTTACCAAATTATCAATAACGGACTAAAATGGCCAGATATTCCTCGAACTGTTGGAGAGTTGACTAGCAGAGAAACAAGATCAGCCAGCAACCTTTTAGTTTGCAAACCAAGAACGGATAGATTAAAGCTAGATCCAATACAACAGGCTATAGCCTTCTACAATACATTGCCAGATCCGTTAAAGAACTCAACCAATATCATAAGATTCAAAGAAAACTTAAAATTGCACATAAAAAGTAACAACGCATAATGACAAATAACACCAGAGTTTTTTCTATACTTTTCTCTGGACACAAGTCAATGAAGACAATAATAAGTTAATAAAAGTGAGTCTATATTATTGATAAGAATTATGCTGTCCCTTATACCAACAAATTAGTTGCCTGGGAAGCACTATGAAATATTTACTGGAGGGTAAAGATGGTGCACATGGACTGTGCACGCTGATAGAGTGATGGAGAGAGTGGAAGGAAGGAGGAAAAAAAAAAAAAAAAAAAAAAAAAAAAAATTTTCCCCATTGAAATTAATTGAAATGCCATTAATCCGTTCCAGCTCTCAAAAAACCACCTCAGTTTTTTTGTAAAGGTTTTTGAATAAGAAAAATGTATTTACAAAAAGAAACATTTATTCATAAACAACAAATACATATTCTATAAAAACATAATTAATAATTCACTAAAAAAATTCATTAAAAATCAAAGTGAAGTGCTTGTGGAAGCGCTTAATTTTCCCTGGTCTTCGCTTTTTTCGTCACGCTTTGCGTATTGTCACCAGCAGATCGTTTAAAAAAACTGTCCAAAGAGGTTTGTTTCTTCCTCTTTCAGGATATTGCGGAAATGCGTTAAGCAAGTTTCGTTGAACAGCTCCGATGCATGACCAGTTGCAACTTTTTCGGGGTGATTTTTGTCCACGAACTCTACAACTTTCTTCCACATTCCCAAGATCTCCTTTATGTCTCTTGTAACGATAATCTCCTCCATTTTTGGCTCCTCTTCCAAACTTTGAACCACCGTATGCTGCTGCGAATGAAGACCGTGTAACTCTTCAGTTGTAAGCTCCTGAGACTGTTCCTCGACGAGTTTGTCCACATCACTCTCATCTACCTCCAGACCCATGGATTTTCCCAGAGAAATCTTCTCTACCACTGACACTTCAGCTTCCAACCCTTCGAAGGCCCTTTCAGCTACAGCTTCAGGCGACAGCTTCTTCCATGCAGAGGTTAAGGTCCTCGTTGTAACACCCTGCCATGCCTGATCAATGATTTTTAGGCATATCACGATGTCAAAGTGGTTCTTCCAGAACTCTCGAAGGGAAAGGTTTCTGTTCTCCGTCACCTCAAAGCAGTGCCGAAAAGTGTGCTTGGTGTACAACTTCTTAAAATTAGAAATCACCTGCTGATCCATGGGCTGCAGGATAGGAGTGGTGTTGGGTGGCAGGTAGAGAACCTTTATGAATTTGAACTCTTCGAGTAAATCATTTTCGAGATTTGGTGGGTGAGCAGCAACCCACGCCTTAGGGTTTGCCTTCCACATAACTTGCAGAATTTCTTTTACAATCTTATGTGTCTTAAAGGCTCTGGGATTTTCCGA
This sequence comes from Nemotelus pantherinus, assembly GCA_963978885.1. Taxonomy (NCBI): domain Eukaryota; kingdom Metazoa; phylum Arthropoda; class Insecta; order Diptera; family Stratiomyidae; genus Nemotelus; species Nemotelus pantherinus. The sequence goes on along the minus strand of OZ022264.1, from coordinate 244,408,562 downwards.
ATGGTATACTAGCAGAGGCTTGATTTAGCAGTCGCCACTCGCATTGGCACAAAGTGCTAGAGTTAATCTATCCTTCATGGGTTTGTGACCTGGCATCATCTTCTCCTCCACCGTTATGTAAGTCCTATTCGGCATCCTTCTCCAGAAAAGCCCTGTCTCGTCACAGTTGAAGACTTGCTGGGGGATGAATCCTTTGGCTTCTATCAGTTCGGAAAACGTTTTGATGAAAACCTCAGCTGCCTTCACGTCCGAACTTGCTGCGTCACCATGCCTGACGACGGAGTGAATGCCGGTCCTTTTCCTAAAGCCCTCAAACCAGCCCCGACTGGCTTTAAACGAGTCGTCCAAATCATTGTTTGTAGAAGTGTGTGAGATCTGCTTTAGCAAATCATCGTAAATCGCTCGTGCCTTCTCGCATATGATGCTTTGTGTTAAAGTTCCTCCTTGAAGCTGCTTTTCTGTCACCCACACCATCAATAGTTTCTCCATCTTTTCATGGAGTGAGGTCCGGAGCTTAGAAATGATTTTGACACCCTTAGCTGGCGTTATACCCTTTATCGTCTCCTTCTGTTTAAGCACAGTAGATATTGTTGATGTGCTACGCCCGTACATCCTCGCCAAGTCAATCACTCGCACACCTTGCTCACTTTTTTCGATGATTTCACGCTTTAGTTCCATCGACATCATTTTCTTCTTCGGCACCATTGTTATAAAAATAAATGTTATAACGTTTTCGTTTGTTTTTAAAACGCGCACCACATATAAACTCGACGGCCGTTGTCTCGCACAATTTTCCCTTTGTATTAAAACTCTCCTTTCGTGTTAAACGTTTATTTCACAGCTGTAGCTTTTAACTGACCTAAATATCGTAATAGCGACCTATATTTATAAACAAAATATTCTTATCTACTACTTACATACTATTCAGGAAATTTCCCACTAATCGACTCACAACTCATCGTGTGCAGTGGTGTTGTGAGCGCTTCCTCGTATCTCAAATCTTGCTCGCATCTCAAAGCAAAATTTCGCTCGCTCGGCGGCTCGTATCTCAAAACACTGTATTTTCATTTTTATCATTAATTTTTTAAATCAACTTTCGATTTGTAACAGAATTTTAATATTGCTGAACATAATTTGAAAAAAAACTACAGCTATCCGAAATATTCTTTCTTTTCACACACACATTTTCATTTACAGCCATCTTCCGAAAGTGATTCCGGTATCCAAAGTGAGCCATACGGACGGCCATCCGACCTGAGGAATTATCCCAAGAACAATGATCGAGAATCCACTCGTAATAGCCTTGCCCCGGACAATGTTGAAAGTGTCCTGCGAGCACTGCAAAACGAAGGCAAATTCACTGTCGAAACTATTTTCGAATTGATCAAAAAGTATCAAGAATATATTAAGCAACTTTTAGCCGATAACAAAGTGCCGGCAGGCGGATTAAAAAAACTCCTCGAATATGTTGAGACTCAAATTTCGAATATTTCCGAGTTCATAGGGAAACTGAAAATTCCCGAGAATGCAAAAGATACGTTATTGGAGGACATGAAAACTCTTCTGTCCATCATGAAAACGTTCATGTGCGAATCGCAACGAGAAAGTGAGCTGATTAATCAGGAATTGCAAAGAGTGAATTTCGATCGGCACAGTCTCCAGCTATCGTTGCAGAAGCTATCCCATGTCGAGGATAAGATTCTGGACTTGAAGGCACAGGCGGGAAAAGCCTGTAGCTTGCAGAGTGAGCTCGATGAGCTCAAGTTAGAGATGGAGAAGTGTCAGAGTAATAGTAATGCTCTTTTACAGTGTCTAATGACAGCGAAAAAGGATCGAAATGAATACGAGGAGAAGCACAGAACGGATATGGAGAAAACATGCAGTGATATGAAGAAGTGGAAATGCAAAGCTGAATTGTTGAGTGATATGCGACAGAAAGATATGCTGGAGCTTGAAAAATGGAAGGTATAGAAATTAGTATTGTGCAGCTTTCCTATATTTTATCTAATTAAGAAAATGTAATAAGATTTAAGATATATCTCTAATTTATTGTAGAAAATCATTAATACATTTTCGTTGTTAGATCCATTGCAGCAGACTCAGTGTTGAACTAGATAAAGCTACTGAGAGGATTTTGCGAGGACATGAAACCAAACGAAAATTGTTCTTTGCCGAATCCATGCGAATGGAACTGGAGAAGCAAATCGAGGAGATGATGGTAAGAGAATGTGTTGTTTAAGTCTTCTTCGAAAAATTTGCATTTAATACGTTTTTCCGCTGACATCTAGGTGAGATCATTCTCAGAGAGTTTACCATTCAATGATTCTTACTGTATTTCTCCTTGTTCCGGTGCAATAGCTATTCCTTTCATGGCTATGTACATGTGGTTTTTCTCTTGTTTTTGTTCGATGGCAATGTTTCAATTTAGGTTGATATGCTAACGGTACTTTCTTGTTCATACAGTAGATTTTTCGTTCTCTCAAATCCAAGCAGAAATGCACTCATCAGTTATATCTGCTACCAGGAATTGATGCTAAAATACCGAATTTCTGAGTTCTATCTTGCAGATATCAGTCGCACGCATGTCCTTGAGATGTATTGGATAGGATATAGCACTAATTACCGAAACCAAACTATTAAATTTTCATATCATCGGGTTCAGCAATTAAAATGATGTCTTTGCCCTATTGATTTGGAGATGGGGCCTGTTGTTGTTCTGGACTAAAATGTTTTGCCATTGCTGCCGTATTCGTGAAAACTACAGACGGCAGGTGTCTACTAGTCGCTTCACTGTCTGTAAGACGCAGCTCGTCAAAATCAAGTCTTTTGCATGATTTCCGAGTCACATGTTCAATTGCTACTCAATATAAATACTCGCTTATCGGTGGCTATCTTCACACAAGGCACACTGCGGACACTCCGTAATAAATGGAAATGATTGGCTGAAACAAAACAGCTCTCCTATTCCCTTGCTACTCCAACCAAACCTAGTCAACTGATTAGACAGACCAAGTAGCAATTCAACAATCGATTTTTTCCCCGATCGTCAGGCAGAATTGTTTGCAGAATAATTGAATCACGGCTATATGCTGCCCCGCCTAATGCCCCAAATCCTAACAGCCAAATAATATAAGAAGGAATTGAGAAATATCCTTAGTAGCCAAAGAGATTTCCTGGTAACATTTTCTGTAGAAAATTGTGCGGATGATCTACAAATTGCTGTGGACCGCTTTCACTTTGAGATGTTGTTGCACACTCTGGATTCCCGCCATCGGATAGTGTGTTCTCCTCTTCAACATATCCTTGTTGGAAATCAAAATCATCTTCACTGGCAAGATTAAGGAGAACACAAAACGCTCTCCTGAAGTTGTCTAAGCCCTTTAATTTACAGAGCTGTTGAAACCTTTGCTTTTATAATCCAAATGAGTGCTCCACGATAACCCTACACGGGCTCAACTGTTTGTTAAAATTTGTTTGGGCTGAGGTTACATGGCCATTGTCCTTGTAAGGGGCCTGCAAATTATTCTTCAGTGGGTAAGCAGAGTCAGCCAGTATAAAGTAATCTGAAAATAGTTTAAATTACTATTAGAATTACTTTTTAATTTTATGTTTAATTTTACCTTTCACTGCATTTTCCAGTCTCGAATATATAAACTAGTTTTGAAAGGCTCTGCTGTCGTGCACGGACCTGGACATACGACAAATATATCGATACATAGTTAGATAGTTACATATTGCCTGTAGACAAATACTTGTCCATGCTTTCCAATCGATGTAATCGTCATTCCCTCTTGCAGGCGGATCCATGACGATATGTGTACCGTCAGTAGCTTCTGTTGTTAAAAATAACATTTCAAAACTATTCTTGGAATATTTTTTTTATGTTTTCTGTTTGTTACCTATTATTCTTGAAAACTTGTTCTTATTTTGGAAGTATGGAGCTGTTTTTAATTTGGCCTTATTATTCAGCCAGAGATCAAACCGATCTGTGACATCTCTAAGCTGCGGCTTTCATGCCCAGCGAGCCAAAGGAATAGCAATAGATGTTTTAAGGCCGACAAACGTTTGTCGTACCTCAAATGACCAAAGAGTTGCAAACGCGTTTTAAGATGTTCGTAAAGACTGCGGCTAAATGAAAGCATCTTTCACCATTTCTGGATCTGACGTAGGACATGACAGAAGTTTTACCCACTTGATGTCCTGAGCCAGCTATTTTCCCCTAGTTTTTCGCATTTATAAGGAGCTGCAAACAATCAGACTCCTTAAGACTATCTTCACCATAGTTTTTGTTGGCCCAATCGTTCTTGGAAGTTCAGGGCTTGCTATTTACTGTCATCAGCCACATCGGAAGCCATTTTGAGAAAGCAAATTTATCATTGATTTTTTCTTCATGCTATTTGATTCTTCTTGAAGATATTCTTAGTTGATTCCCTTGTCTAGCACATTGTTTTGCTGTCCACCACTCCAATAAAGCTACCAGTTTAATCCCAAATGTAAAAGAATCCCACTTCTGACACCAAATGCTGTATTTTCCACTTAAATAATACAAATAAAAAAATTTGTTTATCACCAGTAAATACTCTTTTATTCAATAAATAATCATCAAAAATAAATCCTTCAATTTTACATAGACCGATTCATTTTACTTGCGTACACTTTTAAAGTCTAGCTTTCATATTTTCAGGGAATTATCAAAACCCTAAACGATCAAAAGAACGCAAATATTATTGCACCAGACGGTACTCTACTAGCAGTAGACCCAAATGAACTTGTAGCTGTTTCAAATCATCAAAATTGTCAATCTGCCATTTCAAATCTATTGATTCAATCCAAAAACACACTAGAAAGTATCCTAGCAAATGTCAATGAAGAGTATCCAGCTGATCAATCATCTGCAAATGAAACGGCATTTCTGAAAAAATTACGCGATGAAAATGCAAAATTAAAAATAGAAAATCAGAATTTGAAAATTTCAAAATCCTCTGGAAATGTAAAAACTTTGGAAGATTTGGTAGACAAACTGAGAAAACAGCTGGAGGAATGCTATGAAAAACGGAAAAAAGGAGCGGACAGTGATGAAATCGACTGTCTCAGAAAACAACTAGAAAATTGTCAAGCAGAAAATGCCAGACTAAGAAAACTCAATCCGGTATCTGTGAAAGAATGCGAAATCCGAAGAATGCAAAATGATATCAAGGACTTACAAGAAAAACTTGAAAAATCACAAAAAGAAAATCAAAGCTTGAAAGAAGTACTTAATGCGAGAGGTGAAAATCATCCCGAGCCGGACATATCTAGGCCTGAAATTGTTATCGGTATGCAACGCTTCTCACAGGACGGTAGCTCTGCAAACTATAGTCAAGAAACGCAGAGGAGCTGTCCCGATCATGGCGACGGAGGAGGCACTCAAGGGATTATTGTCGGACCTCAGACAGATAGCTCGGAGGCATCAAGTGAATCTGATCAAACAACGCCGGAAGTGTGCACGTGCACCTGCAATCAACATTCGACTGGACCACAATCCAGTTGCCCAAAATGTGAATTCGAAGAAAGCTCCGAGTTTTCATATGCAACCGAAACGGACACTGAGGAGACCACCGCAGCTAAAGGTCCAAACACTTTGTCTTACGTACAAGCTCTGCTTCTGAAGAAAGATGAAAAAATAAAGAAGCTTGAAAAACAGTGTTCGTTCCTCCAGGATAACATCAAAAAACTAGACAAAGAAAAAGAGAGGCATGAAGTTCGTGCCAAAACGGTTGTCCTACTCGGGAAGGAAATTTCGAAATTCAAGAATGATTTGCAGGAGCAAGGCAGTTTGCTACAAGAGGCCAAGGAAAGGTTAAACGCTCATAAGGTTGATCTTCAGGAGGGGCAAAAGCTTTTGTCATCTCTGCAAGAAAAGACTGTAGTGCTGACTACAGAAAATACACGTTTGCAGGAGGAGAAATCGGCTCGAGATGCCATCAAAACGGAAAAAGACCGAAAAAATGGGAGTTTAAGAGACCTTGATAAAGATGAGGAAGAACTGGAAGCAGAGCTAGATCTTTCACGACGAGACGCTGAGCGGTATAGAAAAGAGTTTAACGACAGGGTACGCACGATGCTCGAGGAGAAAGCCAAGCTCAAGAAAGAAAATGCCAGGCTGGTAAAGGAACTTGCAGGCTTGGATGAAGTCGTTGATGAAATCAACGCTGAACGAAGTAAAAATCGCAGACTGGAACAACTTATCGGAGAGCTAGAAGAGAAAATCGACGCTATGCATGGCCGTCGATCAGAAACAAAATTCGATCAAAGTTCAACGAATTATCGTGAGCTTGTTGAAAAACTGAAGAGCCAGCTTGACGAAGAAGTCAACGTCAACAATAAACTTCGCGAAGAAATTTCTTCTCGGGCCGACGAGCTCGAGGAGATGAAAAAAATGATAGAGGTGAAAAAACGGGAGATAGACAGTTTAAAACTAAAAACATCTAGCCAAACCCAATCTTCCACATCTACCACAGGCCAGTCTTCTCCACTCTCTGGCAAGCGAGGAATTTCTGTGAGTTTGCCAGAGGAATATCAAACGTTGATTTCTGCACTAAGGACTGAGCTGAATTCGGAAAAGACTCGGTACCACAAGCTACGCTCAAAGTTCGTGACCTACAGCCTGAAGATTTCTGAGCTCGAAAGAAAGCTGCGCGAGAAAAAGGCAATCATTGACAAAGAGATCCAAACATCAAATTATTGGGACGATGTAGGTGTTCAAGTTTCATTAAGAGAGGACGATTCTGTTATCGGTGGCGCACTTCAAAGCCAATTGAAAACACAGTCGGAAAATAATAGGAGACTGCAAACTAAGCTCATACTAGAGTATTTGAAAAATGAAAAATTGGGAAAAGATAACTGCAAACTCAAAGATCAGCTAGAACAACTTTATGAAGAGTGTGCTTCGAGAGCAATCAAAGTCAATCAGAAAATTCAAACGGACTTCATAGAGTCACAATCGAGTGTAGATCAAGAGACGAGCTGGACAAGATCGCCTTCGGACAGTGTACCGAACAATCGTGGCCTGTTGGAAGTCGCGCACGATTTCCAAGACTTAAGTGAGCAATTGAAAGAACAGCTTCGTCTCGAGAAAGATAGATCTCGCAAACTTCAAACGCAGACTGTGGCGGACAGCAATAAAATTGAAGAATTGAAAACGAAACTGAAAAAGTCCCGATCACAAGTGGCACAGCTACAAAGCATCCTTAAGAGACGTGAAACGAGCATTGCCGAACTGCAGAAGAATATCGATGACCTCACAGGTGGAATGAGTTTGGAGAACAAAGAAACACAGACTGCAACAACTGCTAGAGGAGGCGCAACTGTTGTTTCTAGCCACGGAGTAGCTAGCCTACAAAAACAACTCGAAATCCAAATAAAGCGAAACTACGAGCTCACAAAGGACTATAGCAATGAAATCACTAACACAAAGACACTAAACAGTGAAATTAAGCAAGCACAGAAAGAAATCCGAAAACTCTGCAAGTGCATTCAGGAAGTTGAGAAGGAGAAAGAAAATCTGAAGCGGCACAACGAAGAGCTATCGCAGGAGCTGAAGCGTATCATGGAAGCTGGCACAAATACAAATAATGGTAAAAGTACGGGCTGCAAGTCTCCAGACAGGGATGAAGAAACCAGCGGTGCTAAGGAACAGAGTTCGGCACGTGCGCGAAGTGCGAAGAAAAATACTGAAGATAAAGCGATACCCCAGTCTGGCAGTAGAGTTCCGAAAATGAATAGAGCTGTAAAAAGTTTTAGCAGTCGTTTGCATGCGATCTGTTCCAAGATTCAAGAGGCAGGACTGGAATCGTTGAACGCAAAGGATTTGACGTACCTTCATCGTGAAGTGTACACGGCCGGACGTAAACTGAAAATTTCTGATAGTGAGTCTCCCAATGAGAAATGTTGGGACTTTATAGCAAATCTACCACCGATTCCCGTTAATAAGGAGGGAAAAATTATGGCGAGAGGTAAGTTAGAGATAGTTACTCTCATATTTACCTATACGTACAGGATATTTCTGTCATAATAATCTTGTTATTTCTGGCCCAATTTTACCTTTGGAAGCTATATGTATTTCAATTTCTTGACACATTAATATTTAAGGGATATTAGTCTTCTTTGTGTAATTGTCTAAGAGGCACTGAAGAAAAAGATGGGTCACGTTTAAAATATCGATATTTGTCAAGAAACTGAAACATATTTAGCTTATAAACAATAAATTGGTCCATAAGCATAGTACTAACATTTGCGTCAAGATAGATTTTGACAACTCTCTATTATCTGGTCATTTTGCGGAGTGAACGCTTTGAAAATAGAGAAAAGTAGAGTCTCTGCTGACTACTCACGGATTTCAATTTTCGATCGACTTTTTTATTAAATGTTGTGTCGAATTTAAATTTTTAAATTCAAAAGTTTATTGACATCAAACGACACTTTTCGATCGAAATTACGTCCAAGCCATTCTAACGCGGCGAGACATCTGCAGTTTCACTCGAAAGCCTTAATATCACTCTTGTGAAATTTGAAGCTAAAGAAAGAAATTTCAGGTTAAATGAATTTTAGTGTACTGGACTTTAAATAAAAATATTTGGTTTCGAAAGCTAGAAAAAAAGTTGAATCAGATAAAATTAATTTATATTCATTTATTATTTATAAAATTGATTTTTTATTCAACCAATTCCCAGTTAACTACCTCGAAACTGAACTCGATAACGCCAATCAAGTGTTACAACATTTGAAAAAGGAATACGAGAAGGAATCAAGAAATGAAGGAAGAGATCGACATCGTGGTGGAGAAAATAAGTAATAACTTCGTAGTATTCGAAATTTTTTTTTTCGTCGCTTACTCATCAAATTTTATTTCAGATTCTCCCCGAAACCGTTCGACAATCAGATATTTAGAGGCTTCCAACGTGAGAATAATCGCAGTTGTTGAGCCATTTCATGGAAAACGTCATCTTCCTAATGTATTTTCTTGTTAATAAGGTGAAATTATGTTAAAAAAAAATATTGTTTTTCCTTTCTCATAAAATTAATAATTTTTTGTGTAAATTGTGTATGCGAGAGAGCATAGAAAGAGTATATGTTTAATGTATGTGCATGTATGCTTGTTTGGTATGTGCACATGTTAATCTTATTACTGTATCAAATTGTTATGTGTTTTTGCTATCGGAAAATTGTATCGTGTAGAGAGATTTATACGAATGAAATGTAATAAAGTAAAGAAGTTGATCTCAAATGTGGATATTTTCATATATCGAAGGCACTTTTTTTAAATGATTTTCTTACTCAGCTGTCTGCATTTATCTATCTCTCATAAAGCTGCAATCAGGCTCTAGTTACAATGAACTGAGTGCAACATTGTTGTGTAACTTTCCTGATGTAACAAGTTAAAATGAAGGCACATCATTATAGGGTGTAATATCGAGTCACCACTTCGTGGTGGTTCTGAGTCCCAGAACCCTCGTGGGATCTACCTTCGTTGTAACTACAGCCACATGGACAACCCATTGAACTTTTGACGTCTGTAAGGCGATCGAGGGTCTCGAGGACTCTTTCAGCGTTAAACATTCCAACAAGAAGAGAAGAAGAGAAGAATTTTGCAAGCAAGGAGTCCAAAATGTTGACTTTAGTATTAGTGTTTTGGAAACTCCCAATGAAGCACCCATAGAAGAGTGCTAAATATGGCTTGTTGGAGAATATAATTTTGTCACAATCTTCTTTCTTTCTCCTAAGAGGAAATAGTAACTGAAGATGACTTGCTGAGAAAGTATCAGCAAATCCGTTTTAACGTGTTTCAAGCCACCAGCGTGCCAACAACCATCTCTAAGTACTTCAAGAACAGCATGTAGGAGTTGGAAGAGGCCATTGGGGTAAAATTTGCCTGCCGTACAAAATGGCAGTATGCGGAGATGGAGTATCAACGGATGTTGGAGGAACGCTACACTGAAGTAACTTCTCCTGCAGTGATCCCGATAGTTGGTCGGCCGTCGCAGATTGAACGGCTGGTTCCAATCAATCCCTGAAAACACCCAAAAAATCCCGGTCGGGAAGGATGTCCCAGCTTTTAATATTAAGGAAGTGGGTGACGGTAACTTACAACAAGAAAACGGGGATCGGCGTCACATCATCGAAGCACCCACTGAACCAAAAAAAATTTAGAATAAACTGCGACACCGGGATTCGAAAAAGAAATGGCGGGGAATAAGAAGAGAAAATAATACGTCTATTATTTTCTCTTCTTATTCCCCGAACCAATGGGGGAAACAGGACAATGTCACAGTAAAATCAGCTCCGGGGAAATCTTCTACAGAAATACTAAGGGTAATCTGCCTCCATTGATGAAACTGCGATAATAGTAAAGCGTGCAAGAAATACCGCAAAAAGAGATGTCCATCTGGAGATCGCACGCTGCAATTACCAGGCGAAATTCAAAGACTTCGTCCGGCCCACCATAGGTGGCCAAGAGGACGTAAATACTGCTCCTTGAATCAAGATCGAACTTCTGAGCCTTGATTGCTCAAAGTCAGCGAGGTTGACTTTGCCATCAAACGCAAGGTCGGAGAGGAAGGATTTGGTGAGCTGAAAAAATTCTCTAAATCTTCAAGAGTGGACGGGTCTGGGTGCTACCCATCCCTTGGCTGCGTTAATACAAGGTGGCGCTACAAGGGTTCAGACTGGAGCGCTAACCGCTGGAAGTGTGGATAGGTAGACCACTGAGCAGCAGACTGTTCTGCGCAAGGGCAGTGCATATTATTATATTGTGTTTTACCGTTAAAACACCTTTCGTGGATTCGATATTCTTCACATTCGTGAAATAAAACAGTTTTCTTTATCAACACTAATTATACTTTTATTTACACAAGTAATTATAACCACTAAATCGTTTACACTTTACGATCGCACTATTATAATTTCGCGTTACAATTTAACACTTTTTCGCTTTTAATTAATCGCGCCCGGATACTTAATTCACTGTTTCGCTTTTCAAAGTAACAGCCTTTCCGCTATATACGCTGTCTACTAACTGATTGCCAGCTCTTCTCGCGGCGTTATTTATAGTCGTGTCGCGTGTGTGGCTCGGGTTCTCGAAGCCTCCTGATCAGGCTTCTGGAAGACTATTGGGAATTTCCCTCATCATGTGAGATATGACTCATGGTTTGGGTTCTGGAATGTTCTGCTTTTGCTTTCTAGAGGGCTCGGCTCTATTGCGTCTTTGAAAAGGCTGTTGTTAAGGTCTGTTCTGTTGTCATGGGACTGTGTCTGGGGTTCTTGAAAATTTTACGTTACCATGTGAGATCTGATTCATGGTTTGAGTTCTGGAATGTTCCCTTTTTACTTTCTAGGGGGTTATTCTACGTTATATCTATGAATTGTTTTTGTTGTTGAATACATGTATGAAATACACGTATGAAATACATGTAGGAGATGTATGTCGAGTACATTGATATAAAAGTATAGAGGATATGGGCATAGCGAAATTTTTGTTGCCATTTTTTGGATTGTTTGATAGTTGTAGTGAATACATGCATCTGGCATAAAAATACAAAGGTGTAGTGATTATACTATTTCGTATAATTAAAGGGGCCAATATATTTTAAATATATTAAAATGGTGTTTCGATTTAACTGGAAGAATTTAATAGTAAAATACATTCACAATATCTATGAACGGTTAATGATGAAATACGTGGAAATTTTATTTATTAACATTTGTGATGAATTCAAATAAAAGAAATTGAATCAATGATTTGTATAAATTTCTGAATTTTATCCCGAGAAAATGCAACACAAATCAGTGCGCGTTATTAAATTTATAAACCAATGTTATTGATAATAATAATAATAATAATAATAATAATAATAATAATAATAATAGTCTTTATTTCATGTGCATAAACTTACAGCTATAATAAATTCAAACAAAATCCTCTGAACTTAAATTACGTTTATACCTAACATCAAGAAATAAAAAATTTAAAGAATGAAATAAAATAAGACAGAATCCAACTAACTCGATATTTTATATTTTAAATGGTGCTGAAGAAGATGCAGATGAAATACGAAGCATTCAGTTGCTTTACGCAAGAGTCGAATGCCCGTTAATAATATAGAAAAAAAAACATGAATCGTCAATTTATGGTGGGGGACTCATAAATTTAACTAAGATATAAAAGACCGTAGATAGAGAAAAATAGCAAAAATAATATTGGAAAAAAAAACATTGAAAACAAATGCAAAGGTTATATTAAGGGATTCAACAGTTTTTCAACGCCCAAGTGATCAATAGAAAAGAGCCAAGATTTGATTTTTTTCGAAAACGTTGTATTTCTGGACTCGCCTCTAATATTTGGTGGCAAAAGGTTAAATAGACGAGGTGCAACAATGCTGTAAAAGCGACTAAAGTGCGATTTATTGCAAATGGGAACTACCACTAAATTTCTGGTGTTAACCCGTAGATTAGCTGAATCATAAACTCTTGGCGTTTGATAACCTGAGTTCTCGAAGAAAATTCGTAGAACCTTAAAAAAATACAAATGCCTTAATGGAAGTGTACCTAGTGCTTGAAATAGATTAAAACTTGGCGTTCTGCGGTGAACTTTGAAAATAATTCGAACGGCATGTTTTTGTTTTACAATCAATGGTTCCAGCTTATTAAAATGTGTACCTCCCCAGCAGCTTAATCCATATTGTAGTTTAGACAAAAACAGACCGTTGTAAACTAGTTTTAAGACTGAAAAGGGACAATATAGGCTTAAGTGATACAATTGTCTTACCACATTATTGAAATATGCTTTCAGATACACGGTGTGATCTCTCCAATTTAATTTGGTGTCAATTAACACTCCCAGATACTTAAAACTATCAACTCTTTCAATATCAAAGCAGTATGGAGAACAACTCGCATTTTGATCAAAAGAATAAGAAACCTCATCTTCAGCTATCATTGGTGAAAAAAGATATTTTAAGCAGGTTGGGGCGTGGAAAGTCAAATTCAAATCAACACAAACTGATCTCACTAGGTTAAATATCATATATTTTGTCTTGTCACTCAGCCTTAGTTTATGGACACTGAACCAATATCTTAAAATTTCAAGGTCGTGGCTCATTTTGACGTATGTTTCAAAGTAATTGAAACTGGAGTAGGACAAGACAGCGTCATCTGCAAAAGCTGTAATTTTCCCATAAAAGTTTTCAGAAAATAGTGAATTTATAAAAATCAGAAATAATACTGGAGACAGGACCGATCCTTGAGGAACTCCAATATTTGGAGTCGTTGCAGAACTCAAGATGTCATTTATTTTAACTTTCTGCTTACGATCGCAAAGAAAGGAATGAAACCAATCTAAAATATTATCCCTTATTCCTGCTTTATAAAGTTTTTGCAGTAGGATGGAATGATCGACCAGATCGAAAGCTTTAGTGATATCAATAAATAATGCTGCGGGAATTTTGGACTCGTTTATTGTACTATAAATTTCGTGACAGAATTTTAGTAAGGCACCTTCTGTGGATTTTCCTGACGTAAAACCAAACTGACAGTCGTTAAAAAACTTGATTTTATTTAAAAATGTCACTATCCTGCGTTTGACACCTTTTTCAATAATTTTTGAAAAAACAGATAGCAGAGAGATGGGTCTATAGTTGCCTAAACTAGTTTTATCGCCTTTTTTATGTACCGGTACTACGACCGCCAGTTTTAGTGCGTCTGGGAAAATCCCCCTCTGGATACTAAAATTAAATAAGAAGCACAGAATATCCGAAATTTGAAAAACAATTTGTTTTAAAATTTTGCTGGATTTTCTATCATAAGAAGATGAAGCTGACGACTTTAGTGACATAATAATTTTGTAGATTTCCGAAGATGAAAAATCCTCAAAAAATAGGTTACTCAACGAGGAGAATTCCCGGCTGGAGAAAACATTAACAGAAGATGGACTTAAAACTTCAGAGTTGTCGAAATTGAAATTATTTGCAACAGACGAAAAGTAATCATTAAATAAATTAGCAACATCTAGAGGATCAGAAACAATGGAATTATTAACAGTTATGCTGGAGATATTATCTTTTTTGCTTTTACTTAGAATTTCATTAACGATTTCCCATTCTTTTTTTACATTCCCTAAATTTGAGGCAAGTTTGTTGTTGAAATAATTTGCTTTACAAGCAGCGACATCAAGATTGATTTCGCGACAAAGTCTTTTATAATATATTTGAAGCCTTGTATTCTGTGGGTGTTTTTTAACTTTAGAGCTTAGTAGGTTTTTTTTCTTGATTTTCTTAAGAAGCATAAAATTCATCCATGGCTTTAGTGGTTTAAATTTATTAGAGCGAGTGCTACGGCTGCAATTTGAAATGTGACGCTCTAGGATGCAAAGAAAGCGGTCAAAGGCAGTAGAGGGATTATCAGCCATATATACTTCCTCCCATAACTCATGATTTAAAGCTGTTTTCAGAGATTGGAAGTCAATGTTTTGACATGGAATGTAATTATGTCCAACCCGTCCATTTCTGTTACAAGTTAGCTGAATTAAAATTAAACTATGATCCGTAATATGCAGATTATGTACCGTGGACTTGTAAAGGATAGTGTTGTTTTTGTGCAGCCTCAGATAAATATGGTCTAGACAAGATTTTGAAGCATTCAATTCACGAGTGGGTTCAGTAATTAAAGATTCGAAACCGTGGGACGCCAGATTTGAAATTAAGTAGTCAGATTCTGAACTATTCGATAAAATATTGATATTGAAATCTCCTAGGAGTATTACATTTTTACTGGTTATTGATTCTAAAAAATTTGAAAACTCATCAGTAAAAACACCAGAGCTAAATTTATGAAGTCTGTAGACACAGATGAAAACATATGTGGAACCAGCAATTACACAGTTTAGTGATATTAGATCGCAAGAGGTTAATCTGAGATTGTGAATATCACACTTTAGGTCATTCTTAAAAAATACAGCTACGCCTCCAGCAGAGTACGAATCATTACACGTAGCGGAAAAATTATAGCCAGGGATATGAAAGTCAGATATTTCGGAGTTGTATATCCAAATTTCAGATAAAAAGATTAAATCAGGAATATGATCCAAACTAGCGATATGTGACACAAAAAGATCAAAATTTTTTCGCAAGCTTCTAATGTTTTGATGAATGGCTGCGAAGTTTGCGTTGATATCACCGTATGGGTGCTCAGCACAAAGGCAGTTGAAAGAGTTAGAGTCAGAAAAGGAAGAAGAACTAGCAGAATCAAATAATGACATAGTAGATGTATATTTAAATGTTTAAAATATCTTGACGACTCCTTATTATAATTGGAGAATCTCCTTCTTTTTTTCTGACTAGAATGGTTGAATTCTTAACCCAAACATATTTGCATCTGTTTTTTTGTTTTAATAGTTTTGCCTCTCTTAGCAGCGATCTGTTATAGCTAGTTAGTGAACCGTTTATATAAACGGGATTGTTTTTATAACTATCACCAAAAATATCAGCCTTTAGTTTTATTTTCTCAGACCGCATCTTGTTCATTATCCTATTTTTGGAAGAATACGATGAGAATTTAACACAAACCACTTTCAGCGAATCGGTATGGTTTGTTTTTTTAGCGAAGCAGCTTTGTATTTCATCCGCGCTCACCTCAATTCCAACCCCAACGGTAAAAAGTTTAGAGATGTTATCGTTAACCGTCGAGCCGCGATCAATAGGAATACCAACAATATCAATTGAATTTTTTAACATTTCTTGTTCAAAATAATTAATTTTAGATTCTAAATTACAAACAGTTTTTTCCAAAATATTGTTTTTCTCCTCTAAACGGCTTATTTTAGCAAGAGCATCCGAGTTTATTTGCTGCAGCTTCAAAATTTCTTTGAATAAAATTTCCATCGTCACTTCAGCTTGAACATAGGTATTCGATTTCGCCGGCATGCTGCTAACGGATGTATTCGATGTCGACGGCCCTCTGTTAATATATAAATTCGAGGTCGACGGCGCACTGTTAACGGATGTATTCGATGGCGACGGCACACTGCTAACGGATGGACCTGGTCTGGAAGCGATGTTGGTCGAGCAATCAACGGATGCCGAGGCAGCTAGCGGACTCACTGCATTATCATGAAGCATTGAATCTCTACGACGGTTCACACAGCAACTACACTTATATTTCTGTTTGCACTTTTCTAAATACTCGATCTCTTTGGGACCGATTTTTGCACACTTTGCATGCAGAAAGTTTAAACAAATCGAACACTGCACTTTGTTATCTAGTCTTTCGACTTTATTTTTGCACAAATCGCACTTCATTTTAAGAGTGAATTCTGACACGTCTGCCCCACCAACGTTTAAATACAGAATGATAATAATAACTTCTGTTCAAATCATTTATCAACCATAAACTCAGAATATTTAAAATGCATTTTAAAATACGAATCTTACCACAGAACCAAATCTTAAGTTACCAGCCCCCCTCCTCCTTTTGCAACCGGGCTTTGGACCGGCGTTGGCGGATTTACGGCTTCCCTTGGATATTTTAATTCATAATATAATCCGGGTTATTATTTAGAAGCATAGAGAATAGTTACATTCGAAAATATGTGAGAGATTAGATCTGTTCGCGTACTGCAGCAGCAACATATTTTTGCAGCTGGCTTCTTTCTGTGGCAAAATTTGGGTGGCAGCAAGAGTGCTAAAACGACTTGCTGTGAATCTATTTTAATATAAGGTGCGTTTTTTTGCACACCCGAGCAGATCCAAATTTGTTAAGTATATTGAATACAATAACAATTTTGTTGTTGTATTCAATACACTTAACAGATATTGATCTGCTCGGGTGTGCAAAAAAACGCACCTATATTATAATAGATTCAGGTACGTGAACAGACCTATTAGAATCTTCAATATGATTTTCCTTCAATATGATTTCGCGTAAGTTTTTGCTAGTTAATTTCAAATACAGCAGATTGTAAAATATTTTAAAAATTCAATCGTAGTTTCCATTATCTGGGAAAAAAACACAATATAACTTATTCCCCAGAACATTTATCACTTCCACTTACTAATGCAATTTGCACTTTTTATAATGATGCAATTGCGGTATCCAAGACAGTTAAGGCTACGATTTTGAATACATATTCTGCAAACAACAATTTCAAAACATTCATTTAAATATAGACCATTTATAAGAGTACTAAAGGACATTACAATACATTTACGTGTGCATGATCTTTGCATATCTATATATATAATATAAAAATATATATATATATATATATATATATATATATATATATATATATATATATATATACATATATATATATATATATAAATATATACATATATATATATAAATATATATATATATATATATATATATATATATATATATATATATATATATATATATATATAAATATATATATATATATATAAATATATATATATATATATATATATATATATATATATATATATATATACATATCTATATACATAAAAATGTATATATACATAAATGTATATGTATATGCATATGTATATATATATATATATATATATATATATATATATATATATATATATATATATATGTATATATATATATATGTATATATATATATATATATATATATATATATATATATATATGTATATATATATATATATATATATATATATATATATATATATATATATATATATATATTTATTTATGTATATATTTGCACATATATGCGATAGAGGTGCAAAAACTCAGCTCTTCTCACAGCTTCGCACCTCCCTCCTCTTTTCTCAACCGGGCTTGGGACCGGCTATGGCAGATTTACAATGCTCGTTACATAATTAACTGTTATTTATTGGCTTCAGAAACTACAATTTTACTATTTCATTTTCTATTTTCATGTACCTGAGCATATGCTGAAAATGCCCCCTTTCATTATTTAGTTTAGTACCCGCTTTGACCTACTTACAAAGTCAACATGTCACACTGCTTAAAATGTAAACAAACCGGGTGATGTTTTCGTTCTCGCGACAATTGCCAAGCTATCTTTCACGCAAACGAAATAGACAGGCGTATTTGAAATTTAAACACTTCACGCATTCTCTAACAAAAGCTATATTTTAAAAATATTAAACCGTTCACTCATTAACTTTATTTTCTTTCACCACAACCAAACCGCACAACATAAAACCTGCTTTACCTAATTCTGTATACACATTAGCTTAATGAAATAATCAGTCGACACTGCCACTCATATGCGCACGACACTAAATGCAATATTTTTTTGAATGCAGCTCCCGATCACGAATTATAAAGCGTTTTATAAATGCGCGGCTTGAAGACAATCGATTTTATGAAACGAAAATTGACAGTCCCAGTAACTGGAACGATGCTGGAACACCTGAGATTGTCAGAACACTGCATTCTCACCCATATTAATACAATTGTTTCTGGCAACAGTCACGGACAGTATACGTATATGCTATTCGCATATCCTCTATACTTTTATATCAATGGTCGAGTATTTCCTCGCCGTTTCTAGCTTTTTATGGCGCCGACAACACGTCGTAAACTTTGCTTGGCGTACATGCAACAATACTATGCACGTAGAAGCATCGAGCAAATAGCGCCAAGCATCTTATTGAACTGAGTGCATGTCGAGTTTTTGGCTATCAAATGCCACGGGATACGTAGTCATTCGGATCTCTGATGGATAGAGGGCACATATCTGCGGCCACGCCTAAGTGTGGGTGATATACGGAGAGATCACCATCGTGAGCTGTTGCTTGTGCCCGAATGAATCAATGCAAGAATTGGAGAAGCTTAGCTCACTGGGATGTAAAGTAACTCGACTGGTTCCTGTAAATAATCACCACATTAGCATAACGTTTACTGTGCGAGCTGGATGCAGCGGGGGAGGTTCTCAAAGAGTTACTCAAGCCGCAGGTGCTATCAATCGTCAGGCTTGTTGGTGGATTGTCCAACAACCCTCCACTTCTAATCCGTGAAGGGTCATGAAGGCTAGCGATGTGACTAAACAGCACCTAGTCATGCCATTTATGAGAAATAGAAGATCGTATAGTCAGTCCTGCTGGATGTTACATTAGACCAGATGTAGAAGCACCATGAACTGATTATATCCTCGTTTAGGACATTGATTAATTCGGGGGTGTTAAAACCATCAAGTGTAACGACGAGTCTACGTTTCGCTGGTGTGAGGCTGTAGTTCAGGATTTACTTGGGCTATGCGCAACACTACCCAGAGCAAAGGTGGATGGAGGGTAATGGAACTGGAGGTGGTCCTAAAATTGCTGACAGGCAGCACGATTTTCAGAAAGGGCATTCAACAATCAATGCCGTCTTAAAAGTTGAGGGCGCAGTAGCAAGAGCGGTTTAGACATGCCACAAGACCGAAGTGAGCACAATTATCCTTCAGGCCCTTGAGCAGAAGTTTCGAATTCCGGGTTACTTGCTTTACTGGGGTTCTGTCACCCTTTTTCCTATTAACTTTATATGAAGACGAAGTTCCGGGGCAGCAGCTTACTAAGCTGAAACAGGTGTGCTATAAAATGTCAAATTTTTCATATGTGCGTCTTTTCTCGATTTCCTTTATTCATAAGCAAAGTGGGCTCTAAATGAACTAATACCAGGACAACCCTTGTTGGACCTATGGTAGAGAGCTGCCTCATAAATTTACAATCAATGTGAATATGAGTGTGGATTGATTAGTTCCACGACTCACTTTACCCCTGAAACCCAGGTACCTATTCAAAACTAGGTGGACTCAAAACTCGAACCTGGATTCGAACCAGGGACGCCACACACAGTGTCCCATTGATAACTAAGCTATTCAAGCTACTTAAATGTAAATAACGTTATGAAAATTCAAGCAACCGTTCATTCAAAAACACCGAATGTCAAACATTTTAAATCAGATGAGATTTTAAATCATTTCTTTTAAAAGTGTGATAATATCTTGGTCGAAAATTTTGCTCTTATTATATTCGTATTCTGGCTCGTAAAAGTTTTAAGTTGGAATTATATTTGAGATAGATATTTTCAAGTGAATTTCACATCTATTTTTTTTACTACAGTCTCCTTGTTGTGAATAATTTACTTTTGGCATTTAATAATTCGTCAAGAATGAATACGAAATTTCGCAGACCAACACAATCTCAATCGAGTAACAACTCTAGTTTGTTTGGTTTGAGTACTATACAGGAGAATCCGAGTAAGACTAACCTTTCAGATTGGTATACTAATAATATGAAACGATTAGATTACTTGAATAAGCTTTTATCGGATGAAACGATTAGTGTGGTAAGTGAAAATACTAAATTATTGATGTGAACATAATCAGTTTTTGTATTGATTGCAGAAATCAACAAATAGTCAAGAAAGTGTCTTCCAGCCAAAGAGGGTAAGAAATATTTAAACAAGTACAAATTTTAGTTGATTCAAATGTAGGAATAATTTACGAGCTTGGCATATTCCGTTCATATAAAAAGATAGCAACTTTAAAGATAAAGGATAAAAAACATTTTCAAAGTTTCGAGCCTGTACGTAAAATTACGATTCGTAATTGAAAAATGCAATCTTTAATTCCGTGCATATTGATTCAATGATGAGTGTGGAAGGAAGGATGGTGAAGGATCTACAAGGGTTTGGATATTATCATCTTCGGCGTGTTTCATCTTAATATGAACCGTTCGGCTTGTAGGGAGTCATAGTGTGGGATCAGCTATTTTTGATGCGAATCTGTATTGTGGCCGGTTTTGATAATTCACTTTATTTGACCTTTTGGACTGGTTGACTTCCGTAGACTCTGGATTAGGCTTTGCTTTAATGGTAGAAGTTTATAATGCTGTCGGAAGTAAGTTTGTCGAGGGCTTGGTTGTAGTAGGCGAAAACTATAAGATTGGATGTGGGAGAAGAGTGATTGAGATTGAGGATGACTTTGGTAAAGTGGTTGTTGCCTTTGCATATCTAGCATAAGTAGAAAACTAAACTAACTAAAAGACTGTCTAACTAGCATGAGAAATATTCAATAAATCTCCTTTTCAGTATCGATCGAGAAGTCGTGGTGACATAGTTATCCATTCAGAACATACCATAAACGATATGCCAGCTTACGAGCTTCGCGACTACCTCAAAAGGACCAATGCCAAATTGAAATCGCTGTTTTGTGAGAATGAACTTATGCGAGAAGCAATGCGTCAAGCAACCGACTACGGTAACCTTCAAGTAATGGCTACCGAAATCAAACTCCTCGCCGCAGATCGAGATCGTCTTCGAAAATCTTTAAGTAAGATTGTTGGAATCGAAGGAAAAATTCTAGAATACAAGAGAGACGCCTCGATGTCACGAAAGTATCAGGACGAAGCAGAAAATCTGCGAAAGGAGCTGGACAATTTGAAAGAAAAGTTTGCTAAGACTGTTACTGCATACAAAACTCAAAACAACGAGCTCATCTTGCAAGTGAAAATCGCTCAGAAAGAACGAAACGAATATCGCAATAAGGCTGAGAAATTGGAATATCACAACGATTTATTGAAATTCGAATTGGAGAAGTTGAAGGTAGGACTCTGATTTGGAGTATTTTTTTAGTGATATTTGAAGCTAATAAATTTGAGTTTAGTTTCCAGACAATAGGGAATCTGTTTCGAGTGGAAGTATTGCGCAGAAGGAGTAAACAATAATATACCGAATCGAAATTGCATGTTCTTGGATTTACTTCCACCATCGATTCGCATCAAGAACAACGTAACAATTAAGTTTTATCGTGCATTAAAGTTGAAGCTGAAGTTTTGACCATAAGTTTGAATAGTTGTTGTATGAAAATTTTTAGTTAAGAAAAAATACAATTTTATTTTACATATAAAGGAATTTTTGGTAATTTTTACCGTATGGGAGCCTACCTAAAAGATAAATTTGAATGCACCACTCTCGTCATGTCAAGCTTTGTGTATAAAGATATTAGGAGTCGTAACAAAGCAAGAGCCACGTCTCCACTTCATCCATACTATTTAAATATACGGATACTCTGTCATATTCTCCGGGGAGTAGATAAATGGCCCGTTTTGGATGCATGGCTTGGTACGAAAAATTGAAATAAGTAAACGTTATGTTTTCGATAGGTATCGATGGCGTTTTTTCAATATGCTGAGTTTAATATGTAAAAAGAAGAGCAGAAATATCGTCTTAACAAGGATTATGCTTAGCTGAGTGGTAGTTACAAGCCTCGAATGAAGCTTGCATTTCCAGAGCTGTTTCGAAGGGACTACAAAATTGAGGACTTGATCGAATTCCGCCAATAATTTCTCATCAAGACTAAAAAGATAGTTTTCGGAGTAGAGTTATGTTTATTTTTTTATATAGCTCTGCTTTACAGTAACAGAAGTTTTGAACTTCTATGCGGATTTGAAATCATTCCTTTGCAAGCATGAAGAATTCTTCTTTTGAACGTTGCCAGTTTTCTTTATGAGTTTGAGATATTGCCATCCAAATTTGGAAGCTCATCTGTCGTCTCATAAGTAGCTTGATCTTTTCATAAAGTGGGGATGTTTTTTTCTTCATTAATGAGCTGGTGATATGCATAGTGAGCTTTCACTGGCGTATTTTTTTTCAAAGAGATTAAATTGTTTCCAAGGTTATTAAATTGTTTCCGATTGTCGAAGGTGACATCCAGATATTTCACAAATTTGTTTACTTGAGCTTCACCCCCGTTAAGTTTCAGGGGCATAGCTTTCTTTTTTCTCTTGGATTAGATCGAGCAAACATAAGAAAACAGCACACTGAAGAAAAACACACAATCGCAAAAACACAAACATACCAACCAAAAATCTATCGGTAAAATCGTCTAACGACTAACATAAACACTACATCACTAGGAAAACTCAAGGTTCATTAATGATTTTTTCATTCTTCAGATAATTAATTGCATTACGATAATTCATTTGGATATTTTTTGGAGGTAAGATTTTACTTTTTTAACGAGCACCCTACCTCTTCCAAACTTACTCCCTCTTTCGTACCAGGTTAATTATATACACTAATTATATGGGCCAATCAGTGTAAATTGCTAACTTGGTGGGTTAATTTTTCTCGAAAATTAATGAAATTTGTTCAGAAGCCGTACAGTGAGTTTTTTAGTGGAAAGTGGATTGTGAAACAGTACTTGAGCAAACGCGTTTGCCTCAATCAAAATTAATCAGTGACGCTGCTTTCAAAATTCAGTTGATTTTGAGGGCTTTTTAAATCACGTGTTGTAATAAGTTTAGCAAATAGCCGCTTTTTATTTAAAGGTTCCAGTTGGCAAAATATAGACAAATATAATTTAGAAAATATGGACGAATTTATACACTTAAAGCCAAATGCAACGATTATACTAACATCTGCTGCAGACTCAAGAAAATAATTCTTAAAGCTATAAATTAATAATAAGACCTATTTTGTGCTATGAATAGAAAACATGGACCCTCACACAAGCATCCGAAAATATATTGAACGTTTTCGAAAGACGGGTCCCGAAGCGAATCATTGTAGCAACCAGGAGCTGTACAAAATATATGATGAACTAGAGTCATAAGACTGTGGAAGCTGTAGTTGGCTGAACGAACTTCGAAAGGCTGGTCCGACTTTGCCAAGGAAGGGGCCATTTCAAAAGGGATTATAGCACTACACGAAATAATAGCATTTTAATTCTTATACTTTAGAATAAACCCCACAAAAACAATTTCAAAACAATTTCATTGTTTGTGATTGAAGAAGTGACAAAAGGCTACAATCGAAAACATTATAAAATTACTGACTCGTTTTTTACGATATAAGTACATACCTTAAGCTTATGGTGAAATACAGGTTGGAATACTCAACTCTTTCCACAGCATCCTTAGTATCCACCAAAGTAATCAGTTTCAGTTGACTTTTTTACCTTTCTGCCACATTTGCCATCACTCAATCAAATTTAACGGCGGTCCATGTGCAAAATCTTTTATCAGTAATAGCCCCCGTGCATCGTAGACAATCATGAATTGATAAAAGAGAAATTACTTTCCTAGTTTGAACGTTATATTACACTCAACTTATGCATATACACGTATTACTTGTCATAACAGAGAATGTTTTTGTTTGAATAGCTAACGGTTTCTCTCGTTATATTCAAAGCACAGACCGGAGACAAAGCATTTGACGAATCTCCTCAATACCTTTTCAAGTGTAGATTTTTCTCTCATACGAAGAAAACCCAGGGTGCCAAATCACCCGATTAAAAGTGTTGGACACTACAAGTAAGTTTTTTCGTGATTTGCCTGTCCTTTTCGAATTCATTCTTTTTTTATTTAAAATTCAACCCTCACTAAAGATCACTGTTAGCTATAACATTATAACGTCATTAGAAATGACACCAAAAATGTTATGCAGCATTCTACATAATTCTTTTAAATATAATTACCCGCTTAATAATTTACGAAAGCATTAATAATCTAGTACATTTCTCGATATGCCATCCACTGCTCCAATTCCACAAATTCTCTACTGTCATCTCACTTTTGATATATCCGATATATCTCTGCTTTCTTCTTCCAAACAAATTTCAGCCTATGAGATTGGAGCAATATTCCCCACAACTCCATTTCTCCACTTGAATGCAAAACAAAAACAAACCTTCGATATTCCGAATTTCAACCGAGCAACTTCTGTATTTTTGTCGTGTGCGTGCCTCTCGTTCGCAGCGTCTCATGCACGTCTCATGTGTCAAGTCGAGATCTTTGGAAGTCGAGTTGGTGAACTGTCTGTCTGTTGAGGTTAGTCGCCGATTGTTCAAAAGTTTTGCTGCGTGTCGTGTATTAAAAGTTGCCTGAATTCAATCCGAATTATTTTCTAAAAACTGGACTTATATTTCGTGAACTTAAGTGTGATTATCAAGAAGTGATTTAAGAGTATTTTCAGCTATCGAGAATCAACTGCAGGTTAGTTTGAGTACGGTTTGAATGAAAATTTTCTCGTTTTACTCGTCGGACTTCCGTGTTGCACAAAAAATAGCATCAGGTAGTTTTTGTGTGTGAGTTCCTACATATACCTTACAACTTTCTCATTTTCTTCGCAAATCTTTATGCAACTTTCTCATTTCAATGCACCGAAATGTCAAATGTTGATAAAAGATGTTCCACCGGCGAGTCGACAAGTGGTCGAACTTTCAATGGAAAACGCAAGGAAATGGCAATAGAAGACGAAGACATACTTGAAACAGAACATCGTATTTACTCGAGTATAAAAGATATCCAAAAATGTTGAGAAGCTTTTAATTAATTGTGTTCGCCAAAATTCTACCTGAAAAATTTTACTACCAAATGCGCGAGTTTCACTGACACCTGCGAACTTCCAATCGCACGATGTAATTAGGACAGTGGAAAGGTGGTTGCACAATAAATCTGAAATTCGAATCGAATCTCTTTGACTGTGTCGAATAGTTTTATATTGCGTATCATGACTAAGTAAATAGCAGAAGTTGCATAAAACCAGTTTATGAAACCGCGACGATGACACAGTTTCAAATCGGCGAAAATAGGCCTACGAACCCGAGGTCTGTATGCGAAAATGTTGAACTGTATCTTTGAATTTAATATATGTTATGACTATCTATACTTATATGATACGCAATTAGCTGAGAAAATTAGTTACATGTGCGCGTTTAAAATCAAGTTTAGATAATGGTGGCTGCGTTTTAATTTATAGTCGAAAATCTTCGAGATGTTAGTACTCTATACAAGTTATTAAAAAAGGATTCGTTTTGTTTTATTTGATTCCTAATGCACTCGTAATTAGTTTAACACTATCATTATATATCAATATTAGGTCTGTTTCCGTACTTGAATCTATTATAATATATTAAAATAGATTCGCAGCAAGTCGTTTCCGTACTTTTGCTGCAAGCCAAATGCAAGCCAAATTTTGCAGCAAAAAGAAGCCAGCTGCCAAATTCTGTTACTGCTGCAGTTTGCTGAAAGTACGGAAACAGACCTATTCTCTGCTTTGATAAGCTTTAGAGACGATATACCTTATCTATGCTGATTTATAGACAAGAAGGGAACCATGTTCACAAATCAATAACCTTTATGAGTAAATTATTTCGATGGATATAAGTCCTAGATGTTAAAATTTGTCACAACTAGCGTAAATAAAAATTTATAATTTCCAACTGCAAGTGGTCACATCAGTCAAGTATGCACTGTGTGCTGGTGTCTGATGACAATCAGTGCATACTTTCGAAACCATTTTGTCAAAATAAAATTTTCAATGTAAATAAAATTTTTTCAATTTTAATCATCCCGCAAAAACAATTCCAACTTTTACAATTTCATGTATACGGTTTACGGTTTATTTACTTCTGATATGAGTTGTATAAAGTTATAGAGACTAAAGTTATATTTACCATTTAGACGTAAGTTTAAGAACATCTATATTTTTAAAATAAAAATAAAAATATCAAATATATTTGAACTAAAATGATTAAAATTAAGTTGGAGGGGCAGGCTCATTTGAAGTGAGTCTGATCAGCTTCGATCCGGCTCTGAGCATCTATCCACTGGATCCCCGGATTCAGAATAATATATCGGACACACATTCAGAATAATATATCGGATCTGCGTTTAGAACCAGCAGCATTAATGATTCCAAAAACATATACACAAAATTTGTCGCACAAATATCTGATTCTCTCAATTTAATGTGCTTATTATAATTTATTTTTAGTTGTCCCAGCCTATGCAGAATATGCCTCTTAAGTCAGTGAGGAGACTGTTTCCATGGGGAAGTTTCTAATGATGAAAGAGAAGTGACTCGAAGTCTTCGCCCGCTGTTATACGGAGAAGTAATAGCCAGAAACTGCTTCAAGTCCACAGACATCTTGCCCTTAACTCTATTTAAGGACTTTGAAGAAGTAGCTACTTAGTCTGCTCCACGGAATTCTGGTAACTACATCCCTTTCCATATTTCAGTGCCCCGCAGTATTAAATCAATAAAGCTTAGCACTGATGAGAGGAAAAAGCCCGATTATACCGAGCAGAATCCACGAAAGACGGCAACTCGGGAACCCGCTGCAGGTATCTCAGTTGCAGTCTCCGTTATAGGCAGGGTTCTACAGTGATTTAAGAACGTACCTCCACCTCTGAGGCAGATAAGGACAAAGAAGCACTTAAGTGGGCGGTATAAAATAAGCGAGCTTTTCCTCAACTTAGGCCCCTGCAATAATGGCTGCTTAGAAACGGCTAACATCGACTGAAAAGCCGAAAAAACAGAAGACTGTCCCATCTGGAATCTAACATTTCTTAAAATCGCCGAAGAATTTCTGATTAGGCCAGTCATCGATAGTAGTAATAGTGACAGCATCATCTCATCGGATAGCTGGTAATAAAAGTAGCGCTTTTATTTGGCTTTAATGACTAGTTTCAAACAAATAATGTCCATATGTCCCGATATCGAGTGTCATCAAAGATTATCTAAACCAGGATCAGCGGTCTGCGGTCTTGTACAGACTAGCGGTAAGCAAACTGGGTGAGATACTGTCAAGTGAAAAATTGGAAATTTTGCCGAAACACTAGATTCGGAATAAACCTAGATATAGGGCATGGATCCCGGTCGAGCCTTCTTCACCTGAGGATATAATAAACTACCTGTAAGTGAAAGGATGGTCAAGGTTAGCGAAGTATGCGCTAACTAATGCTAGGCCCTTTTCATCATAATCGAATTGAAAATCCGTGACTGCACGATTGGTTTCGACTTAAAACTTTTAATTGCATACGGGGGTGAGTAAAAAACTCAGTCCGTATAAAAAGGGGAGATGGAAGTTTCACATAAAAAACAAGAATGGATCATCTGAAAATACAAGGATCTTCTGCTTCAGGGAATGAAGCAAGTGCTATCATGTCCTGTGAGTTAAAGGACGGCCCTGAATAGGGCGAGAAGGAGGAGAAGCCATCGAACGCTAGACAGTACCATAATAAAGTTGAAGATTCTTCCATTCGGAAGGACGTCTCCAAGACGGCTGCTCTTCTCCATTTTTGTAAAAAGCGTGTATGCGTATTGCACATTGACTGATATAGACCAATGTCACCTGAATATCCAGGTTGCACACAGAGGTTCGATACAAGTTGGACTCAAAGTTGCTATTAGACTCTTAGCAGTGGCGTGTCCAGGTAGTTTGTTCGTGTTTATGATTTGTCTGGAGTTGGGTTGGCGAAAACTATTAATGAATGACTTACTGTCCTTAGCTTCGATTTGAATGCGATATGCAATGCGAGATGCGAGGTCAAGGCTATGATGGGGCATCTGCTATGAGAGGAGAATTTCGTGGTGTTCAAGATGTAATTCAAAATGAATATCTAAAGGCAGTATTTACGCACTGCTCAGCACACTGCCTAAACTCTGCCTCAATGATGCTTCCAAAGTTGTGACTGTCCCTCATTTCTTCCCCGTAATTTCCGAAGTTGACACGTTCTTCAGAGAATCTGCACGACGTAGTGCTATATTAAAAGAAATATTATAAAAGTCGTCGGTCACTTCTTCCGGGCTTATAAGGTATTGCGAGACTCGATGGGTAGAGCGGCATGAAGCTGTTACCCTCTTCGTGGATGCTTTGCCCTCCTCGTGGATGCTTTGCCCTTTGTGATCGAATCCTCAGAAGACTTGGTGGAGGCAAAAAAAGACAATGCTACAAAGGCTCAGAGCCTTCACTATACCCTATGCCGATTTGATTGCGTAATTGCTCTCAATGTGTGCGAAAAATTATTAGGCTACACAACACGCTCTCAAAATACTTGCAAAGCAAATTACTCGATCTAAGTAGAGCTATGGCGCAAATCGAATCGTGGGCGAAAAAGTAACGGACTTCAGGGCCAGTACAGACCAGGAGTTCGCTAAACTTTACAAAGAGCTTGTAAACCTTTAGGAGTAACGCCAGATATTTGTAAACCTTTAGGAGTAACGCCATCGATTCCACGATGTAGTGGGTGGATCCAGATACCGATCTAATCCCGCAGATACGCCTGAAGAATATTACAGACCAATCTTGTTCATACCGTACCTCGATGAACTCGGATCTTCTCTTAGCGAAAGGTTTTTATCTCACAAGAAAAAAATTATTGGACTCCAGTGTCTCGTACCAGGAAACGTGGATAAGTTTACATTCGAAGATCTAAAGCCGGCAATAGAATTCTACAAAGATGATCTGCAGCATTCAAATGAAGCTATTCTTCGGGGCGAACGGGATATGTGGTCGATGAGATGGCAGCTTGCTCCGGAAGAGGTGTCGAAGTGTGCAATTAGCGCACTTAAACTGTTAGATAGTGAAATCTTTTCGAACGTGCATATCCTTCTGACAGTCTTAACGACCCTTCCTGTCTCGACGGCATCTGTTGAGCGGCGCAGTTTTTCAACGTTAAAGCGCGTGAAGACTTATCTTCGTAACTGTACAAGTGAGGAGCGTCTTACAGGTTTGGCTCTCATGACAATACATCGGAATATACGAGTCATTCCGGAATCCATCATTGATATGTTTGCTAAGAAGTCACACAGAATAGTTTTGTTGTAGAGCTTAATCCAAATAATCCATAATCCTTTTTCTTTTCTATCAACGGCTATCCGTATTCACAATATCATGTCCCAGATAAAAAAGCTGTGAAATTCACATCAGTTCTCATTTTAGAATTTTTAGACAACTGCAACCCCCTCCCCCCTCGTCCTTGTGAAAAAATTAGCTCTAAATTACCGGACCCTGCCCGAACGAAAATCCTGGATACGCCACTGACTCATATGGCTTCGATAGTTACTAACTTTCTTGGTAGTGATGGAACATCTTCAACAGTACCGTTAGAATCATACAATCATTTTCATTAAATATTTTAGAGAACGTTGAGTGTATTGGGTAATTAGCACTGTAAACTCTACTCTGATCTTGAAAAACTGAACAGTTATCATTGGTTCAAAGTTAAAAAAATAAAATAAAAAAAATATTATTTGTAAATAATTGAAAAATATTATTTTTATTCTTGAACGGTAAAATTGCAGTTGATTATACTACAAAACGACATTATAAAAAAGAAACAAAACCAAAAGCAAACGACAAAAAAGTTTGGAGCTGGAGCTGATAAAAAGGTACATGAACGTAGGTTTATAGTTTTCTATAGGATTTGGGGCAATCAGCCGCTCACTTAACTGTACATTGTCTGTTTGATAGGCATATGCCGCGGATGGGTGCGCCTTGCAACGGTTTTTTTCCACCTCTTTTTCGAATGCCCGGCATATGCTAGAAGAAGGACACACCCTGGCTTGTACTTCTTCGTAAACCTAACCGAAGTAGCTTCGTTGAACTCAAAGAGGATCACCCAGTTTTTCAAAGACTCGGGCTAGTTCTAAGCAATGCGATATCACAATAGGCCCTTGTGTGTGCCTAAGAGAGCCTTCGCCGGAGACTGTTGGAGTACAGGATCTACCCAATTCAATTTGAAGACAGGCTCTTCGAAAATATGCACTGATTCTCATCAGACACCAGCACACAGTGCATACTTGACTGGCGTGACCACTTGCAGTTGGAAATCATTAATTTGTATTTACGCTACTTGTGACAAATTTTAACATCTCCGACTTATATCCATCGATATAATTTTACTTGTAAAGGTTATTGAATGTGATCATGGTTCCCTTCTTGTCTATAAATCAGCATAGACAACGTATATCATCTCTCTAAAGCTTATCAAAGCAGAGCATATTGAAACGGGAAACTCGATCGTTTTGCGGAATCAGCCTCCGAAAGCAGAATCAAATTGGAATTGTTTTTTCAATATGCTCTGCTTTGATAAGCTTTAGAGAGATGATATACGTTGTCTATGCTGATTTATAGACAAGAAGAGAACCATGATCACATTCAATAACCTTTACAGGCTCTTGTTTGCTTTTTAGTACAATCTACCATATCTTAGTAAAAATTGTAATGCTATGTCTCCTTAATTCTCAAAGACCAGTGTTCTAAAAGTTTTGCTTTAATAAACTTGTTCTAAACAAATTTATCGCATCAATAACTTTGTGACGATATTTTCTATCTACCTATTCACAATTATACTAACTTTTAAGCTACTTTCCGAACATTAACCAAATCCAAGATACGACAAGGTTTGCTTGCGAGCAGTGCTCTAAAAATGTACTTTTTAGTCGAGTATCGATTGTTTAATTTAAACGAATATATAAAGTTTATTTTCACCATAACAATCCATGGTTTATTTGACCTTAATAAATGTATCAATGAACGTGTCGCTTTGAGACAATTTGTCTAGAATATTGTATCAAAATGAATGAATGCTTACAATTACTCTAAAAATATTTATGCATCTCGAGTAAGTTTGTAAATTTTATTGTTATTTTATTCTTGTTTATGGCAACTGTTGCAAAAATAATACATTTTCAATTCTATGTTCAGATGTCATTTATTTAATTTAATAACTATGGAAGACACCTTGCTAAAATAGAAGTGCATTTTACCACCATAAAATTTTACACTTAAAGTTCACACTGTTTAATTTTCAGATTACTTCTAAATTAGATGACCTATATAATGAGTTCAAAACCAACCTGTGATTAGTCCCTGACATGTTTTATTACCCCCGGTAACACAAGATGTTGCATTTGTCATGTTTTCTTAACGGACATGCAGTCTTCTCAAGAATTATTCAAACCATACATCATTCCACTTCCAATCTTCTTCAGTGTTGTCCATAATATGCCAAATAAAATGTGATCATCACATTGATCGCTGTAAGCATAAACTCGTTTTGTATTTGACTCGGTTTTTGACTTCTCTTTGGAATATTTGCATTGATACCCTTTAGTTCAACGCACCAGCCGGTGGCGTGGCGTTGTTTTAAGTGAATGAGAACTGTATTGCTTGTATACATAATAACATTGTAAATATTTATGTGTTTTTGCTCTTTCTATCTGATTGTTGCATCATTTAATATACATATTCAATTTTTTTACACTTACAGCAGAATGAACAACGTGGACATCATGTCAGCTCAACAGCGGGATACCTCAAAGAATCAAAAATTCATTCATACCGACTACAGGTAAATGGAATATGTTAAAAGTTCTATTCATTTCTTTGCTTACGACTTGTTTACGTAATTTTTGATAAGAGAAATTGAAGAAAAAATAATTAAAACATAATCAATTTATCATCGAAAGACTTGATTTCGTATGATTTTGAGTCAGAATACGTCAAATCTCTACAAGTTACATAGCTTTGACCTAGTCTATTTTAATTTTGTTTTAATCGTGTAGTTTGATTTTTTGCCTAAATTAGTCATGCTTACAGGGTAAAGAAATATATTATATTTCTCTAATATTATAATCTTCTTTCATTCCAGGAAGAAAAATGTCAAAGGTCTAACTTCGCGTTTCCTATTCGAATGTGCCATTAAATTAGCAATGAAACCTTTGACATCCGCAACAGCAGCAATTATATTTCACAGATTCTACAAAGAGGTTGATTCTTCTAGTTACGATGAGTTCGTAAGTCACAAAAATTATAACATGAATTAGTAATATTTGTATGATTAAACTTTAGCTTATAGCATCGTCTTCCCTATACTTGGCTGGAAAAATTAAGGACGATCCGGTGAAAATTCGAGATGTAATCAATGTGGCGCACAACACATTGAATCGTGGATCGAACCCGCTAGAACTCGGCGACGAATATTGGGCGATGCGAGACGCTATTGTCCAGGCTGAATTGTTAATCACACGAATGTTGAAATTCGATATAAATATCGTTCATCCACATAAAGTAAGCATGATTATAGTGTAGACTCAGAATTAAAAATTGGATGCTATTTATTAATTATTTACAGTATATGCTCTACTATATGAAATCGCTACAAGACTGGTTTGGACCAACTAAATGGAATTCATTACCGATTGCAAAGAGTGCTGCAGCCTTTTTGCAGGTTAGTTAGTTGAATTAACTTATATTTCTTTAATTATTCATATTCATAATTTTGTTTTTTAAATTTTTGACATATTTAAGTTTTAAAGTTTTGTTTTTATTGAAATGAAGCTAAAAACGGGTGTTCATTCACTTTTCGAGACTTAATGGACTTCTTTATGAAGCCACCAATATTTAAAAACGTGTGGAGCCAATATTTCAAATTCCGCGAAGATTGAAAGGCCCGTTTTTGCTTATGTGGATGTTCGTGGTTCTTACAACAATGCTTATAACACATTATCCAAAGTCGTCGAACCCTATTGACAAAATGTTACCGAAATCGGGCCAATCCGCACTGGAAACAAATATTGCTAGCTCAAATTCGCCCATCCCTAAGACTGAAGCTTTTAGTTGCGAGCTCATAGTTGCAGTGCATCCTAGAGTGACATTTTTAGTAAGGATTGCTCCAGCTACAACCACTGATTATGAAGAAAATAATATTGTTTGTATCCTAGCATTGGTAGGGAGAATAATACCATAATATCATTAGTATTCTATAAAATATTATACCCTATCTTAACATTGGTTATCATCCTCGGGTGTCATCGCTTAATGTTCTCGCCAATAAACTCAATCTTTCATGAATTTATTCCAAGGAGTCGCAGCATGACGGGTAAACTCCTACTAAAAAACGAATTGATAATATGGCTCGCATATCAAAATTGATCGTACCGATCCTTTTGTGGATCAGAAAACAGTGAAACTCGGATGGACGAAGGGTTCGTTTGAAGCTAGTGAAGTGATTCACCCTTACTCCACTTTTCTCTGTGAGCGGGCTTGCGCTCATCTGTGAAATTTGGCTACCTAGGGTACTCATATTTAGTTTGTGTGCAAATGGTTTGCACTAGCTAGAGACGTTTCGGCCAGCTCCAAAAGACGGCCACTCAAAATTTTTTGTCTCATAACATTGTATTTTGGCAAGTCTGTAGATTTTGTTTGCTAGCCTTGTAGATTAACCGAATTCAAGATGTCCGTATAGGAATGCCGGTCATAGTATTTGTTTGTATATTAGTAATCGGAAGATAATGAGAATCTTCTGGAACCCCAGTTGCAATTTGCCTCTAGGATGAGAAGTGTTTGTCAATTTTTACACAGAATTTTCTGCACTTGAGTAAAGATCCCATAATCTGGATAAGAAAGAGGGGTATTCGAAATTCATGCATTTTTAAAATTTGTACTACATCCAGACTTTGTCGAAGACTTTTGCTATGTCTAACGTAAGCCCAGTATTCAGTCGATTTTGTATGATTAATTATGTGTTAGACCACCCTTGCTCTCTGTGAAGAATGCTGTTCTAAGAGACGTATTCTCTTAAGTGAGAAAGAAGAGCGTGTAAGACTATTGATGACAGGAGACTGATTCGAAGCTTCGAAGAGACTCCAGCTTCGAGGAAATGTTACCAGGTTTCGACCGAACTATAATAATGGCTGATTTCTATGCATCAGTTGCACAAAAATCAGCTCTGCCATACTCCGTCTGACAAAATGTTGTCTACCTTAGGCGTCCTAACGCTTTTACTATGCGAAGTTCAATATTTAAAAGGTTTGCGGCCGCTCGTTCGATTTATTCTTTATATCTAGGTCGTCCTAGGATGATATGTTCGCCTGCAATTGTCTCCAAAGTGACCGCAAAAACATTAGCATTGTGCGCACTGTTGTATTTTAGGCCCTGTGTGCCGCCAATTGGTGGCATTAATGGTTTGTTTTTGTTCTTCAAGTATCGAGGCCATCGCCATAGGGTGTTATCCCCAGGCTCGATACTTTGCATCAAACTCTCCCACTGTTAATTCTGGTGCTGGGATATCTGACCAAGTATGTAGTTCGTAAACCGGTTTACTTCCCGCTTTATTCACCTGTACCTCTAGCTATTCGCCGGAGTTGTTTCCTCCTCCGTATAAGTGACTACTCGACTTAGGAAGTTCGTAAAGATTGTGTTCACCCTTTACCGGAGTTATGAGTTTGTTGTCTTTAGCAGGCTTTATGACATTGCTGACAACGTCTATTGATTTCTATAAGTCGTTGGCCGTTTTGGGTGTTTCTAGGCTAATTCGGCCAGCGATACTCGGAAAGCTTCCCAGTAAGAGATTTTCCTCACCCTTTCAGTGATCGTGTAGTATAGTAGTAGAGCATCAGTGTGAGGAGTCCATGGTTCCGAGCTTTGAGTTCACCTAACTCTGAATAGAGTTAAAACAGGGGTAAAGTAAGTGAGTCGTGGAACTAATCAATTCACACTCATATACATTGACTGTGAATTTGTAAATGAAGCTACTCTTTTGTTCGTCTTGTATTGGCTTAGCAGCCGGCGGCTGGGCATAATACCAGCGCTCAGTTAATTAACTGCCACATCATAGCTTTAGTGACGACTGGGTATAATACCAGCGCTTCAGAAAGTAAGAAAATATATGGCACTTACAAAAAAAAGAATAGTGGAATAATTGATATCGGCTTATTCCATTTGTCTCTCCCTACCGCCTTAGCTCAGCAGTCGCTTCAAATGGTAATCTCCTGAGCTTTGGCAGCAATCGCTTCAAAGGGCCATTTCCTGAGCTTTGGCATTATCATAGAAAAAAAATCAATGGTGCAATTATTTAGGTCGACCTCAGCTTTGTTAATTTTCACAGACTCCGACCTACTTGGATGCTTTGCTCACTGTGTGCCCGTCTCTTTCTCGAATAATTACAAAGAAAATGCTTGGAAATATATATCACTTAAAAAATTTGAAATCAAAACCATGGGAAAAATATTGCCCGTCTCGCCCTGGCTCTGACTTATGGTTTCTATAGAAATGAGGTATTATTTCCATTCTGATGTTGATAATAATTAATAAATTTACCTTAGCAATCTTAGGATCAACTTTGAACAGCAGCCAAGAAGATGTTAAATTTTTATTAGTTCTAAATCGCTGGGCACACAGAACGCGTTCGGTCGTCAAGGGCGGTGATACACGGTCGTTCAGCCATCTGACTATGCCACGACAACGTTAACTTTGCAACGTTAGCCTTTTTGTATAACTCGTGTGAAGTGTCATATAAGAATACTATTTCTATCAGGAGATCAGTTTTCTCACATATACGACTACGAATTTTGTACAACTCTTGCGTCATCTGCAACGGTCGAAAATGTATTTCTTCGACGCATCGCATTCTGAGTGGCCGGAACAATACCATTCAATGCATTACAGATTCAGGGCGTTCAAAACTTGATGTACGTCACGCGGAAACGCTTTCTGTGTGCCCAGCGCTTAAAAGATACCACGAGGCTATCTCATAACTTTTACTTCAGATGACATGGCCAATTCCGGGCCATTAGTTACTATTAGTATTTTCACTCATCATTTCCATAAATACGAAACTTTCTACTAACACTAATACCTATATTGATAACACAATAATATTCCCAACATCTTTGGAAATGAAAGATTTGCATATTGACGAAGGTGCCAAGCCGGATAATATTTTTGCCCCAGATCCTGAAGGTATAATGATATTTTGCTTTCTCCATGCCTCTTATTCTTGTTTACTTGTTCAACTTTCCTCCATTTGTTGGTGTCTTTATTAGTTTTTGAAAATATGTAATCGTCATATTTATTGATAAAAAAGAAGATGGGAAGATTTAAAGCAACTATCGTCCTATCGCCAAAATTCCATGTGTTGCTAAACTATTCGAAGCAATGATCAGTAATTTTGTGGTGCTTCATAGTAAATCAATCTTATAACCTTACGACCACGCTTTCATGAAAGCAAATTTACAACTACCAACGTCCTGGAGTACTCCAACACTGTTATTCCATCGATCAAGGCATGATTTCAGGAAGACTCTATGTATACAAATTTCACGAAGGCTTTTGACTAGTTGGATCATTTCGTTTGTTGTATATACTGTCTTCTTTCAAGTTTCCACATTTATTTATTAGCGAAATAGCTTTTTATATGAAATTTCTCACCCAGCGTGTATCTTTTCGCGCCGCCCTGTCATCAGAAATTGATGCCATATATCTGTTGTTCCTCAAAAAAACCACTTAAAACCTTTAAAATCTCTTTTATATATAAATGAAATCTTATGTTTTTTGAAACACTCTTCCCTATTACTTTATGGTGACGACGTCAATAGTTTCAAAAAGATATCAATCTGACTTTGGTGATCTTACAGCTTAGTGCGATAAACTAGCAGCATAGATAAGTGTACTGCTGTATAGTACATCTAACATATTCGGACAAAGTACTCGATTTAAGAGTACTTTAAATTTTACTTTTAATTTCGAGCACTATAATATTGCTTTTCGTGAGAAGGCGATTGAAAGAGTTCCATGACATACATCTACGAAAATACTGATCTGTCCCTTAATTAGACCTATCCTCGAGTTCGCTTGTATAGTTTGCACACCTTATTAGCAGGTGTATGTTGACGGTATTGAGCCTACTCAAAAAATGATTCTACGGATTTGTTTAAGTGAGTTTGCTTAGTCAGATCCTCTGCGATTACCTCCTTACAATGATCGTGTTTTTTTACTGGCCCACATGAAAACTAACGAGAAAATTTTAAAACCTTCTTTACTGCATAGCTCCTCTCAGAATTTTTTTCCACCAGATATCGAATACTTAGGCTCATTGGCCTCAACACCATCACTCACAGAATGAAGCAGTGGCGGCTCGTCAGGGTGGGCAAGGTGGGCCGGGCCAAGTGTTTGTTTCAACTATCAGTGATTTTTCGATACGTTACAGAACAAGACATTACAGTAGAGAGATTCATGGTT
The DNA here is from genome assembly GCA_963978885.1 of Nemotelus pantherinus. NCBI lineage: Eukaryota > Metazoa > Arthropoda > Insecta > Diptera > Stratiomyidae > Nemotelus > Nemotelus pantherinus. Next base: position 244,370,752 of record OZ022264.1, on the reverse strand, counting down.
TTTTTTATGTAAGTGAAGGCAAAAAAGCTGGAGATCTCTATAAATTACTAACTAAAACATTTAAGTATTTCGATATTGCCAGCAAACTAGCGGGACAAACCTATGATGGTGCTTTTATGATATCGGGGACTTGCAAAATAAGAGAATGCCACATTTTTTTTTGTGAATTTGACTGGGTTAGTAGCATTTTTTTCCAACTCAACGTAACGAACTAATGTACTTGACAACGTTTTTGGTAGGCGGCTATCTAATTGTAGCAATAAAAGATGGAACTATAAGTCTCGAATGATTCAAGTTCTTTCAAATAGTACAAATGAGTTGCTGGAAGTCTTCGAAACATTTTTAAAGGATGAAGCCTTTGTCCGAGATAAAGAAACGATTAAAGAGTCTGTAGGCTTCATACGTATTTTGTCGGACTTCTCGTTTTTGTTTTTGACAAACAGGTGTTCTATTTAATATTTTACTATCGCAAAGTGCAGATATTAATTATTGTAAAGAGCGAGTCAGTAACTTACTACTAACATTAAAATCGTATAGAGGAGACGATACCAATTTTGAAAAAGAATTTAACGATGTGTGCAGTAATGTTGGGCAACCTGTTAAAAGATGTAAAATAGATTTCGATGGCATTTCAGATGCGAAAACTTATTTTTAAAGACTTCATGCGTAAATCTTAGACTAATATCACTAAACCTTTTGTCAACTTGATTAATAGTAGTAATCTCAAATCATTTGCGAAGGCTTTTCCCTAAAATCTACTAGACTCTCTTATCGACAGCTACCCCTAAATGTTTGACAAAAGTAAGCAACGAAACGAACTATGTGTATAGTATTCTGATTCTAATATATTTGGAATCACGCAGAGTTTTCAGGGAATTCAATTTGTTAGCAAAGACTATCCGATTTAAGTACAATAGCAATTGAAAGGGATCAATTAAAATGCTCCAAGAAGATGACAATTTCAAATTTCACGACAAAATATTTTATCGCTTTGCTTCATCAAAAAGTAGACGTAGTAGACCGCGCTTCCAGTTTAGCGGACATGAGCTACGATCTAATATTTCACTTAAATATTTCTCGGAAGTCTATCGACTGCGTAAACGTAGTAGGTAACTAACTGGACCAAAAAGAATGGTTGGATCGATTAAAAGGTGTGCATAGGTGTTATATAAATAGCGACTAAAGCATTAAATTTCATTTATTTGAAATAACTGACCAACATAGAACGAAATCAACAAACATTACAATAAAAAACTGGGCCCACTCAATTTCAACAAGCACGAGCCGCCACTGGAATGAAGAATATTAAAATTGTATCTTCTCGGACCAATTATGCCTTCGTTGAATGAAATAGAGATAGATATTATCTTCGCTTAAAAAATATCTATGCCTTCCATAAAAGCACCCACTTAAATTATAAACTAATTGCAACTTGGCTCTGAAAGCTCTGATACTGATTATACAGAGTATTCTTTCGAGTAACACACCTTTAATGAAAATTTTTACGCTCCTAATGTTTTTCGTTTATTTTTTTGCAAGATTATTTCGTCTCAAAACCATCCAACGTAGACTATTAATTATTTTAGTCGATATATACTAAAGTACTTTTGAATTTCCTTAGGATTTCCATCACAATCCTGCTATTCTAAACTACAAGCCATCTCATATTGCCATATGCTGTCTTTCATTGGCCTTGCAAACATACGGTGTCCAAGTTCCATTAACTGATGAAAACGATGATTCGGCTATATGGTACAATGTAAGTATCAATGAACAAATTTCGAAAAATTCAAATTATATATAATAATATTTGTAATTCAAAGAAAAAATAATAATTCTCTGTTTTAAAATTTCCCACAGGTATTTGTTAAAGATCTAACAAAAGAGAAACATTGGGAAATCATCGAGCACATAATGGAAGTATACAGTACAGAAAGCGAAACGCAAAACTCATAAATCTAAGATGCTTTAAATTTAGCGATTTTAGTCTTCATTTTATTGATTGGCGAATTTTAGTTTCCATATCTCTCTCTCTTTTATACCTTATTGTAAGTTTGTCCCACTTTTAGTAATGAAAGTTCCAATGCGAATTTTATGAGATGTGATAAATTCTATACTGTCGGTATTAATGGCGTTTACAAAAAAAAAAACTCCCGTAAATGTTATAAAGAAGAAAAAACAAACAAACAACTCTCCTTGCATATTTTGCAATAAACTAGAAAAAAGCGTTATCCACAGATTATGAATTGCACTAGCGATTTTTTTATAGATATCAAATAAAGATATTTTGTCTTCGTAGTTTTGTGATTATAATTGATTGTGTTTTTTGTTCGAGAGACCTACATTGATTTTGAATAGCAAGCAAAAACATGTGTTATCAGCGAATTATATTGTAATATATGAAGACGATGTGATCTGGAACTTGATAGCGAAACGTCCTTCTCAAAGTTTGGATGCTAATCAAAACTTATCGAAAAGCTCTGTGAATTTACCTCTTATCGATCTTTTTTTCTAATCTGAATCATTTTTAAAAACGAAATCTTTAAAGCCAAAGTGCATTTTAAAATGTACGAGGGTTCGGCGATTTCAGTTTCTATCTATTTCCAAGTCTTTGTAGTCCATATCGATTTTTGCGTATTAATTTGCTTCCAGAGACTTATAGTAAAAAACAATCTGATTGTTATCTTGTGAATACGGTTGCTTTTTTGTCCAAAAAGTTGTATACTGTTTGGCTCAGATGAAATTAGCATACGAAACGTATACTTATATTCTTATTATAAATTTACTAAATAATATAAAGATTTTTGGAAGTACACTATTTTGGAGGAAAATAAACATTCTTTCGAACTACTAGACATGAAAAAGGCAAGGTGCAAACTTAAAAAACAAAAAACAGTGACTTCAAAAGTAGAGGAAGCTCAGTACATATGGTGTTTGTACGAAAGAAGGTACAAAATTCTGGTCAGAAAGAAGATGGCACCATTCCTGTCTTAACCTATCTTCAAAGTCAAAGATTTTTTATGGTGATAACACTTGTATTTTGAGATGAATTTTGATAGATGGTGATCGGTGATCCTTTTTAACTGATTTTAGTTTTTAATTGATGCTCCTTTTAATGCAAGTTGTGAGTGTGCCTGATGTCGCCATAGGCTAAAACTAATAACTGAAAGGGAAAAGCAAATTTAAACAAGGTTTTCACAGAAAATAAGCAGCTAGGCCTTTCTGGTGTATTTTACCAATGGCAACTTATGTAGTTTGTAAAGAAACTTCAGTTCCAGACTGAAAATACTCTAAACAATGGAGAAAAAAGGCTCTTAGTGAGAAGAACACCGTAAAATATTGGAGTGTTAAAATGTAATCAGTGTCTAGCTTATTATTGTCTGTAAAGAATTAACAAACTGACGAGAGGTTGATATGTGACTAATATTTTGAGTATTTTATGCTAGAAACAAAAAGTTGTTTGTAAGAATAGAAGGATCAATCATCTTGATCATATTCTTGCAAGCAAATTCCAAAACTTTTTTTCCGCTAACGGATCAACAAATTCTTTACCATTTGTTAAACGGAATTATAAAAAGAGTTGTTAATGGAGCCTCTAAGCTAGCTCGTGTAAGCGACGTTTTTAGGCTCTAAACTAAGACAGGTCAAAGACAAAAAAGGGGAGTGGAGCACGTACCAGATTACGTGCCCAGAAAATATATCCATCGTTCCAAAAAAGGCGTTATTAGGTGCTAGACCACAAAGGAGGAGCAGCTTCAGTGAGGAAAAGAGACACTGCTTTCGTGGTATAAGCAGTAGCACTCGCTAAGGGCAGCACAAAATAAGGAGCACAACATGGGAAAATGTTGATATGACCAGGGGAGGCACATCAGTTACGAAAACAAGATCCATTCGACAGTCCAAACTAATGAAGAACTTCGATTAATAGACGACTAAACATCAGCCAGAGCAACTTTGCATCACCATTTGTTTTAGGCTTGACGTAGAGAAACTAATGTAAGTGTAATAAAAAAAGAGCAGTGAAGAAATAGATAAGTTTTTAGAGGTAATAAAGTTCCATAAAGATTAGACTGGTTCCATAAGGATTAGACTGTTAGACATGGACTGAATTAGACTGTTAGACGGATTACCTTCGAAATATCGATATCTGTCAACAAATTGAAACATATCTAGCTTTTAAAAGAAAAATTGGTCGGTAAATTAAAATGGTTAATGTTGAAAAATTAAAAATATCGAGGAACTAGCATAGCTTCCGCAACATTAGAGCATAATAGACATTGGTTTTTCTATTGAAAATTCACAAAATGAAGACAATACAACGTTAATTTCTATTGGAGGTATAAGACAATTGTGCTGAAAAAAGTTACATATTATAGTTAAGACAAGCAGCATGTAAGTTCAAGAAGATTAGCATGAAATTAATAATTCTCGAAATGCCCAAGGTGTTGTAAATAGTCCTAGAGATTTGCCAGTGGAGCTGAGACTAATATGATGATATTCGTTAAGATATTAGTTTCCTCCCATCTCTTAAGGCGGATCTATGTACATTTTCGGCCAGACATAACAAGTATAGCCGAGTACGAGAGTGTGGATAGTTTCCTCGTCGGTTTTCGCCTGTTTTTATCCATCCTTATGCTTGAGTTACAATCAATGCAACCAACATTTGCTGCCAAGTTTTGTTGGTGGAACGAGTTACAATCAATGCAACACAACATTTACTGTCATCTGTCACTGGCTATATTCAAGAAATTGCTGTTCGATAATTTGGATCCTTTAAAGTCTCGGAAAGAGATATCAGTGAATATTTGATCCTCTAAAAGCTGCGGAGTATAATATAAAGCAAAAATGAGACAAAAAAATACAAATTCTGATTGTCATTTACATATGACATTTCCCATTTCCCGGACTCTCATAGGAACAGGTGGAATTGGATATTTTCAAAAATGTTGTTGCCATGCCAAGTTTGAGATATGAGCAAACTCTGCTGCCAAGCAAAGTTGTGTTGCATCATTGTAACTGCTCTCATACGTTCTCATGGGTTCAAACTTATTTTGACGTGCAACAAATGTTGGTTGCATTGATTGTAACTCTAGCTTTACACAAGCCAAGACCTGACGAGAACGAGAGTGTGTATGATTTTTTTTGCCGGCACCTACCTGTTTTATAAAGGCTTCTGAGGGTTTATGAGCCTCTCGCCTTAGCTCCGGGTCCCTCGAAATTTTGTTGGCTTTAGGTATCGAGTCGAAGAGATTTGGCAAAAAGGTCTGGTGCTGGCTCCGATGATATTTACAAACCGATTTGGTTTGCCTACGAAATCATGGACAAGGCGCATTATAATGGACAAGATGAATGGGTACAGATGGGTACACTGTTTGAATATTTGTAAGTAAATTTTTGAACAAGGAAAACGTTACCTACCTACACCATATGGACTTAAACTTTACACCCTTGAAATCTTCTCAACGCAGACAGGACGAATTTTATGGCGTACTGAAAAAAAGGTCTATCGCTTAAATAAACGGTTTTTGAACGAAGACTTTGAATACCCTTCGAGTGTTTTGGCAAGTAACTTCACAAATTTCTTGACGAAACGTTGCCCATATGTGTATTGTGGGACTAATCTAATCGTATTCTTTGGGATATTAGCGAATATAAATATATTAATTACACCTCTACTTGCCAGTCAGACAGTGTAATTTTAGAGCAATTCGTTGTGATTTTAGCGCAGTCGTTAAAGTTTGTACACTCAGAGAAAAATCGTTGCATAAATAAAAAAATAGATATGAATCAAATATTTTCAAATATGATTTCGCCTCATATACGTTTCTTTTTAATTCAAATAATCTGACTTCATTTCAATAACGCTGTATCAAAGTGTGTCTTGTTAAGCACAACATGTTTTGTTTTACATTCAATGATGAAAATTATGATATGAAAAAAATAACAGTTTTATAATAAAGTGGAATCATTTTTGTTGAATGTGGGGGCTTATTCAATCCAAATAAGATTCTTTTTTTTTTTTAAAGTGTTTCAACTTTTGATTTAAATTTGATTCTATTAAATCTTAAGTGGTGTAATTTTTCTGAGTGTACGCGAGTTAAGTGAATCATTCTGTGTATAGGTAATATGAGCGCAGCAATCAAAGGTAGTCAGTCACTACCAGCCAATACGTACGAAGGCACAATCTATTCTCAGTGAGTTCCCTCACAAGCACTTTTTGATTTGATGTGATCAAAATTGGCATTAGATTTACTTTTGTCAAAAAATCATATCACTTATGTATATAATTATATATGCATATCAACACAAAAAGTCATTAATATTAGGCGCGTTTTTTTTGCTCCCCTTATCCATAACAGAACAATGCTAACCAGTGTAGACGCAATTGAAACAACAACAACACCTGTTATGCATAGGGAAAGTTGTTGTTGTTGTTGTTTCCAATGCGTCTGCAGTTGATAGCATTGTTCTGTTTAGATAGGGGGAGCAAAAAAACGCCTATTATTTCAGAAGTGCGTAAACTAATCAAGTTTAAATTTTAGGTGGTTATTAATTTATATGAGTTGTAGAGTTTTATCGAATTCGCCAAGATTATTTTTAACCGTTTGGCGGCTGCACTGATTTTAGTCAATTTTCAGGTAGCCATATATTTTTATTTGGGTGCGTGGCTAAGAGTAAGTTAATTTTGTTTTTCAGATTTTGAGTTGTAATAACTTCGGATGCAATCATCAGATTATTTAGAAACTTAACGAACATATTGATGTTTGAGCCTGGAAAGAAAGTAAGTGTATGCAAAGGTAATGCTATGAGTTTAGCCCCTTTTTATACAGATCCTCGAGAGGCATGTGTTTTTTGGATGTTCTACCTTTGTCTCTTTAGTAGTTCTTCGTCAAAATTAAGCAACAGCAAATAAACCATCACTTCTTCGGAAGAACTTTGATGAAAGAGTATGCGTCGTCAGACCTCATTCAGACATCTCCGCTGCAGGAACGTTTGAATGTGAAAATTATTCGCAAGAACCTAACCAACAAAGAACAGCAGATCCGCTTATCTGAAAGAAAGCAAATATGGCGTCGGCTTTACAAGATTATAGGACTAGAAGTCGTTGCCACTTCTGCTTCCTGTGAAAGGATATTTTCACAAAGTGGCTATCTGTTCAATGCTCAAAGAAAGTATCAACATTATTATTTAAGCCATATAAGAAGAACATACATAATTTGTGAGGATATGTTTTTATGGAGAGAAAATAATGTATTTTATTTTGTACTATAAAGTTGTATTTGCCTGAAGAGATGAGTGACTTCTTGTTAATATTCTAAATTTATTCCTTGCCTCTACATATCATTTTATGAAAATTAATATCCTTTGATTGACGCTTTAGAGTTCAATTAAATGTATTTAATTTGAATTTGAACTAACGTTACTACATTTGTCTTAAATATTTCTTATATTTATTAAGACTCGGATTGGATGAAAATCTATACCCGCCAGTTTTCTTGCTATTAATCAAGCTGCCATCAATATGACATTAATTTATAAATGTCCCCAAGTATATTCCAGGAAGGTATCCTTGCCAAATAGTAAGACTACGATATTCATGAGTTTTGGGTAGGATCAAACATAATAGAACAAGAACAAGCTCAGCAGTCAATAACGTATATGTTGAAAAATGCTCACATAAGCTTACCAAATAAAGGAGAGGAAGTGTCAGACTATGTATGTAAAATTTCGGATTTTTTTAATTAGTAAAATATGTTAACTGCTCACAAAAATTGCCATTATTCCAGCTTTCCAAATAGGTTAGATTGCGTTATATAAGAAGGTCGCCGCTTGCATTAGACCACCAGTTTTGACCTATCTGCCGTTAGAACTTCTGAGTGACCACTGCGCTAAACTGAATCAGCTTGTATCCTAGAATCCTGAGGTGTTTATTATCCAGCGATGGGCACTCGCAAATAGTATGCTTGATGGTGTTGTCTTCCATCTCAAATTTGCTACATAAGCTGATGCATGTCAGTCCTAATATACAGTCCTAATTTTGTACTAAAGAGTTGTATTTGCCTGTCAATCGTTGTTTCTATTATTTCCATTTATTCATTATTTTCTGTAAATACTGTTCACATGATGCTTCAACTAAAAACTGATTGACTCAATGATTGACTTTAAAATTGGGTGGTTTTTTGGCTTTATTGAACTTGAGTTGTTTTCGCCACCCCTACTGTGAATATTTAATTAATTTATACGTGACGATTGTTTTATTTTTGTTTTTGAGAAATAAAAGTATGTTTAGTGGCGATAAAAAGAGCTGTTTTATTTAGTAAACGCAGAGAGCCACGAATCAACGAAGAGTTTTTCAAGTGAAAAACAACAATATTATGTTCATAAAATTTGAGCTTCTTTATGGTTTGCAATTCTTAGTTCCCATTTTCGATTTGACAGGATTCTTTTTTATACGGTATATGTTTAGATAGACGACCAGTTGAATTGTTTATATAGATCATGTGGCTGATTCTAAATAAAATGATAAAATTGAATATCACCAAAGGAATATCAGGTCAGGGGTTTTCTCAGGCATGTTTCTTGGGGGGGTGTGTTCAGAATTTTAGGAGGGGTGTCCCTTTGGAACAAAGGACACAAAGGTTTCTTTGTGTAGGAAAATTGTCCGTGTTAGGGGGGGGTGTATACACTTTCCAGGGCGGTATTAGGAGGGTGTAAGGGGGGTGTAGGAAAATCTCTGTACCAGGTAAAGTAAATTAATCCCACAACAACCTTTGTCGGGACAAGGCGTTGAAGCTGGTAGAAAACTTCATTCACAAATTTTCGATCATCATGAATACGAGTGAATAGTTCCACGTACCACGAGAATATTTAGATTCGGAGAAAACAAAAAAAAAAACGGTTTACAGCATTCAATTGCACAATAATTCATCAATCAATTTTTTATTATCTTTCAATATCCATTTCTATAATTTACTCATCGTATGTATTACAATATTAGTTTTTCTTACCTTGCAAAATCATCAACTTCACGTTATTCATTTTGTATATTTTTTTATGTATGTTTAGCATAAAGTTCTACAAATATTAGAAGCGATCAACTTCTGTTTGGGAAATATAATTGTGTCATTCTAACGGTAATTTTTTTTGTCTATATTGATTCCAGTCATTGACTACAATGATTTTGATTAAATAAAAATAAACAACACTCGAATAAAAGTGAAAAACATATCATTTTGAATAAGTAAATTTTTTTTAGAACTTTCTAGCAAGGGATACTTTTTAGTAAGGAAAAATGACCAGCATTTTTTTCTCGTACTCTCAATAAGAAACTTGATTTTGATGGATGTGCGTCAGGAATTTCGTATTGGTCACATAGTTTGATATAGTGTGAAATGTTTACATACTTTCATTTGATTTTGTATGTAGGTGAAATTTGTGATGTGCTGTTTAGTTTTAAGTTTATCAGTAGATTTATATTGTATGTATGTAAGTATGTATTTAAATTTTTGCTTGAATTTCTCTCACTATCTACGCACTATACGATATACTATGTATATATCTCTGTTATGCCTTTCAGTAAATATAGATGGAATTGCATATGGTTTCTCTATTTCTTAGGCAATATGTTAAATTTTTTTTTTCTGTCTTTTCAAAGAATATATTTGAATATTGTTTAACAGGGTTCCTTGAAAATGTAGGACATGGCTTTACTTAAAGTAGAAATAAGCTCATTTGTAACGGCAGCTGAATAATTTCTTGATGTGGCTTTCAACGAGCTCATTTAAATCGAATATTAGAAGTGGAAAATAAGAGAAATTTGATTGGTTTTATATATTTGTTTCCAATTTTGATTGTCATTTTCTAAGGTGTCGAGACTATGAGTAAGTGAGAGCAGCATTGATGCAAATAAATTTTTTACACTGTTCAGTTTTCATGCAATTTCGACTATTATGCAAGATGGGATTTGTTTATTTAGAAGGCAATATCATCTTTTTCAAGATGTTCATTTGATAACTATATGAAGCTTTCAAAAAGTGTACTATGAGGGTTTATTAATCTCATTTATTATCGGTTTTGAGAGCTGACTAACTAATTTCGTTCTATGTTTGTGTCGTATTTTGTATTCTACATTGAAGTGATTATGCTGAAACAACTGGATTACAATGTTTGAGCTGATATAGATGAAAGAAAATAAGGCATTCGACACTTGAACTAATCTAACCTCATCTAACTACTGTTTTTGATATATATTTTCGTGGAAACATGTTAATTATTAAAATGTTGTTTCGAATCGGCTTGAACCAGGATATAAACATTGATATTTTACCACTTTGCCAACAATTATTATGGATAATTCATTTCCAGAGTGTATGTATTTGTTTGAAAAGATAGGACTGTTTTGTTTAACTTGATTTCTAATTACCAATACACTAGTAATTTAAAAGAGTCGACGATATAAACGTGGTCCTAAATTTTGATCAATACGTTTTTATACGTTCAGTAGAAAAAAGTAAGTCGATACAGATTACTGAAATCATTTCGAAAATACAGTAGTGCTTTGTAATTGCTAGCGTTCTTGTTGTTAAATATAATATATATATATATATATATATATATATATATATATATATATATATATATATATATATATATATATATATATATATATATATATATACAATATAATTGAAGTATAGTACTATTACAACCGGCACAGAATTATAGCTGAGTACTTTGCTCAGTTACAAAATCAATCATGGAAATTAAGGTTCTAAGACATATTTTGTTATTACAGGTACCAGCTTTATTCGAATGATTTTTATATCGACGTAGTGATTGTGCTTAATAATTTATTTTTGGAATTAAGGATTATTTAGATTCTATAAATCAGAAATATGAAAAGCTTGGTGGGCCTCCAGGAAGAAGCTGTATCATAGATTCAAATCACTTTGGAAACAATGAGACTTGGAAACTACTTCCCAAGCACCCTGCAACCCCAAGATAACTATGTAAGCCAAACAGGAAATGGAAAAGTTACAGCACGATAATGTTAAATATTCTGGTAGATATGTACTCTTCAAGCTGTTTCGATCAATTGACTCCAACAGCCACATGCGAGCAATTGTCGGGCCATTATGATATCTTCAAGCTCTTCAAATCCTTCAGGTTCAGACAGAGGACAGGCATGCTCACCATAGCCTGGCTTATACCAATTTACAAAGGTTGTCTAGTACTTCGTCATGTACCGGCGGCCTAAAAGATGGCACGGGTCGTATTTAAACCCAGAGCTGGCAAATTACTTCAGGCCAACTAGCTAAATTTATTTCCTCCTCGAATACTTTATTCGAAAGACGTTTAGATCTCCATATTAAGAGTAGACTAGGATCTCTAACTCTATTGAGAGCCACAAACGCGCACACAAAAGGCGAATCTGTTGAGATGGCTCTCCATTGGGTAGTTCTCGAAATAGTACAGGCACTCCATTATAAAGAGTACGATTTAAGGGACTTTGGACATTAAAGCTACCTTTGATTATGTGCATATACTAGCCATTATGGAAAGTCTCCGCTCAACCGAAACCCATCTTGACGTGTTTAGCTATATAAACAGAATACTTGAGCAAAAACTCAGATCAGCGCAACAGGTAGGACCGCAAATTACAAAGAAAGGTTCACAGAGGCACACTAAAAAAAAAGGAAGTTCTATCCCTCCTCTTGCGGATTATGGTGACATGATATGAAATAAAATAGAAAGCAATAGGCTGGTGGTTTTGGTTTTGGCTGATGATATTCCGATCATAGCCTCGAATAGCATTCCGCAAACCCTTTACCAACTCATTGAGTATCCTCAAGGGCTAGTTAATGAGTGAGCGAAGGCTGTAAATCTTATCTCCGATATTTTACTCTTCACAAAGAAATACAGGATTCCTGAAATATAACTAATAAGGTTGGGCGGCAGCAGACTAGCTCTAAAGTCGCTTACAAACTTCTTGGGTGTTATCCCGAGCAGCAAGCTCACATCAAGGAATATGGCGGAAACAGTAACGAGGGCAATCAGCGCGATTTACGCCAGCAGGAAAATGCTGCGTGAAATATAGGGATTATTAAGGCTCTATAAAAGGGCCCTGCTTCAATACATTGGATCCACACGACGACAAGGCCGATTTTTGCTTACGGCTGTCTAGTCTGGTGGCTAGCAATGAAAAAATAGCCATTCCACAAAGTTCTCTATAGTATTCTTCTTTACACGATATTGAACTGTTGTTAGCAAATTTGCTACAAATTTATTTAGCTTACTAGCGAAGTCTGTATTACCTTCATCATTTGAAGATGAGTCGATATACTCAAGAACTTAGCTATACCCTTTTTCTTTTGGAATCTATTTTGGGCCTCTATTCTTATTGATTTTCGGGGTTTGATCTTCAAAAATTACTATTGTTATTTCAAAAACAGCCACTTCACTTCTTGCTCTCCTGTTTTTCAGGAAATATAAACAGAGTGTTGTCGTACTTTCCCTTATCACAAGTTTAGGAAACTTTCCGTGCTTTAAATCGATGTAAAATACACGAGCAGACCTATTGTTCGCATTATTTATATGCATTGTAGTTGAAAGCATGATGTAGAGAAGTGAAAATCGTTCTATTGATGTTGAACAGTTTTTTAAAATTGGCGAATCTGTGATGGCGCAACAACCCTTCCGAAGACACTTCGTGGTTAGTGGGTAAGACAGCACATTGGGTGTATATAATTTGCCTTTGCCTTGCAGAAAAGCATATTTGGCGTTAAGAAAAAGAAGTTATAGTTGACTTAGGACCGGCAAAGATTCGGAGAACGTCACAGCAGTAAGGGCTCCAATAGAGCAACCGCCCAAATGTTCTGTACATTGTACTTTACACAGGTTATTGGACACGCATCCCATAAAGACAATGGATAAACAGGAGTTAAGCAAGAGGGGCTATAAAATTCGTAGAACATTCTTCAAAATATTCCTCTAAATGCTGTTCCGATTTGTAATAAAGAAGCTCATTTACATTAATCGGGGATGGTTAATACACACTAGCCTTTATGAGCTCCACTAGAGATTACTCCACAGTCTAAAAGTGACCGTCTGGTGTGCAATGGGTGATTTCAGCGTCTAAGATTTTTATTATTTTAAGAGAATAATGATACAGTGGCTGTAACATCGAACTGTTGTAAGTTGCTTAAATATTTTCTCAGGCCACGAATATTATGTTGCTGAAAGTTCCTGATTCGGAAGATCTATGGTTCCTGCAAGAGTACACACTTCGCTGGTAAGCCTGTAATGAAAAGGAGATAATTCTGATTTCTGACTAGTTGGAAGCTCAAGGGCCAATACTTTGATGACCTGATGAACAATGAAAAAAAACTATCAGTTAGGCCTCCCGTCCATTGGAAACGGAAAGCTGCGAACTGAGAAGCCACAAATTCTGGCGAACGCCATTCGTCCGAAATCGTGCGAATCGCAAAATCCCAGCGGAATGGGATCCGTACATGTTCGGACGAAAACTGACGAACGGCACGGGCCCAGTGGACGCGGTCCCACACCGAGCCACATGTTTGGATCGTTCGTCTGTTTTCGTGCGGATTCGGCCGAATACGATTTCGCAACTTCTCGCATCTTTACGGTTCCAGTGAACGGGAGGCCTTAGAGGCCAGACTGCGCAAAACTGACACAACTGAAATTCTCTTCTACAGCAGGCTTAGATAGGACTACCAGTTATTAGTGCTATTTAAATTAGCAATATTCAATTACAATTGAGGGTCATTGATATTTTATTGTTATTGGAAGGTTTTAGTGATTGATGAGTTTTAAAATGGAAATACATGAACTAAGACAATCTTCTTCATGATGAAATTGAACGCTAAAATGAAAAGCTTTAAACTCTTAACTCTCATCCAAAAAACAGTAAAATTTGAGACTCTCCAGAAATTTCCGCCATCGGCAAGTAATATCAATCTAAACTATGACTTCAAAAGATATTGATTATGCTCCCACAATAATTAATTTGATGTCTTAAATATAATAAAGTAAAAATTATGTAACATAAATCTTTGAAACAATTGCTGATATTTAAATAGCGAGTAAACTTAGTCTCTTTAGATTTAGTGAAACCATTTTGAGCGCGAGATATTTATTTAAACAGTTTCGTTTCATAGATTTTAATATCGTTCGAAAGTGAAATACTTAATATTTGACCGGATAAATTGCAGAGGACTACATTCTAAACTCATACAAAACAATACAAACTATAAAAGACAATTGAAACATTAACACAAAAGCCATCTTTAGATTGGTCCAGTGAAGTATTCTAATGCATTGAATGCCACTTCAAATTTTGTTGATAGTTTTGCTTTGTTTCCCAACATTCTTCGTGGCTCTACCTCATTTGTATTTAAGCAAATCTCCCTAATGTGGTTTACCTTACCCACATGCTTCCCCTTTGCAACTTTTGATTAACACAAATCGAAGAATATTCAAGCACTAGCCATCAGAATATCAATTCTAACAGTGGCCAATAAGTTCATCAAGTACCAGAATCTCGTCTGCTACTAGTAAATTCGAATAGAAAGACACACATTCAGAAGGAGTCGGATTGCACTCGTATTGCCTTAGAAAATAATTGCTTGCTATGCTTTTTTGGTTAAAGTTTTTTTTTTCGCATGACTAAATCTAAAGTATATTTATATATATAATCATCATTTAGACATTCCACATACTGTTTTATTCGACTTTTCTTTGTTTCAAACAAATTTTCAATTACACATAGTTCTACATAACAATTTAATTAATCATTTACAATTTATTTTGACTTTTTGCTAGGTTTCTTCTTACTTGTTTGCTTCTTAGTTGCTTTTTTTTTGTTGCTTTCGAATGGAAGAAAAGCTGAATGCAGAAATACATAAAATTAAATAAATTAAAAAACATTACTAATAATATTACAATTCGTTCATTGTTTTCTTTGAAAATCAAGTTTGATATTGTGTACTTTAAATATTTATACATACATATAGTTGACTTTGAGCCCTTTTCATCATCTACCTGTGTGATTGTTTTTTTTTCTTCTTTTAGATCGTAGTATTTAAATTGATTTTCTATTTATCTTAAATAAATCGTTCAAGTTTCAAGTTAATATTAATTACATGGTTAGCATCATCAACACAAAATGAAAACTATTAAATAATAAATATACATATTGTGTTTTTTCCGCTTTTTCATTACGCTTTCTCGTACAATTTTAATGTGTTTTATTGTAAGTTTCTGTCCGTCATCATGACTGGTTTTTGTTTTTATCATTCCACTTACGCAATAGTGTTTACATTAAATAATTTACTTAGCATTTATTTTTTCACCATTTTCATTTATTTATTTTTTTAAATCTATGCGTGTGTGTAGAACATTTGATTTGTGTTTTCATTTATTAATTTTTTTCTTGGAATTTATTTATGATATTTTTTTACCTGTTATTTATCTAATTTACTTCAACATGGCATCGATTTCTGTTGCTGCGTTTTATGTGTTTTTTTTTTTTTTTTGGATTTTCATTTTTCATTGTTTCCATTTAGTGTTTTCTTGACTTTAGCTATTTGTTAGTATCTGTGTTCTATTGTGAATAATTTACATTATTTTCAAATGTTTTTCTTTTCAGTTTTTTAAGTTTTTGTTTTGTTTAAATGATTTTTCTTTTAAATTCTCGTAAAAACGCACTTTTCTATCAGACTTTTTATCGGATATCGGTAATGTTGTTTTTGCTGCCGAAAATTTCAATCAGTTGCGTTTCGTAGTCATCGATACTTCGTTGCATGATGTCCATGCATGGTCCCAATAGACGTTCGAATGCATCGACATCGAGCACTAAAATGAAATTTCCAAAAAAAATATATTAATGGCATGTCGTAAGGATTTATTGATTGGATGACGTTGAAATTGTTTTAAAGAATTTTTCTACGAAATCATTTCAGTTGCTAGTTTTTGTGCATACATGAAGTGTGTGCAATTGAAAAAGCCCAATTGTTTGACCGATAACCAATTAGTGTTAGTGTGGACAGTTTTTTTTTTGGTGAGGAGATTAAAGTGCTCTCATGCAACATGCGAACAGAATTAGTTTTTGGTAGTTGATTTTTTTTTAATTGTGGAAACATGAAGATTTGTAAATGGTTAGTTGAAATTAGTTTGATACTTACCTAGTTAGTTTGGTGAATGGATTCTTTGGTGACTATTTGTTTACAGTGCCTTAGTTAGCCCCATTTTTTCGCAAGTTATTAGTTCTACTAGTAGTTGATTAAGTGATCGCATGCACTATTTTTGAATACTACTCTATAGTTTTTTTATTACGATCTACACCTTTGCTTTGATGAAATTTTGTAAATAAAATAAATTTAAAAATAAAAAAAAATAAAATAAATTTAGTTATGTTCCTATTTAACTCTAATTTAATTTCCTTTAAAGATTTTGTGTTTCCATCGAAACCACTAATTCAAAATATGACCAATACCAGTTCTAAGACCAAGTGCGTCAACTGTCGTTGACTGCACCACGCGATCGATACACATTGTCGTGGGAATTATGCATGTGGTATATCAGAGAAGCATAATTTATAGTAGAATCGCCTACTCTGACTGCAAAGGTGAGGTACACAACACAATTTCCCACGAGAATGCTTCAAGATTATTTTGGAAAGTAATAGCCTGGAATATAGCTACTGTGAATATCGCAGTAGTACAAGGGTTTATTCTTTACTGTGATCAAAAATAATAGCTTTAGTAAATGTTCTGTTTTACTTTCAATTGAGCAGCACTATATTTCCATTGTTATTTCAAGAATATTGGTGGGAAACTTTCATTTGATGGTTTAAATTGCAAATAACAAAATCAAAGATAGCATTTTTTCTATGATGGAAAACGTGAATAATATTTGGGTCGAAATCGTGAAGGAAGATAACAATAGACCAGGCTATTCTCCTTCTCTAAGACCAATTATTAATTTTTTAATTTTTTTATAATAGGGCATATGCTTTAGCACAGCCTTAGCGGAAGCAAAGTAAAGGAGAAAGTTGGAGCAGATAGCGGTGCATATTTCGCTTAAACAACTGTGGCTTATAGTCAGCGGACAAAACAGTTGATGGTAGGTTGTTTTACAATTGTTTTTACCTAGGTAAGAAAGAATCGTGAAATTGTACGGTACGACTGACACTGTGCGGGTATACAGCGGGCGGACCAAAAGTGACCTGTCCTAAAGCGCGGACTAAGTTAACTTAGTTTTAAGGTGTTTACGTCAACCTAACCTAAAATTTGGTCAGGTCGAATTTAGTCCTTGTTTGTATATAGCTGTCATTTAGTTTAATTTTCGTTCATGCACTGTATTTATCGCCCACCCTGACGAGCCGCCACTGGGCCCGCTCGACACAAAAACAATATTTTAAGGTATACGCTGATACCAACAAGAAATATATACTTTACTTTAACTCAGTGACGGCTCATCAGGGTGGGCCGAGCCCACTCTGACGAGCCGCCACTGATAAATAGTCGCGCAAAAATCAATGTTTAGGTCGCGTGTGTTAATAGCGATATAAAGCCCACGACCTATTTTAGGTCAGGTCGCTTGAAATCGTGGATCGACCTAAATTTAGGTCGGGTAATGAGTGTTTACATCACGTGTAGTAAAAAACTTAGGTGGAATTTGGTGTATAGTGCGCTGTATACGCTACCACTGACCGAAAGGGTGTGAGAGCGTTGAGAGGTTTGGGTGTTGCGCATAGAAGGTTCTCTGAAAGGAATTAGACTTGATGTTTCGTTATAACAATGTCCATAGTAATAGTGATAAACAAGAGAAAGGCAATCCACATTACGTCGATGTTCAAGGGATTCCATACGTGAAGTAAAGGTTTCATCGCCAATAAACTTGAAGGCTTTGCGTTGGTCTTAGTTCAGTTTCGCTAAAGTATAGTAGTGCGGCCTTCCCTAGCCTATATATGGGAGCTATACTCAAGCTTTGATTTTATGAGAGATTTGCATATGTGTGCTATGTCTAATGGAGTAAAGTGTTTTTAGCCTCTCTGAAGAAACCCCAGACATTTCATAGAATTTTTTGCAATTTCGGAAATGTGGCCGGTCCAGCTAAGTCTAATAGCGTTCTCGCGAGAGTTCCTAAGTAGCGTTCCCGCAAGAGGTAGCTACTCTTTCAAAAGAAAATGCGAAGTGAAGGGTGCTTTCCTCGGCAAAACTATGAATCGGATTGAAAGTGGAGGAAAGGAGATCGTTTATAAATAAAAAGAAGAGACTTCGTGAGAGAACAGTACCTTACGGTACCCCGGTATTGTTAGTGTGGGTACAAAATTTAAGTTCATCCAGATCTATTTGGAAGGAACAATCTACGAGGAAACTTACAGTCCACTTAACAAGGATGGAGTGAACACCAAATGCATGAAGCTTAGCTAATAGAGGTGGGGGAAAAAAATCCTAACTAAAATCGAGGCTTGAAACTGATGTATACTTCATTCACAATTAATGTATACGAGTGTGGATTCATCAATTCCACGAATCACTGTACTCCTGATTTAACTCAGTTCGGAGCTAAGTTAACTCGCAGAGCGTTGGTTAGATTTGAGCCATGGGCTACACAATGCGCTAGTCACACGGCTGCTCGTGCTTAGTAGTGAGCTCAGTCAAAAGAAAAAATAGCTACATTCTGAGAGTTTACTAGAGAAAGTTGTTTAGCAATAGAACACCCACTTCGAACGATTTTTAGTTGTGATAAACGTGCCGAACGAATAAAAAATTCACAGTTTTATGAGATCAGGTTCAACTGCTAGTGTTAAAAATTTCGAATGTTTTCGTTCTAGGTCTGTTGAAAACATACCAGAAGTTTTTTTGTTTGAATGTTAGTCCGAAGATTCGTCGTTATGTCCGTTGGATAGTTTTCAAGCGGAAAATTCTTGCGCATGGTCTTTATTACTAACTCTATAAAATACAATTAGTTCTGAAACAGAAAGTGGCAGATCACCAAAAGAGGTAAGATTTTGCTGGCAGTATCATGAGAAGACAACATCTGAACGTACGAAGAGTGACGTGCGAATAAATGAACGATCTACTCTTCTGAAATGATTCGTCTCACCTCGCATCAATGCCTCCTCTACTCTTTATCTTTATTGGAGATTAAGCAAAGGCATTTTTGTGACAATAAACCATCGGTACCCTGTAAAATTTTGAGCCGTCTCGGATTTTACGGAGAGATATACGGACATTGAGCCAATGGAAACGACACTGCAATAATGACTATACTTTTGGTTCTGGAATTTCAGTTCACTCAAGTCTGGCGCTATCAAAGCGTTGTTACAAGAAATACAAACTGAACTTCCTGGTAATGCAGGAAACGTTATGGATTGGCAGTGAGGCATACGAGGTCAGTCCGGAAAATAACCAACCATTAGTCGTGGTGCTTTTAATAATAGTTTTAAACAACTGATACAGTAGGTAGGGTGGGGAGATGTTATCAATATGTGCAGTCCTGTCTGGCATTGTTTAATGTCTTCAGTCAGTTCCGAGACAGTAAAGACTTAGGTTGTGTTCTGTGCAGTCAGCGATTTTTTATTTTTTACTATGACAGAAAGAGAAGACCAGCGAGTTTGCATCAAGTTTCGTTACAAACTTGGACATTCTTCGGCGAAAACTGTTCGTATGATTCAAAGAGTATTCAGTGAAAAGGCCATGGGTGAAACTCAAATAAAAATGTGGTACAAACGTTTCAAAGAAAGTCGGGATTCAGTTGAAAGTGATCCAAGACCTGGCCGACCTTCATCGAGCATAAACGATCAAAACACCGAACTAGTGAGATCAGCTATTATTCAAGATCGCTGGTTGCCTGTAAGAGAGTTAGAGGATGACCTCGGAATAGCAAAAACTATTGTTTCTAAAATTTTAACGGGAGATCTAGGAATGAAGCTAATGGCAGCAAAGTTCATCCCTCGGATTCTGACGCAACGACAAAAGGACTTTCGTGTTCAGATTACCCAGGACTGTCTTGAAACGTGTGATACCGATACAAGGTTTCTTGAAAAAATCATAACTGGTGATGAATCATGGGTTTATGGTTACGTAAAGCTCAATCGAGCCATTGCAAGCCACCTACATTTCCACGAGCAAAACAAGTACGCCAAAGTCGAAGCAACGTTAAGACAATGTTGATAGTTTGTTTTCGATTATCAAGGTGTCGTTAAAAAATAATACACTCTTACAGGGCAGACAATAAACAAACAGTACTACCGTGATGTGCTTCGGCGGCTAAAACAAGGAGTGAGAACGGAACAGTCACAGCTGTTCGAGAGTGGTAGCTGGCTGATCCGATTTGTGCAAGGTTTCTTGGCAAAACACCAAATGACCCAAGTAGCCCAGCTCTGATATAGCCCCCTGTGACTTTTGGCTCTTTCCAAAGTTAAAATCGCACTTGAAGGGAAAGAGATTTCAATCTGTAGGAGAGATTGAAGAAAATTCGGCGAAGGAATTTGAGTTTGCTCGATGTTTTGAGAAGTGGAAAGATCGCTGGAATAAATGTGTGTGTTATCGAGGAGAGTACTTCGAAGGAGATTAGGTTTGTTAAATGCTTAGATATTTGTATTTTTTTAAATAATTGCTGGTCGGATACTTTCCGGACAGACATTGTAAGATATAGGATCGCATACAATAATCAAAAGTAGAAATTGTGAATTCAGATTACCACTCATAGTGGATAGACAGTTCAAACTGCACGCGATGGAGTTCAAAACAGTAAATGAACAATTCTATGTGATCTGTATCAAATCTAAATTCTTTAAAATATAGCTGCTAAGCATTCAAACCCCGACAGAAGAAAAAGACGAGGAAACAAAAAACGTATTCTACACGCATTTGGAACTCATTGGCCTCGAATGATTTCAAAATAATTCTCGGTGTCTTCAATGCTAGCAGCCAAAGCCATGAGCCAAATTGGGCTGGTTGAAGTCTGATCTTAGCCTGCAAACAAACTTTCCTGGAAGAAAAGTTACCTTGTTAATATGATCAGGGTAATACGTTTGAAGTCAGTTTGGTGAAAGATTGATCACTTCTCCCGTCAAAGCTTTCCAAAACCCTCATCATAAACCCAACAACAAACCTAGGAACAGGACCGATATCACAACGAGAACCACACAAACAAAATCGGCTAAACGATTGGAAAATTTTTTCATGGAAAAACTAGATTTCCGCACTCCCTCGGCAAGCTCATCGAGTATGCTCTGGGGCTGGTTGAGGAATGGGCGAACACCGCAGCCCTCGGCATCAACTCCAATGAAACTAATCTTGTACTTTTCACAAGCAAGTACAAAATCCCTGAATTAGCCCCAATCAAGTTGAGCAGCGCCAGGTTAAGTCTCAAGTCACAAACTAAGTACTTGGGTCTTGTTCTGAGCAGCAAGCTCACCTGGAAGGCGAATTTAGAGGAGAGAGTTAAGCGGGCAAGTAATCCCATTTACGCCAGCAAGAGAGTGCTGGGTCAAATGTGGGGTCTAAGCCCTGTCTTAACGCACTGGATCTATATGGCGATAGCCGGGCCTATCCTTGCTTACGGATGCTTGGTCTGGAGGCCAGCAATGAATAAGACTACCTTTGCCAGCATGACGAACAGAGTTCAGCGGCTGGCGGCTCTCTGTACCATAGGTGTATTGGCCTCGACTCCGTCTGCTCTGAACGTCCTACTTCATCTCCCTCCGCTTGACCTCTTCATTAGGGGCACTGCCGCAAAAGCTGCTGTCAGGCTTAGGGGATCGGGAGACTAAAAGTCACGATCCATCGGCCACAGTAGAATTGAGCGGGGGTACGCAGCTAGCATCGACTACTTGGTTCCCACTCTGTGATATCAAGCGACTGTGGGGGATGGGCAGGAGTGGAATCAGCAAATGGGCGCAGCAGCTCTTAGCATATACACTGAGGGAGTGCTGGATGGCTGCCGGAGTGGATTCTGCAACATTTTCTGCAGATGCAACTATGGAAGCAGCTCTCAGGCTGCCTAACCACTGTAGTATTTTTCAGGCGGAGATGTTTGCGATACATAAAGCCGCAGACCGAGCACAAGCCAGAGATACTACAAGTGAGGAAATCAACATATATACAGACAATCAAGCGGCGGTTAAAGCTCTGATGTCTTACACATACAAATCGAAGTGTGAACTGGACTGCATTCAGGCCCTGAACAGACTGGGCAACAACAGAAGGGTCAGAATTTTCTGGGTTCCTGGTCACAAGGGCATTGAAGGAAACGAGAGGGCGGACGCGTTAGTCGAGCACGGGGCTAGCCTTCCCCTGTTAGAATCGGTTGACATTCCAACTCCAATCCAAACGAT
Organism: Nemotelus pantherinus; assembly: GCA_963978885.1. NCBI lineage: Eukaryota > Metazoa > Arthropoda > Insecta > Diptera > Stratiomyidae > Nemotelus > Nemotelus pantherinus. The sequence goes on along the minus strand of OZ022264.1, from coordinate 244,348,383 downwards.
CAAATACTCTATCGACTCCAATATAATGCAAGGTGCGATGTGCAGATGGCGTGCAACTCACCTGCAAGGTAACCAAAATCATGTGGGAGTCATACAATCACGTAGCGACTAAATATCTGCTCGAATTAGCGGCGGGCTGACTGCAAGGGGCTGGTCGGCATCATTACTGGCCACTATCTTGTAGCAGCTCATGCCATGAAAATGGGGCTCCTAACCGGCGACACCTGTAGGAAGTGTCAAGAGCCGGGAGTCTCAGAAACAATCCAACACCTTTTGTGCCACTGCCCGGCACTGGAGAAAACCAGGCCTTCCGTGAGCCCTGGCTGGTGGATCTCTCACATGTAGCGGAGCAGAGACTGAAGGACATACTGCAGTTTGCCAAAAAGTTCGGGGCCTTCGATGGCCGTTTGGATTGAACTTTCCTTCCCCGGGTCCATTTATCTGGTATCGCTACGGACCAAATGGGTCTATGTGTGGCCCTGTGCCAGCCAGGTGGATCGCTCTACAGAGCTAAGTATATGTATCCTGGAAATTAATATAAACAATAATAAATAAAAAATTTAAAATATAGAAATTAAAAACAAGAATAGTTCACATTAATATACGGGAAAAAATCGAAAATAGATAATTAATAACAAATACAAATAAAAAATCAAAGCACAGATTAAAAAAATAATTTAAAATCTATAAAATTAATAAACTACAGAGGAGGTCTGGCTTAAATCAAGGTTCTCACTATTTGCACCGGAGACACAGTTGGATTGAAAAAGCGAACAAAAAGACTGGAAAACAGGTTAGGAATTCGATTTTGGATTACCTGGCTGCGAAGAAAATAAAATCTCCACTGAGCAGTTTGTTATGTTGAATTGGTATAAAAAAATAATTGAAATAAAATAATTGAATTTATTTGAGATCTACTTGATGAAAGAAAAACTACAACTAAAAATTTTAAATTGACCAAAACTACCTGGCAACAGTGAATTTTATTGTAACAATCAAACACCAGTCAATAACAGAGGATAGTTACCAGATACGGAGTTACATCATGCAACTTTTCGTTCAAATAGTTATATTTTCTTCAGTTAATTAGTAAAATGGTATTGTTATGTATTAATACAATGGCTACTAAAATTGTTGTGCTTATTAAAGCATCACATCCCATGAAAATCAATATTCCATGAACAATTTCCCCATATAAAGCAATTTCGAGTCACGAAGATTTGTCACTTTGTGTGCTTAGTTTCACTTAACTACCTTCTCACAGCTGAACAACATCAGAGCCACGAAACTCCGTGCATGCTCAGGATTGAACCAGGCACGCACATTTAAGCGATTAGCACTCATTCGTCGCGTTTTTGGCGCCTCTATCGAGACCTCATTATGATAGCAGTATTGAAAACAACAACGATCCTGTACCGGGTGGTGTTTTCAGTGCAACTATCCTAACCAGAGGGCTCAGTTTTTCGTTATTGAATTCAATTTTATGGCCTTCTTATTACGTTTCTTGTTTAGAAACTAATGAAAGCACAATTATTTGATTTAAAGTGAAGAATAGTTCGAACGAAATCAGAGCAAGAAAGATATATCTAAACATTTAAAGCATAACATTACAATTGGGGCATGACTCTACTTATTCTTCCAAACACCTACAATATGCGATTAGTGACAAACAAACAATACTCAGAATACGTTTCACTGAAAACTTTTTTTCCACTCTGAAATATTGTATTTCATCTTATCGAAAATCTCTCCCGAAACGTGAAATAATCTGCATACATAGAACTTATAACTTTATTTTAACCTATTGTTAGTCAATTTGTTCATTCCACATTCACGATCAGGGGTCAAAATGCATCGCATGCTCCATTTGTAAGGCATATTTTCGTCTAAAGGCATATTACGCTAAATTTTGGTTCCTATGGAAATATTTCAATTTATCCAAGTGTATATATCTTACCGATCCTTGTCAAGATGAATACTGATTCTCCATATGACGCCAAATCAGCAGGCAAATACACCTACCGTCCTTTGTTTTTGTTGGTCCCTAAATGTCCTGACTTGCTTATACATTCATTACGTTTACATATACGGTTTTTTTTTATAGCAATACATATGTTAACACAACTTCAAATAGCATATAGTAATATTGATAAAACATATTATGTACGTTTCTCGTAACATTCTACATAATTTAGCCATACATTGGTTTCTTTGTTAGATCAACAACAGCAATAACATTTCAAAAAAAATTCGACGGTACATTCACGGGCATTTCATTCCTGGATATTGGATATGGATATTATGCCTGTATTTGTTATTAAAACGACATCAGACACAAGTGGCTACATACAAAATAAATAATATTCAATGTATTTTAAAATAACATCCAGATTTGTATTAAAAAAAAATAATTAAACATTCAACACAATAAAGTCAAACGAATACAATTCCATGTCACGAGTGTTTTGTTATTACATTTAATTCTAGAAATAATTTGTAGTTGTGGCGACCAGAAAATAAAAACCTCACAAATATCACAAAAAAACTATAGGAATGAAAAAACAATTAATATGATTCAACACAGGAAAAAATATATATAAACACTTGAATCCGAGCAATTATGAACTATTGACTGGAGAGATCAGGTATATGGTGTAATATTATCGTAGCATACATAATCATTTTCATGGTACGGTGTGAGAGTTTTTCGTTTTTGTTTTCGTTTTTGCTTCGATTGAATTTTCGTTTCGGTAAATTTAGCACTTGCTATTTTTGAATATGAGCAATTGAACTTGATCTTCGTAATCTTCAATGTGTCTTTTCATAATGTCCAATACACTTCCAAGCAGACGCTCGAATGCATTTTTATCTAGAACTGGATTTGAATGTTGGTTTAAAAACATTAAAATCTTTTTTGAAAAAATTTCAACTTGGCACACAATCAACTAGATTTTTTTCAAGATCTACTAAAGCGAAAGTAAAAGCCAACGAAGCTTGTACTTCTACGAAAGAGAATAGTAACAATTGAAGGATGCGAAGAATATTCGAGTTTTTCGATAGTTGATGTAATACTGTTTCAAGGTAAAGACAGTATGCGCTAGATTTACATTTTTTATGAAGCATAAAGGTCCTTGATATCCGACTATAAGACATACTACATTTCAATGACATATATGGTGCAAACTACTTTCAAACAAATTTTATTTCATAAGACTGGGCCCGATTTGACCATTTCACATATTTTTGGAATAATTAAATTATTAATTTTTTTTATGTCGGTCTCAAACACTGATATCTATCTCTTTGGCGAATTCGAGCATTTGCCTAAACATGTTTTTTTGATGGTATACCCCTCAGCTCGGAAAATTGATTAAAAACACAACAAAACAGCAAACTTAAAAATGTCAATAACAAACTAACAACGAATAAAAAAATTACATCTTCGAAAAATACAAGAACATTTCTCTATTGGTAGGAAATTTTCCAAAGCTTCTACGATAAGTTTTCTGTCAATTTTATGATAGATTCTTTTTTTTTAGAATTTTGTTGTTGTATGCTAAGATACAGCAAAACCGGAAATACTGAGTATCTTCCGAAATTTAATATTGACTACGTTTATTTTCTATATAATATTTGGAATCCTAGAAAAAGAGCTCCAGTTTTAATGCGTCTTAGAAACGTAAGCAATCTGTTTTAAAAGTAATGAGAATGATACAGAAGGGAAATTTATAAAATGAAAAGCTTATGATCCTTTAAATGTTTGATCCTTCAAAGCAGGTACTATCAAATTTCAGATAATTCGATTTTTATGATTAAGTCAAGCGGACATGCCAAAGAGCTTTTCGAAAATGGAGCAAACTGAAATTCTATATCAAAGGGTTAACGACAACAGGAATAAAAAATGAGCTGAGTTTGACGTTGGGTTTGAGAGCATCTTTGTCGTCGTTTGCCACAATAAGCAAATGGATAGGGAAATTTAAACTTGGTCGTTCATCCGTTTGTGACGAGCCACGTCCATGTCACTTAAAAACCGCTGCGACTACGGAAAGCATCTACAAAATCCGCAATGCAGTGTTACAGGATCGACGAGTGACTTTGCGCGAGCTTACTGACATTGCCAGGATTTCAATAAGCCGTGTTACTAAAATTCTGCATCAAGATTTGCAAATGACTAATGACCCAGCTTGTCATAAGAAGCGACTAATGGGGACATTCATGAGGATGAATCCAAAGGATGTTATCTGTGCAAGTGACAGCCAGACTGTGTCTGGAAATCCACCCGTGTTGGGCGTGCTCAGTACGGCAGGGGCTCGGATTCTGCAGACACCAATCTCATTTTTGACTGCGATGGAGGACCCTGGTTGCAGTGGAAGGTCACAGGGTACCACCGTGGAAGATTCCATGGCGAGCAAATTTTCGAACTAGCTAATAGCATCCCCTCTAGTCACATGCTCCGGAAAGGCGAGTACAGTATCACCTAGAAGTCCAACTATGGCCGCACCAGGGAAAAACATGTTCATCCCCCCGAATCCTCACAAAAGAGGAGGAGGAATACACTAAAGGAGGCAGCTTCGGCTAGTGTTAATGAGATGCCTGCAGGTAGTACAGAAAGACAGATTGCTCATTCCTCTCAACTCTGGAAATCTGTGGAGGTTGTCAGTCACAGGCAATGCAAGCAATTGCGCAAAATTGGCAAGCTGCAGGCGAAAGTTTACAGGCAGACGAATGCAGTAATAACTGCTGGTGTTTCCCTGGTGACTGGATGTTTCGTAACGAAACCTCTGAGCCTACCTGGAGTAGCGAAAGAATGATTGGTTGGTGATGCTAAGGCTGCCAATTTGATGCAAAAATTTTCTGAACCGATTACTGGGTGCAAAACCACGCCGACTGGACCTTGCGAACCAGTGAAGGCTCTCCGCCGTCGACAAAAACGGATTCTGTTCAAGAAGTTGATGATTCCCGATGCAAATTGGTAATTAGCGATGATGCTGAAAGGTAAAGAGGAACCGACTACACCGGAGAACTCCCTGCCGGCCAGCGCAGATGCCAAATCTGTCAGTGGTGGTGCACGAAAAAAAAGTAAGGTGAAGCGAAAGTCGATGCCTGCGCTTCTAAGTAGATTCGGCGTAAAATCTTTTTTTTTAGACTATGTTTTATTGAGATCACACGGACATTGTCTAAGGGTCCCTGCGAAGTGGTCCAAAGACATCAATGCCAGATATTTCTATAAAATGGCAGGCTGAAATGCACGATAGTTACCTCAGCTTACTTTTCCTTTGACTCCTTACTCTCGCAGCCGATAGAGGTGTTGAAAGACATGGTCTAGTACGCTGAATCGGAGAGACTAGAGCTTCTGGTTGACTGCGAAGCTAACTCCCAGCATACTAGCTGCGGCAGCAACAAATGTAACGCCAGAGATTTTATAACTTTAATTTTTAAGCACTGGGATTTCTCCTACATTTGTCACCCCAAACAAAAGGGCAGATATTGCTTTATCACTATGATCGTCTGAAATATTTAAATTAATAACTGGATGGCATGTATCGGAAGAGGTTTCACTTTCTGATCATCGCTAATTGGTGTTCTCTTTAGCCACGGATGTAGCACCCGTGATGGAAAGCAAAAATCCAAGAAACACTGATTGGGCTAAGTTCAATCGACTTCTTGCAGACGAAGCGTGTCCTAGTAGTAGTCAATAGAATCCCGGTTGATCACTTTGAATAGACTCATAATGAGTAGCTATGAGGAGGCCAGCCCGATCAGTAAGAGCAGATGTGTTAAGACGGTTCCTTGGTGGAACCGGGAGCTACATAAGCTCAGGAAAAGTACCGGAAAACTTCTCAATCGAGCTTGTAAGAGCAACATTGAGGATGACTGGATTGAGAACAGAGAACATTTGAGAATCTGGTGAGGACATCAAAACAAAATCAGGGGGACTTTAAAAAAAATTCATAAACGTTTCATGGGGGAAGTCGAACGAAAATCAATCGATAAAACATTTTTTAGAGAAAAAGTACAAAAACCACGATTATTCGGGCCCAGAAGAGAAGAAGGAGTCAAGCAGTTGTATAGGTCAGATGCTTTGTAAGGACTGAGCTGAGCCACGCTTCGAGTGATTGAGCTAGGCAGCAGGTGCTGCACGGATTACCCATCTAAGTTCTTCTTGTAAATAGATTTTAGATCCACATATATACGTGCTTATAAGCATTTTATAGATATGTTTGGCATCGATCAGCAGACCAATTTGCCAAAATATTATTTAAATTACTCTTGAATTCAAAGAAAAATTGATAATTTATTGCAAATTGTGAAACTTAAAGTACCCACTGGCCGCGATTGCGGACGGTTATACAGGCGCCGGTGAAATAACAGAGGCTCAGCAAGCTATGTTGTAAATTTAATGCAGACATATTTTTTTGAATCTTTTCAGACACTGTAAACTTCAGCTTTGTGCCAGCAAAAATACAGAAGAAGAGTTTTGAAGAAATTGTAAGAATGATTAAGTAAGAATGAATGAGATATTGAAGAAAGTGTAAGAATGGACACAAAGGTAGTCCTCAGTAGCAGCCTTGACGTTCCAGATACTGAGGGCTGTCAAACACCTCTTGAGGTTGTTGGTGGGCTATCTGATTGTCTCAGCCAACCAGGAGTATCTGGTGGAATTTCGTGATCCCTTAATGCTCCGAAAACTAAAAAGGTTTGCGATAGCGCATTGACTATCTATCTATAACTGAATGCGGTAGTCAAAGAGGGTAGTTCTGCTGCCCCTCCACTTTATATCTTGGCACCACGCTGAATTGCCCCAAAGCGTGCAGAAGTCTTGTATCCCAAGGCTTACCCACTAAGGATAAAACTAGCAGAAAAGTACCAACTGGAGCTTGAAATCTTTAGGCAAAAATTTTAGGTAATATGTGCAGGGTGTGACGAAATTTTTCGAAATTTGATGCTAGGATCAACAATCTCAATAAATCTTCGCTTTTACTGAAATTTCGTTAAGTCATATCCGCGACTTTTTGAAATCTTCAAAGCAAGGATCATATCTTCGCTTTACATCCATGCCACAGAGCGATAAAAAAGAACGATCCTCCAGAAAGGAGTCGATAGTTCTTATGAGGTGGAAGATGTCCCCCCTGAACACTTTTCAACAGTGTACTCACGAAAACGGCGAAAAAATTACGGACGCTTATCATCCAGCTCTTCGCTGGAGCTGATTATTGGGTAGGTTTAAAATCAAATTTTCACTCCTCTAACGGATCCAGTGGGGTCGCTTGGAAAAAAAAAAACGTAATACAATGTTATAACTGGCAAAATCTTGGACACATCGCGTAAAACTGCGTTCTTGGCACGCGTTACGTTAAGTACCACAAGGTATACTGTAAGCTTCCACAATTACTAGTCAGGCAGCTATAGAAGCTGCTGGAGGCCAAGAATGTAGGAGAACGCCAAATGGCTGCCATTGGAGAAAGCACGCAAAAGCGAGCCAATGTCCATATCCAGTCATCGCGTAGACATGAATGGTTACAAAGTTATTCGTGAGGACACCACTGATGATCGCTTTAAATTCGCAATAGCTCTTTTAGCCAAAAAGAGGAGCAAAACTCAAAGGCATTTGATTTCAGGGTTAAAAGTTAGTAAAAAATATATGTAGCAGTTTTTGGTTAGTGAATGATCAAATCGCATTTTTCGCTTTTATGTCCACCATCACCATTGAGAGGTTCTGAGCTGCCTCAGGATCTTGACACTATCTTAGCGGCAGCATCTTCACTATGTGTTATCTTTCGCTGGGGCTGATTTTAATAGGCTAACTGCATAAAAAATGCTTGACTGGTAAATACTGCAAGCTTAGTTAAGCCCACCTTCCCACAAGAATCTATCATCCATCGCTGGTCGTTAGTTATTGACTTTTTTCTCGTGCGCCCGACCCTGGTAAACTCTCTCCAACAATCTGATACTTTTGAATGCAAATTTCCCGATTCTAAATCTGACCATCAGCTGATCTAACTGGATATATCTCATATGACAGCACTAAATGATAAACAGTTAAAATAACCCGCATTGTTCATATCCGATGTAATTTTTCAGGATTACTTTGAACCGATCTAAATTTAAAAATATTCCGAAATATTAATTAATGGAGATTTATTCATGGATAATTGCTCCTTATAATTAACTTAACATTAACATATAAGGTAACAGATGGTATTTGAATCCTGCTGTCACATATTTAATTTATTTGCTGAATGCGACACCGAGTGTAGTTTAAGATTGTCTGATGTTATCGTCGAATATGTGCGAATCAATGCTTACTGACATGCAAGCATTGTTCTACAAGGACTGGAGCTGAGCATCTAACGTGTCATGAATATAAGATACACGAACGTATTCGCAAGTTTTTTTTTGGTGGAAACATGGTTGTTTTTGGGCTAAAGAAATTGAACATTTTCAGCCATGAATTTGGCTACTACTATTGGCTAGATGTCAATGGACAACAGACCTCGATTAGTGACCGGGGTATACCATTGAGAACTGGTAAATAAATGCACATGAATACGTCCTGATCCGAGTCGATCCAGAGCAGGCGTGGTCAGTGCACGAAAGCCACATTGGCGTGGTGAATTAAGTCCGATGAGCCTCATTCGATGGCTCAAAACTTTAAAATTGGGGTGATTGAGTGTTGTCCACGGCACATTTTTGACGAGTCAGACTGGGACCCAAAGGAGCCTAGGCAGAATTGAATCTCCCTATACCGTGAGGCTAATATATTATAGTTAGAGATCGGTGTGATAAATATCAATGCTACAAGAATATACTTTGGATATTTCAAAAGTATATACTGAACTAATTTAGTAAACTATCGTTTTCTGTTTTGGCTGGACTTTGGAGGTTCAAGCCAATATTTTTGGCATCACTATGGATCGATATGAAGGTATATATTGCGATTTCTTTCCGATAATGTATTTCTGTGAGCCTTGCGTGTAATTGCAATGCCTTTGCTTTCGACAAGTTTCCATTGGATTTTGAGAAAGTAAATCCTCCAAATCTTCTTACAAATCCAGTATTTCAATTTTTCATTGACTCGGACCGGGCCGCACTTTATAAACAAGATACTTTATATCTTTGTTTCTCAATACTACTGGAATTGTGTATGCCCTATACTGCCTTACTAAGCGCAAAAGCGGTATCTAAAAAAAATCGATAAATTGATTTTTATAACATTAGAAAGCTTAAAGCAATACGGATCTAGTGAACTAATCTTTTAATGGTATCTTATTTAAAACATATGGAAAACGCCTTAAGAAAGTTTTTTAAATCTAAATACCCGATGTATCCAAGAGCGGAAGACCACTCACTGAGAAAAGTGGAGTAAGGAGAATCCTCCACCAGCTCCAACCGAACCCAGTTCCTCGTCGTCTATCTCAATTTTACCTTAAATCACAAAGGGAATTAGAGGTATATAAATATTACTACTTTTACAAAACTTCAATCATCTCGAAACTCGCTTTCATCCAGATGCCTTTTTTGCGCTTAGTAGGGCAGTATATGACGATGTACATAATGTGCCTAAATTTAGTCGTTTTAAAATTATGTATTTTTTCAAAAAGGTTAAAAGCTTTCTCTTTCCTTGAGCAAAAAAACTTAGAGCTAACAGGAATTGAAATAAATTGATTTTAAATTGATTTAAATTGAATTTTGATTCCCTTTGTGCCAATTAAATGTCAAACTTTACATTTTGAAAATGTGGGTTTTATCCCCAGTCATCGGCAAAGATTTGTAATTAATGGAGCGGTGTTATAATGTCCAGTCTAGTGATGGGCGTTTCTGTTGTTTTCAGAAAACGAAAACGAACTGTTTTTTTCCAAAAACAACTGTTTTTTAAACTTTTTGAAAACTTTTTTCACTCGACCAGCAGCAGATTGATACTGGGTGTTACTATTAGTGATGGACGTTTCTGTTGTTTTCAGAAAACGAAAACTATTTGAAAAAAAACAGTTGGAAAAAAACAGTTTGAAAAAAACAGTTTTTTTCAAACTGTTTTTTTTCAAATAGTTTTCGTTTTCTGAAAACAACAGAAACGCCCATCACTAATGGTAACACCCAGTATCAATCTGCTGCTGGTCGAGTGAAAAAAGTTTTCAAAAAGTTTCAAAAAACAGTTGTTTTTGGAAAAAAACAGTTCGTTTTCGTTTTCTGAAAACAACAGAAACGCCCATCACTAGTCCAGTCGCTCTTACGACAGCACAAGGCAAGCAAATACAACCATAAGCATATGGCTGGATTTGAACCTGGGGGCAATGGGTCGGTATATTGGACTGGTGCCGAAACGAGCAGAGCTACCGAGCATGAATTTGGCAACAGACTGAGACCTCTTCGAAAGGGAATATACGTATATGAAACTGAGCACGAGGCAATGCGAGGGTTTAATAAGCAATTAGTTCTTTTAAACTTGATGAGTCAGTCACGTGTAAAATAGCAGGCTAACTTTAAGGGGGGAAACACATAGGGAATCATAGTTGGAACTTTTCTTTCTATTCTACAACCAGGTAACTTTTCTGTGTACATAAACTTTTAAAGCTTTTGAATTTTTTATTTAATGTTTGTTTTTCAATAACAATAGGAACAGAGTAACTACCGAGTTCCATGCGCAGCTGTCCAACATTTGTGCATGATTATTTAAAAAATTCTATTAGATAATTTATAATAACAGTAAGCCAGTAAGCCACATAATGTTGCGAAGTATTTCAAAGGATCAGGTCAAGACAGACGAATATGAAAGATCCGAATGTGTATTTAAACTGTCGTGTTGAGAATCTAGTGATTAACTTATCTTTTTTAAATGCTGAGTATGATATATACTGAGCAATTTGACGCGAAAAGTTATTGAAAAAATTGATCAGATTTTGGCGCCCAGTGTGGGAGAATTTCGGCTTGATTTTAATAGACAAGCTTCGATGTTATTTTTGAGCGTGTAAAATATTGAAAACAAAAATCATAAATCAGAAAGCTAATTCTAATATTCATATTTAATTTACATAATGAGTAGAAGCACCGAAAAAACTAGTATATTCCATATGAATGACCTACTACAGTACTTTTAGAATGTATTTATCCCTACGGCTACAAACAAAATAACTACCAATATATTATCTGTAGAAGATAATTTAATTTTTTTTTGCATTATGAACCGGCTGAAAATTATGCTAAGCCATTTTTACGTTTATGTTAAAATCTAACCCGCAACCTCTCTAAAACCAATGATAGTATGAATTACAAATGGTCCACTGATTTCGTTTTCTCACGAATGTTGAAGTGAACAAAATGTCTACTATTTGAAATCTAGATTAAGTAGTTCTAGATATTAACTTAATTTAACCAAATTAAAATGAATAATACCATACCACCGTTAACCAGTGAATGAAATGAATTCCATTATCGATTTAAATTAAGCAATTAATATGTTTCCGCATCGAATATTATCTTAAATTAATTTTCTTACTGTATAATTAGAAGATAGTACTTAATGAATTAACTACCCACTACTACGTACTAGTTTTACATGAATCTGTATGTATGTAAAAAAAAAACAAGCGTGAAAGCCACAACATTTTGAATTTTAAAATTATGCACGTATGTATTATTAGTTTATGTTTTAGAATGCATTTTTAGATATGGCTAAGCGTATATCATCATCTAAATATTTATAATTGCGAATTCCACGTTTAAGAAGATCACTACATTTGCCCATTAATCTCTCAAAAGCTCCAGTCTCTAAAACTTTCGTTTCGGTTAAGAAAAAGGAACAAAAAGAAAAGAAAGAAAAATACAACGAGTTAAATATAATTCGAAGCGACAATTTGAATAAGTAGCTGAAATCGGAGAATAAACGTTATTGTGACAGTATCGTAACGATACTGGTTAGTTGCACCGGTTAAACATTTATTTCTAAATAATACGAACATTAATATGAATGAAATCTGAAATTGGTTAGCAAAATATCAACAAGTAGATACAGATACGAATCCGAATAAGTGTTTATTCTCCATTCGAAACACATGTAAATGTAAATTGGACGAGACGAACTACATAAATTCGATGAACAATCATAACACTACGAATTCAACAATAAATGATTAAGGATTAAATCAATGCGTTACTGTTCAAAGCGCAGTACACTTTAAGGAAGAGAATGCAGTTGGGGAAGTATGAGTACAAGTACTTGTTAATTTTTTTTGTCGGTTTATTATACTTACATGCAACTTTCACTTGATCGACAGCGTAGGCTGATGCAGCACGAGGCCGATGCGTAACCAGGGCTAATTCGCCGAAATATTGACCCTTACTCAATACCGAAATCTCCACTTCGCCATCGTCCTGTTCCAGCCGAATCGATACTCTGCCATCCTCAATGAAGTACATTCCGTCGGCGACATCTCCTGCACGATTCGGGATTTCCCATGAAAAAGAAAACAAAAGACAATATTTATGAGTCAATGGTAAATGAGAGAAACGTGAATATTTTGGCTTTCGTGCCTTTCAGACATGATGATAGCATGTAATGGTTTATGAGCTGCAATGATTCATACTATTTAATGGGAGGCTAGAGGCTATATATTTGGTTTTTCATAGAGATAGGAATTATGAACGTTTTATGGCGGAACGAAATTTTCGTGCAATGCCAAAATCAGTTAAATCTGTTGGTATTACAAATTAAGGATGAAAACTTTTGCTGGAAAAACATTAACAGTTGATGACAGAGCTTTTTGTTTAATGATATTTCTTTTCAGTTTGTAACTTTTTTTCAGAAATTTGCTGCCAATAATTTTGTACAGGATATTGCATTTTTTATGCATTCGTTCTTATTCTAATAAAATCAGAATTTGCATTTCCAGTAAATTTAGGGTATTTAATGGTTTCAGCCTTCGCAAATCGGTAAAGTATCATTTTACAGAGTCTTTTGGGCTATAACAAAATAAGGGAGCACGGAGTGTTCCAAACCTGACATGAATTGACGATATAAACTTTAGTATGAACATGCCGAAAATGTCGAATAAAACCGAATGGGATGGAATATATCCCATTTTGATTTGAAATTATTGGAAGTCCAAATTAGCACATCCTACTGATGTGCTCAAAAACGCCAAACAGTTTGCAAAAAACGTGTTTTTCCAAATAGGGACAAACAGTTTTTCTAAAACGAGCCGTTCTTCTAAAACGAGCCGTTCTTTTAAAACGAGCCGTTTTTCTAAAACGGACTGTTACTCTAAAACGAATAGCTCGTAAAAACGAGCTCCTTAGCAGTTGAAAACAGTTTGCGAACGAAAAACTGTTTCTCAACGGCAAACTGTTTTGTATAGAAACACTGTTTGGCAGCGGCGAACTGTTTCGTATCGACAAACTGGTTTTCAATGACAAACTGTTTGGCTATGCGAAACTGCTTAACTGCGGAAAACGGATTTGTAGAGGTAAACTATGTATAATACGAGGTTGTCAGATTTATTAGGTGCTAGTTATCTATCAAGAGCTGGTTAGGGTAGGTAGCATTGAAAACAACAGCAATTCTGCCTCAGTTGCTGTTGTTTTCAATGATGCTTATTGTAACCAGCTCTTGATGGCATTCGACCATGTATGTAGATTTTTTACGATCATGTGTATCAATGAATGTTTATGATAGAAACACATAACACGTAAAAATTCATTGTACTGAATTAATTGAAGATTATTCAAACTATGAACGATGTTTCTTACTACATACTACATACATTTCAAATATTTCTATTGTCGCACAGCATAAACATTTTTCTTGTCGTTAATTCAAACTGTTTTTTAAAAATTTTTAAAACAATTATGTTTTAAAACAATTATAAAAAACAGTCGTTTTTTACGCCTATCACTAGCACATACTAATAATTTTTTTTCAAGAGCGCATTACATTCATAAGGAAAATAGTATGATCTCTTTTTTATCACAAATGTTTATTTGCTGATAGAATATCACTGACGCATCCAAACATATAGCTTAAAGGATATTAAAGTTCTGCAGATAGTTGTTTTTACGACGTAGGTACAACATTTGTTTGCTGTCAAATTCGATTTTGAAGTGTTTCACGAATCATTAATAAATGACGGTTTTGTTCTGTAACATGTTCAAAAATGGTCCTTTTTGTAGTGCAATGAATAGAACCAGCGCTTAAAAAATACCTGAATGAAGTTAGATTTTACCAATATAAAAAAATTTTACCACCTTAAGACTGTATAAGACTGCCATGAGATGATCATGGCACTCAGTGCTAAACCTTTTCAAATAATAATAATATCCTTTTTCATTTTCAAACAATTTTAAAACCAGCAAACCTATTCCTGAGGTTTGCTGAAGGCATGAGTATGTAAGTAGGCAAGGACTGTTGCACAGCGAGGAGATACAAAAAGTAAATATTAATGATAAATTCTATAAGCTATTGAAAGAACTACAGGAAACTTAAGAGGATCTGCCCGAGCAACGGTACCTGAATCAAGAATTGGTCAAAAAGAATGAAGATCTGCTAAAAAAGCTCAACTCAAAATTTCCTCAAAATTTTAAATCTAGAGCTTTCAAATCCACATAAATTGCAAGTGATGCTACGCACCCAACGCAGACAAAAACCTAAACTACCAAATTTTTCTGAAAAAAAAAACCCCGAAATGAGCCCACAAGTAGTACCTATTACTCTTCGCTAACCCAAACAATGGACAAGGCTAGCTCGCGTCTACAAACAGAAAAGACATCCGGAGCTCCTTTATTTCCTTTAGTTCTATTCTTGGTTCCTTACTTTTTACCCTGTTTGACAATGAAATTACTCCTGTTATCAATTTCTCTTGTTTATTTATGCGGATGACTAAAAGTTATATAAAACAATCAAATCTGTGGACAACTGTCAACAGTTTCATGCCGGTTTGGTTGCCCTTTATCACTAGTTGTCCTTCTCGGCCATCGTATTTTAATTACCATAAAACTGACTTTGTTAAGATGGCGAATAGAATCGACTCAAATAAGTGATACTCCTTTTGCCGCGGATTAGCTATTGATGAACTCACGCTCCAATTTCATTATTTCCTCTGCAGCCTCATCTCCCGTTTCACTTCGCCCAGTCGTCCCCGCAAATCAAATGATGCTCCTTGGTTTCGGCATGACATGGCGTTTGCCTTCAGGGCAAAAGATGCAGCTCCTACTAAGTTCCGCCCTTCGGGTTATCAGATTGACAGCCTCCAATCCTCAAAGCTTCGAACAGCCGCCAAAACTACCGTCAAACAGGATATGCGTGATTATTTCAACAACATCGAATCCTCTTTTCAGTCTAACCAACACAAACCCTTTTGGTTTTACGTCCACTCCTTGAAAAATTCTTATCATTTCCCCAATTCTATGTTCCTTAATAGTACCATTGCTGTTAATCTTCAGGAGATTTGTGATCTCTTTGCAGTTTACTTTTCCTCTTTTTTTTCCCGAAAATAATCCGATCACGTCTTATGAACTCCCTCATTTTCCTCCGTCACCCATCTTCTGTATCCAAATCGACCCCCCAGAAATTAAGTCTTTACTTCAATGTCTAGATGTTAATGTCGGTTGTGGTCCTGACGGCATTCCGAACCTGTTCGCCAAATCTCTTTTCGTCCCTATCTGTTCCTTTGTCTATTATTTTCAATTTTAGTTTCTCGGCGTGCTCTTTTCTCTCTTACCGGAAGTCTGCGCATATTTTCTCGATACATAAATCCAGGGACCTAAGTTGTTTATTCAATTATCTTCCTATTTCACTACTTTCTTGTTTTAGTAAAGTACTCGAAAGAGTTGTTTACAATAGGCTACTTCCTATTAGTGTACGTTAAACATCGATAGTTGGATGTTTCGATAATATCGATGTTTTTTTTAAAACTATCGATAGGCTATCGATAGACTATCGATGGTGTATATGTGTCTTGCGATATTAGCATATACTCCCAGGATTCATTAATTTTTTTAAA
Source organism: Nemotelus pantherinus (assembly GCA_963978885.1). Classification (NCBI taxonomy): domain Eukaryota; kingdom Metazoa; phylum Arthropoda; class Insecta; order Diptera; family Stratiomyidae; genus Nemotelus; species Nemotelus pantherinus. The sequence goes on along the minus strand of OZ022264.1, from coordinate 244,332,391 downwards.
AATAACTGAGAATTCAATTACTATTATAGAGAAACAGAAATATAGAGTTTTATTCATTTCCAAAATGCTGAGCATTTTGATTTAGGGAAAGCAATTCATTGAGACGCTTTGAGACTTTAAGAGGTTTCTGCAATCACTGTGAATTACAACAGTTTTCGAAAAAATTTGTTCACTCGGAATAGAAGACGCAAGTAGACATAAATGCTAGAGATCAAACATTTTCTTTGTCTCAGTATTTGAATCTAATGGGACATTTGTCGTTTCCACTGGGAGGTTTCGCCAGGTTTTGGTATTTATATATTGGGGCAGCTATAAGCTTTGTCTGTGAATATCTCTTCAGGTAGAAATAATAACACCTTGGATTTTTTTGTTTTCTACTATTCCTTCGTTAGTAAATTTCCCCAGTTTCACCAGTTCAGTTGATTGTAGATGCAGCGCCTGTAAATTTATAAGTACTCTGACTTGACTCGGGCTTTTGTGTCATCAGAAAAGAAGTATATTCTACTTGAAGAGATAGGGCAGCTATGTTTCCATCGTCTTCATTTATTTTTTGAACCTTTGATCCTGAATGGCGGCTAACATCATAAGGACCTTTTTCTCAAACGGTATTAATCGTTCCCGCACTGACAAATGGTTCTAATAGCAGAATTGTATTCGGCAGCACATTCAAATCTTCGACGAGTAACGTTTCAGGTGCCTTTACACATTTGGCTAATTCCCAAGTCAATTCTTGCCTGATATCACAGAAACATTTGACCTTGGTGTATGCGTTACTCCAACGAGAACGGAACTGCTGAATTAACTTCAGTTCAGGTTTGTTGAGCTGTCGTTGTGCAATTGTCAGTATGTCTGAAACATCTGAACTCGATTGAAAAGAAGTATCAATATCTTTGCATTTTTTCGTGATAAAATGAAATCAGGTGTTATAAATATCAGACACAGTCAAATTTAAAGCATGCGCGAAGCATGGAATATGACTAAATTGAAGAAATTTTGCTTGAATTAACATGCGAGCAGCATTATCAGTGACGATCGCATTTATTTTTGATCAAATGTTCCATTTGCTTAGTGTAGTATTTCTCGCCTAAAGAAGAAATAACGAGTCTGAATATTTGTCTTTTCAACTACACCAACGATAATATTGATCATACAGGCATAAAATAAATAGGCAACTTACTTCTGCCATTGAAAAAAATCAGTATTCTCTCTTTGTTTGGATCTGTCCACGTATCAGTAGACAAAGAAATATGTTGAACTGCATTTATGGCATTTTGAACCCGCGTTTTAACATCTTCGAAGTATTTGGTGTCAGTAATTGCATGTTTTCCGTCTAAATCAGCCATGAAATCCCGAAAGTCTTCATGTTATCCTTTCCGCAAAGGCACTATGTCCAAAACAACCATACGAATTATACAGTTCATCTAAATATTTTTTCGGACAGAATCATCTGCGTAGAATTTCGCTCTTGCAAAATAATTTTTGATGATTGTTCTAGATTCCGTTGAACTACTCTCAAAGATGTTACTGGGACCATGAGGTTTTGCTATAGGTTCAACAGAAAATAATTTCGAGTATGATTTATGCTTCCGTGTTAAATGATCTGATTAATTTTCGTGTTTTTGCTTGTTTTGTATTGATTGCTGCATATATTACACTTAGCAAAATCACTGTTTGGAACTCTTTCTCACTCAGTCTCAATTTTCGACGCGTATGATTTTCACGTGCAGTTAAATTTTACATTTTTTCCTTCTTCATGTTATTTCATTCTACAATAAATAACAAGTGGCAAAACTAACAAAATATAAGAGTGGTCTGCTATCTTTGGTTTGTGCTGATTTATAATAAAAAGAAAAAGAAATATTATTAAATGAGAAAAAATAAGCAAACGTAAAATACTCACAGGGAATGGGATGATATCGAAATGTTACCTTACGTATTTTTTTCTGTTTTCAAAAACTATCGATTGCAAAAAAAAAACATCGAGATTTTCGATAGTTCTGAACTATCGATATTATCGATAGTACTATCGATGTTCGATGATCGCCTAAGACTAGCAGAAGCAAGTTGATGTGGTATACACTGTTTTTACTAATGCTTTCGACTCTATTGATCACAAGCTCCTTCTTTTAAAACTCCAAGGTTATGGGGTATCTGATCTTTTCTAGTCCTGGTTTATGGTCGTAGCTGTGTTGTATTTGTGAACTCAAGTTCTTCTTCCCCATACTGCACTCTTCCTGGGGTTCCTCAAAGCTCAATAGTAGGTCCTCTGATATTCCTGGTATTCACCAACGATCTCTTTTCCATTATCCATTCTCCCTGATTTCTATTTGCTGATGACTTTAAGATGTTCAGAGTGATTCATTCGCTTGATGATGATCTCCTACGAATGTCGACCTATTTTAAGGACCTAGGTGTGCTCTTCGACTCAAAGTTTAAATTTGATTAGCATATCGCATGCATAACTGCCAAAATCTTTCGTTTGAGCGACTTCGTATTCAAGACTTTGTCTCGCTTTAGTAACATCACTACTTTCGTCAATCTGTCACTTGTGCGTCGCATCCTCAAATACTGTTGTCAGACACCAAGGAAATAAGGACATCAGGAAGTTCAAAGGAGGGTTTAAATGACTTACATTAGTCAAGTTCCGTACTAGAGCTTTGCAAAGCCGGACACAAATATGGAATTAAACTCGTGGACTGGAAGAAAGATGTATGGTTACAGATCTAATCTGGGGGGTTTGAAGCACCCAAAAGACTATCTCAGCTTCGCCAACGAAAGAGGAAAAGTGGTACAAGAGTAATCTAAAGAGCCTTAACATGCTATCTTCCTTGCAAAAGGTACCTTCACATGATAGGTGAGGAGCAAGAAGACTACTGCCAATACTGTGGATATGCGACAGAGAGTGAAGAACGACTTCTTACCCTTTGTCCAGCACAAGCGGAACCAAGAATGGAGCTTCTCGGTTTTTCTCTTTCCCCCCAGCTGAAAGATAAAAAAAACCTGTCAGTGAACCTGCTTTCATAAGAAATCTCGAGATCCTATAGCACATAACGCTAAAATGGGACAATATACTTAGAACATCGTAGCACTGGACTTCCCTGCTATTTGTTCATTTATTCTTTTATCTTTTGTCAGAAAGCGATTAAAGACACAACAAATGAAGGCTGCAGTTTTACAGCTGCCCGTTTAATAGCTGTTGGTGTGCCAAGTAAATGACGAGATAATCTCAGCCTTCTTTTTTATTTATTTATGAAAATGAAAGTTATCGTATTGATTGTACAATTGCTCAAATTTCGCACATTGTTCCTCCCGGTACTTTTTTTGCTTCCTAGATTTTCTTTTTGATTATTTTGTTCAACTCTTGCAGATTTGCTTTTCGGAGCTGTTTTGTTAGTTACTACTATTTCCTTCAATAAAGCTTAAAGTAAAGTATAACGCGCAACATTTAACGAATGACCAAAATTTTAGTTTCTCTCCAAAAATACTTTAACTGAACAAAATAGAGAGGGCGAAAAGTCAGACGTGAATTGGGATAAACTAGTCTGAATAAGACCGAAATATAATTAAATTTCGAGCTTTTACATATATGTACAAGTATGTCAACCATATAACAACATATGTAGTTATCAAAAAAATCGGTATGAATAATTCGACTTCTGTAATTGGAAACATCATTATAAGTTCCTAACAAACTTTCACTTATTACCACCGCCTCGATTATTTGGTAACAAATTCGTTTCGACCATAGCAACGAGAACTTGACATCACGCACTTGAAATGTCAACGATACGTAGTTTTAATGATGTTTCTTCCTTTGCGTTCTTCCGTAGGTTCATCATTACCGTACTATGAGTAGCACAACACACAGAAATTGTTACACAGATGCTATTCTTGCTGTTATCCTTCTAGATTCATCTTCCAATCATTTCCAAAGTGACTCTTGATGTTATAAAAGATTGCATCGTCCTTGCGTAGCCTTCATCATCTTTTTGTTCGTTAGAAATTTCTCTGTGCCAAGTGCCGTGTATTCTTTGAATTCATCTACTGAAACTTTTCATTTCGTATTATAGAATCTAATCCAATTTCACAACTCCTACTTACCTCTACTACAAAAATAAAATCAAGAAAAACTCTACTCTGACTAGTTCATTTGCAATTGATACATGATACTATTTCTCAATACGTTTCTTTGATTTACGCAAGATTTCCAATTGAAGGAGAAGGAGAAGAATATTTTTCTAATAAGACTGTTTGATATTTTCCTAGAAATATTATCGAGGGACTTAAAATGTTGTAGAAAGCTTTTCTTTCTACTGCAATTGCTTATGATTCTTACAAATGCGTTTCGTGAATCAGAAGTTCGTTTTTTTAGTTCAAGGATTAATGCGGAGGGAAATAATCTTATCTTTTCAAGAAAATAAAGGAAAAACTCTTTGATTACGTTATTGGAAACTAAGTCGTATTGAGTGACCGCAAGTTTCTTTTGGGAATTATACGATTTCTTCACTTAGAGAAAAATGTGCTGCAAAATCAACAGTCAGACCCGTTGAGACCATATTTTATATTTTGCTGTTGAACTATATTGTAATAACAGCTTTGTCCACAAATTTCTGTTGTTTCAACCAACTTTATCCGTTAATCACAATCGTACTCTGTGCTCATACCAAATTTTCGATTGAATTGACAGTATCGCCTGTTGCTCTAACAGCTCGATCTGTGGGAACAACAGTTTGACCGTTATTCTACCAGGTGGTGAAGACAAATTTGTCATTTACCGCACTGTCTGCAAGAACGCGAAGCTATGAAGTGTGGAAAGTGTGATTAGTCAAAAGTGATAGTGTTGTGTAGCAATAAAAGTGGTAGAATGGAGGAAGACAATTTACAGTATCTTTTATTAAATTGTGACGAATGTGTGGTTGACGATTTACAGCTAATGGAGTGTCATATAAAAATTGAGCTTTTCTTATCTCAGTATCTATTTCAGGTTAACATTGATTTTTCGATGATGTTCCCAGGAAAGGATACAAGCTTATTTTCTAAGTGGGAAGCATTTTCTATGAAGATGGAATCATTTTATGAAATTAACATTAAAGATAAAGCATCCAGGGAAATGATTTTGCTACTGCATAATCGAAGTATTAGTCCAGGTTGTCATTGAAAAGGATTTTTTAAGGTGAAACTTAATACATTTTGTTTTTAGATTCTTTGAATTTCATAATCGCCCGCCTTTTAAATACGGTTATAACACCTACTGGACGTTATAATTCAGAGCAAAAAGAGAAAAAACCAACGATCTAAGAGGCTATGGACAGCTTCGTTCTATACATTGACTCGCCTTCAAAATTTCAAGAATCGATTGTAGAAAGGAAACTACGATTTTCCAAAGAAAACCTAACATTGCAACCGATGGTAATTGTCATTTGAAGTGAATTGACGGAAATTACAGAATCTTTTGTTTATATTGATGGAGTTAAATTTAAGTTGTCATCGTTTTTACGAGCGCTAGATATTTGCTTTAAAATTTTCCAAGTTTTTCATTTACACTACCCTATATGTTGCCGTGGCGTTTGGTTATTTATTCAAAAATTTTTCGTTGAAATCAACACTGAGTACGATGAAGATCAGCCAAAAATGAGTGGGCTCATATCTCATTTAAAAACTATAATGGAAAATACATAAAATATTTGGCTGTTTTGTATGCAAAAAGAAATTCGAAACGGTCAAAAAATTGCTGACTCACTTTACAACTGATCATAAACTCAAAAACTTCGGTGTGTTCAAATGCTATCAAAAAAATTGTTTCCAACACTTTTCTAGCAAATGGGCATTTGCAAAACATCTAAATAGACATTTAGACAGTGCTCGCGATGACAACTTGACTTTAACTTCTTCCCAGCCATTGGAACTTAATGTAAATAGTGCTTCGAATTCTAGTTTGATAAGTCCTGTAGAGCCAACGATCGAAAAAAGTGCTTTAGAATTTATTAGTTTTTTATATGCTCAAAGCAATTTAAGTCGCAAAGACACAATTGAATTTTTTGATAGTCCTCCATCACATGTTTATAACATGAGTGATGGCATAGGTTACCTAAGAAATAAAAAATTGTAAAATTTTTGTGAAATCTCTTGCCATTACAATCTAAAAAAACCAAATTTGTATGTATTAAGCTCCCAAACTATGGATGTCAAGATAATTTGCCTAGTATTTATAAGAAAAACAGATATGGCATTATTTTCATTTCATAAATAAAATGATTGTTTAATCGAATTATCAAGTTTTTTTCAAGCTTGGATGGCTTTGCATTCAAGAAAAATGCGTATAAGTAAGCTCATCCTGCTTATTTCAACTGAATCTTTTTTTCAAATCAACAGAAGCAAACTATTAGTTATGAGACTATTGTTCCGTTAAATCAACAAGAGTTCTGTTTTCATGACAAATTTGTATCTGTTCACACAACTACCTTCCCTGTCAAATTTAACAGTAATTATGTTCATATCAACTGTTGCTAAAGTTGTTTCAACAACCGTTCCTAGATCAACAACTGAAAAATAGCTGTTAATTGAACAATTTTTGATGTTGGATGACTTTTAACAGTGAAAATCGTTAGAGCAACCCATCATTTGTTTGATTTTACTGTATTTTTTTCTCTCGGTGTTCTTTTATTTGTCCTTGCTTTTTGTCTCACATTTAATTGATGGTGAATTTAAACATTATTAAAGAAGAGAAGAGATTTAACTACAAATCAGTACGCCAGGCTTTTATAAATATGCAAATGCCAATAACTCGACGTTTATTTTCACTCAAACAGATAAACACTAAACATTTTTATTCCTTGTTGAAATCCGTAGCTACAGTTGCAAAGCTCATGAAATACGATATTATGGAAGTGCTTTTCAAAACTCCATAAAATTGATGCAAATTTCTTTCGCGGAACACAATAAAAAACGGAAAGAAGAGCACGTTTGAATTTTTTTTTTATTCTATATTGCGCTCTTTGAAAAAGCATTATGTTTATGAAAATGATGGCAATGAAAGTTATACATTCGCTTAATGTTTGCTTCGGTTACGAGAATTCGGATAGTAGAATTGGGATATTGAGATTTGAATGAAGGCTAGTAAATACAAGTCCGGATACTTGGAAATGTTCAAATCAAATTTCAATGTCTGTTGTAAGCAACAATATTTGCAATATCCATTCAGAATTTTATCGCTTTTGTATGAAAACAAGCATGTTGACAACCAATAGAATAGTTTTAATTTAAGATATTTAAAACAAAGAACAGAGGAACCGAGAGGAGTCAGATTTGAAAATGTAGTAATGTAGCAATCAATATCGGTATTTTAGATTGAAAAGTTTCCAAAAAATGTTGGTGAAAGTCCTTAAAAATATATTCTGAATATAATTATAGAAAGGACTACGAGCTATTTTTTATGCTTCAACACAGAAGAACCAATAATGATTATACTTCGCATTTAAGTATTGAAACTCAGGTAATATCAATCAAATATAAGCTGACGAAATTTAAAGAGCTATGTTTAATGAGCACGAAAAAAAGCAGAGCATCTCAAGGCAAGTTATAGTAGCGCGGCTGTCAAAAAAGTCGAGCAAACTAGAGCAATTGAGAGGCAGAAAAAAGTCGAGCAAGTGAGAGCAGCTGAGAGACAATTCTCAAAATTCATTACTTGTCAGAAGGTCAACCTGTCACTTCACTAACAAAAAACTACACTTCAGTAACAATTTTTTGTTGAAAAACGGTTCCGTGACAGTTGGAAAACAGCTGGTTGCTTGCCCGAACTTGCTCTACCATATAAAGTAGAGTAAAAATCGTGCTCTAAAATGCTCTAGTTCAACTTAGAGCTGACTCATGAAACACAAATCAGAGCAACTTCGGGCTAGTTAGAGCAGCCGGATTGCTCATTAAACACATTTTGTTGAGATATCTAAACCTAGCTCAACCTAGAGCAGCTCATTAAACACAGCTAATAAACGAATTTTTGACGGTACTCAAAGAGCATATGTTTAATTTTTTTCACCGACCTACGAATAATTTTGAATTTAAATTTATGTCCTTCAAGACATCCATGCGGTTTTTGGCAATGCCATTTGTAGGCAACTCTGTCCACTTTTTCTTTTTTACCAAAATATTAAAAACTTCTTAGCATCAACCATATCAAAACACTACTACACATAGTCTCACTGGCAGAAATAAAACAATCTCGATTGAGCAAAATGTCGGGAGGAAATCAGAATGCGTAAAATGCAGAGGTTAATATATACCGAACCACGAACGTTGTTTTCATCAGCTGAAGTTTCTCAAGAAATTTTTCTCAGGAGCATAAACCATCTTAAAACTACTAAGGCAGTAAACAGTGCATCTCAAGTTTCAAATCCATTGAAACATGAAATAAATTTAAAATCAAAAGCGAACTATATTTTCATACTGACGCGATATTATATCCAAGGTCAGAAAAATTATATTTTATGGCCACTTTTTTTGGCAGTAAATGCTAAGTAAATCAAACAGGAAACCATCTTTGGCGGAGCGTAACCAAATTTTGTTAGCAATATACAGTGGGTAATAAAAGTTAAGGCACGAACACTTAGTAAGAACGAAAAACCTATTTTTAAGGCGACTTTAATAATAAATGATAATGTTTTTGCATTTAATTAAAAGTGTTGCATGTTTACTTTAAGAACAATATAAAAAAAAACCGGTAATGAAGCAAATTCCACAAGATTAACGTAACATTTTTCAGTGAAGTACCAAAATAGCGCAAAAAAAGCGCAATTTTATCTGAAATTATTTCAATTGTGTTAAAGTGATCAATTTCAAAACAATTTGCTTGCATAGTGTTAATACTTTGTAGCTATTCCATGCATTTTTATCACTTCTCGCAGTCGTTTCGCCATCTTTTTCGCAATTTTTTTACAAAAAGTGGCTGAAAAATGCTGGGAATTTAACATCGACGTCCACCAGATTTTCGTGGATTTGAAACAAGCATATGACAGTATTGACCGAAACGTACTGTACAAAATAATGCTATACTTCGGCATCCCGGCAAAACTAGTCCGACTGACCAGCATCTGACGTCGACAGCATCACAAGTCAGAATCAACAACAGTCTGACTGACGCCTTTAACACAAATGTCGGACTAAAGCAAGGCGATGGGTTGAGCAGCACTTGAGTATGTGATAAGGAAGATTCCTGTCGACACAGGGGGCACGCTTCTGTATAAGTCGAACCAATTAGTGGCCTACGCGGATGACATTAACATCTGCTCACGTTCCTTCACATCCGCCAAACAACTCCTGTTGAAACTTGACCAAGAAGCCAAAGAAGTAGGCCTGAAGATCAATCAGACGAAAACAAAAATCATGATGCAAGCAAGAAAGAAGACCTTCATTAGACGAAAATAATTCTGGACGAATATAATTTAGAGAATGTGGACGAATTTATATACTTCGGCTCGAAATTGACAACGAAAGGCAGTGAAACTGATGAAATTAAACGGAGAATACAGCTCGCTAATAAAACTTTCTACTCCGTTCTGGCCCTACTGAAGACCAGCTGCATGCACAGGAAGACGAAGCTCCAAGTCTACAAATCAATAATCAGACCTGTGTTGTGCTACGGGTGTGAAACTTGAACCCTTACCCAAGTATCCGCAAATATGCTGAACGCCCTCGGAAGACGGGTCCTCAGGCGTAGCTAAGCAAGTGCGGCCAATGGCGGATAAGGTACAACCACGAGTTGTACGAGGTTTTTGATGAGCCAGAGGTTGCTACAATAATCAAACTGCGGAAGCTGCAATGGGCTGGTCACGTGCAACGAATGGACGAGCATCGAGTACCTAAGAAGGTATTCGACGGAAGGGCCCGAGGGTCGAAGACCAGTGGGAAAACCCAGAAAACGCTGATCTGACTCTGTCGACGAAGACTGCGCAAAGCTGCTCGGTTTCCGAAATTGGAGGACGCGGTCATTGGACCGAGACAACTGGAGGCGTCACCTGCGAGAAGCTAAGGCCCGCGAGGGGCTGTAGTGCTACGACGACGACGACGACGGGTGAAATTTTAGTCCCTTCATCAATAATGACATCTTTGAGCCCTTTGTTATACTTTACCTTTCGCAATACTACTCTAGTTTTGAGATGATGCCATAAATGCTCGATCGGGTTTAAGTTCGTTGACTGGGGGGTTTAAGTTCGTTGACTGGGGGATTTAATAGCATTTGGACAGTTACAGATAGCCCAAAGCCGACATTGCTCCGAATTGTGCTTCGGATCGTTGTCCTGATACAGGCCAAAATTGTATAAAGTGCCTAATTTTTCAGCAATTTTGTTTAATATTTCTTTTAAGAATACCCAGGCAACAGGTTTGATCCATCATACTGTTCACAAAATCTATATTTTCAGGACCAGATGACGCCATATAGTTCCATAGCATAATATTCTCTCCGCTGTGTTTTATAGTGGGAGTAGTATGATTCGTCCTAAACTCTGTATTAGGCTTTCGCCGAACATATCGCCGTCCATCAGATCCAAAAACATTAATTTTTACTTCATAAACAAAAATTATGGACTTCCAGAATGACTTTGGCTTTTTTACGAACTCTTCAGCAAAATGTAATTTAACAATTTCATTTTTTGTACTAATATAAGGTTTACTTAGGCACATTCTGCCCTTAAAACCCGCTTTCTTTATTACATTTCGAATTTTTCAATAATATCCTCAATAAAATTACTTTTTCAAAACACTTTTTAAGCTAGACTGAATAGAAATATCACATTTTCATGATTTTAAGTACATTTAACGGTATTCTTTTTCCAGGAATTACAAATAATTTCAGATAAAACTGCGCTGTGCCTTAACTTTTTTTTCCGCAATTTTGGTACTTCAGTGAAAAATGTTACGTTAATGTTGTGAAATTTGCTTCGTTACCGGTTTTTATTATATTGGTATTAAAGTAAACATTCAAAACTTTTAATTAAATGCGAAAACATCATCATTTATTATTTAAGTCGCATTAAAAATAGGTTTTTTATTCATACTAAGAGTTCGTGCCTTAACTTTTTTTACCCACTGTAGTTTTTTTTTTTTAAATAAACCACTTATTGTGTCATAGAGGCAATACAAAACTACACGACTTTAGCTCTGATACAGAAACTGCCTCAGTTTCTATATGTAAGCTCTCAAGGACTGTGAAGATCAAAGCTAAAATAGAGAAGGCATATGGAGCAAAATGAGAAGAAAAGCTACAGCTTCTTTACAGAAGATAAGCTCCAGCTACACGAGGAAACTCCATTATAAGAATATGAACCATGGGTCAATCAGATCATCAGTGAATTTGCGATTGAAGATAGAATTTAAAGAAATAAGAGGACGAACTTGGTTTCAGAAGAACAACATTTTCGGAAACAAGCCAAACACTTCTACCAAATTTGTTATTGTTCGGTACTTATGATTCATAAGTTTCACATTAACATTAAAACACATGGCTAAAGAATCAGAATAAGGATCATCCAAGCACACGGCGGTTATACCGAAGCGTTCTACCGAAAATACCGACTCGGTTTTCCGCTCGGGAAACGCTTCGGTAAAACCGCCGTGTGTATCATTGACCTTAAACACAATTGGCGTTTTTTTTTTACAAATAAGTGATAGGCAACAGCTGACAATTGACAACTGAAGTTCGCCAGCCGCGGCCATGGTGTGGACGGTTGATTTGGCCTTCATTGGACAAACCTGGGGATGGTCTAGATTAGGCGAACAAGTGTTCGAAGCATACGGTTAACATCAAGCATACGGTTAACATCAAGACGTACCTCAGGCCAAAATCCGTTGCCAAACAGCCCAAAATATCACGCGAGATACTTGAAAAAGAGATGAAAAATGGAAACATTACGCCATTCGAGCTCAAGGCGACCATTTCTGCGATATCATATTCAAAAAGTGGTGGAAACTATACTCGACTACGTGCCCTCCATAACCGTTAGTCAATTTTACCGATAGATGTTCGGCTGATATGTTTGTGTTTTTGTGGTTGTGTGTTAGTTTTAGTGATGGGCTCAAAAACGAAAAACATTTTGAAAAAACGTTTGGCTGCAAAAAACGAACGAACAGTTTTTCCAAATAGCGACAAACAATTTTTCTAAAGCAAAATTTTTTTCGAAAACGAACAGCATTTCTAAAACGAACCGTTTTTCTACAACAAATAGTATTTCTAAAACCAATTATTCCAACTATTCCACAACGAATAGTTTTTCTAAAGCCAATCGTTTTTCTCAAACGAATCGTTTTTTTTTTAAACGAACTGTTTTTTTAAAACGACCTGTTTTTTTAAAACGAATCGTTTTTCGTTTTTCTCAAACGAATCGTTTTTTTAAAACGAACTGTTTTTTTTTTCAAGCGAATCGTTTTTCGTTTTTCTCAAACGAATCGTTTTTTTAAAACGAACTGTTTTTTTAAAGCGAATCGTTTTTCTCAGACGAATCGTTTTTTTAAAACGAACTGTTTTTTTAAAACGAATCGTTTTTCGTTTTTTTTAAACGAACCGTTTTTCGTTTGTTAAAACGAACTGTTTGGCAGTGGAAAACTGGGGGCCTATTATGAATCAAAATCCGAAATCGAATCGTAATTCGTAAAATTTTCCGACTCGCCCTTGGTCGGAATTTGGTATTATGATCCATTCCGAAATCGGAATTTAATCGATCCCAGATTTCCAATATATTTCCAATCAAGTGTCAAAATACCTATTTAAATTTGAAAAAATGGACGGAGTTTCAATGTTTCTTGCTAATATTGACTCTATGGCAGTTTATTTTGCTGAAGTATGGTCAGTCGGAAACAACAAAAATAGGGATAACAATTTAATAAAAATCCGCCAGAATCCGCCAAAAAATCCGACAACAAATGAGCTGTCGGATTAGACAAGCCGCCTTCGGAATTTACAATCCGAAGTTGGCGGATTCCCGTGCAAATAGCAAATTATAATATGAAAATACGATATCGTATGAATTCCGCTTTCGGATTTTGATTCATAATAGGCCCTGGTTTAGCTGCGGAAAACAGTATTTTCGTACCTGCAAGTATTTTATTCAAATATTCATAAAGTTTTTAGGGCAAAAGGAGCTTAAAAAGGAAAAAAATGGGCCAATTTTGGGTTATTGCTGTGATGCAAAAATGTCGGTTTTGTAGGGGAGTAAGGGGTTTTTTGGTCATAGTTTGGCAAAAAATAACTTTACGGCGCTTTCGATGATTGAAAGTGGTCGAGGAGTACAATAGTGATATTTCAAGGGCGAAAAATTTTTTTATTGGGGAAATTGGGCAAAAACGTCCATGTTTTCACAAATTTTTTTTTGGTCGAGCTTGAATTCGGGGATCTTTCTGAGCTGTTTCGGGCGAAATTTCTATACAAGTCTAGGAATAAGCGGCCTAGTTTCGAAGATATGGCAAAATGAAATCCGCCGGAAAAACTAAAAGTAGCACTAAAAGTGCCAAGGAGGAACAGGTTGAGATCCTTTTTGGTTCACCAGTTGGCGTCTCCGGGTGTGCTGAGGTCCTCCTTGTGACTGCAGGTCATCAAGAGGGTGTCTCCAATCTTACCGGGGCTGTAAAATTTACGAGACCGCGGGAGGTAACTGACAGAAGAGGTTGCATGTTTAATAAACGAAACATTGTTTTTATCATTTCTAAATAAAATTTTCGAAAAACTTAATGCTTCAGTGAGGCGAAGTGGAAATCCGACTGTTTTAGATTAGCCAGGAAAAGTTTGGTATCAGAGATCGCTCGATGAAAAGTCATATAGATGACAACAGGATTAGTTGGTCCTATCTTAGTATTTTTTTTTACTTTGGTCATTTGAACGAATACAGGAGGTGTTTTTTGCATATAATAAAATTAAAAACAAATTAAATTGATTGAATTTGATGGCCCCTAGATTGGAGAAAGCCTTGCAAAATAAATGACCGACCATTGGAAAGTTACGGACAAGCTGCACAGACTAATGACTCGGTATTCTTTGAAGGTCACCTTGCACCATCACCACTCTAGCTTGGGAACTTTGTTTCTGGAGCGTAGGGGAGGGCATATCAGTCCGTTTCATTACATCACTACAAATCGTATGCATTGTATGTACATATGTACATACTTCAAACAGGTATTTGGAACATGTATTTATTCGTACTCGTACTAGTTATACCTAGTATGTGAAAATCCTAGTACGACCCGACTCTAGTTATAATATGGACCAAAACATGCATTGAAGATCTACATCAATATTTAGTACGACCCAACCTTTATTGTCGTACAGCATAAAATTTGTTTCGTTTCATTAATTCAAACTGTTTTTTTCAAACAGTTTTAAAAAAAACAGTTGTTTTTTGTAAAAAAAAAACAGTTGTTTTTAAAAAAAAACAGTTCGGTTTCGTTTTTTGAAAATAACAGAAACGCCCATCACTAGTTAGTTTTGAGGGTATTTTTTGTTTGAATGTTTATCATCATCGTGTTGTCTTTTCGTCTAGTTTTGAGCATTCTTCTTCAAGTTTTTGCCCCTGCTACCACCAGAGAACGAGCAGGAATCAAAAATTTAAGAATAACTAACAAAAACGTACAAAAAATACGCGAGAAGGCAAGACACTGAAGACAATCAAACAAAAAACACCCGAAAAAACAAACATACAACCACAAAAATACCAGCCAGACATCAATCAATCAAGAAATTGTCGTAGTTGGCTTATCCCGTATTCTTCTGCCTAGTGTAAATAATAGAGCCTCCCTCATCTATATTTAAATGTAAATGAGAACTAATTCTAAAAAACGTTAGAGGGCATTCGATTAATAACAGTTCTATATTAGCCCTCTTAACAAAATCCTCTGATTTATTTTTACTTTAATAAACTTACCTTGCTTAATTATTCGTTCGCCTTTATTGTATGCCTTTGATATTAGAGCATCCGCTAAATTCATTCGTTCGTAGCTCTGTAAAAAAAGCAGGAAATTCGATTTACTTCACTTAGCAATTTCCATCACAGGACTGAATTGCGTCAGTCGGCTCAAAAGTGTTGTGAACGAAAGTTCTACAACTAGTCGTCCAGCTCACTTCCGTCCTATCACTTAGCTTACATCCGATGAATGTATCGAAGGAGAACAAAAATAAAATGCATTTACCTGAAGAGCTTTTAGCATTGGAACGCTATCCAACAGAGCCTCATACATTTTTCTTTTTTTGAATGCTGATTTCAGTAAAATACGACGAAACGTTTGACGGTCCATCGCCCATAAGTGTCCGGCTGTTTCTGCTTGGATCGTAGCAGCTCTGGAATAGATAGATAGTTGTACGGTAAGATTTATTGAGATTTTTTTTACAAATGCTATTTAAATTAACAACTATGTTTGTTTGCATCACAGATATATGCTATTTTATGTTTCATTTGGATCGAGATGCTTTTGTCTAACTAAAAATAGCATCAAATCGCTAATGACATTTTCACTTTGAACGAGGAAATAGATACTAATGGCAATCAAAAATCAATAAAGTATCTTGAGGTAATTAAATTTTATTTTTGTTTCATTTAGCAAAATTTCGTTTTATTTTAAATTAACCTTCCATCGCAGCAAAAATATGGTTCCCGGGAAATCAAAATTGAATGACCGTTACACTTCACTTGTATCGCAATGCAAACTACTCTCGTTTGTAGATTAAGTGCATTGTTCATAATAGTTGATTATCTGGCATTTGTTGAAAGTGTTACGTTCGGTTGGAGAAAAGCGAAACTTGGTCATTTCCCCAGCACTGCCGCTTTGTTGCGTATCGATAACGATGAACTAATTGGCGGTGCCACGATTATCAATTCTATATTCGTGATTGCTGTGATCTTTACATTTGAATATTGCCTCGAAATGAAAGTGCGTGTTATCGCAGGCGATATCAATCATTATCGCAACAGTACCTTTGGAACTCGACAAGAACGCATCGCTTTATATTATTATCGACCATCACGACCACTGACTAAATACAATTCATTAATTTTATTCCGTTTGAATAAACCATTCAGAATAACGAAATGGGTCAAAAGTCTACCCATAGCTGGTAATAAAATAGTAAAATACGGAACAAAAGTTAAAATTGCAGGTTGGTCTAGACCGCTCTACTCTAACATTTGCAGCAACAAGTATTTCACTAAATATTTGAAGTACATCAATGTGGAAATTGCGTCTAGGAGAACATGTCCGTTTGATACGAGTAACCAGAAAGGATTGTTTGTGTTTTATTACTGTTTTCGTGGACTCGAGTCCAACCGTTTATCGGCAACTGGAATGCTTGACATTGGATCACCAGCTTATATGGGAAATACGATTTTAGGGATCGTATCACCTATGCAGCCTGATTGGAATTTCGTGGACGGGAGACGAATTGAGATTTTGAGACCATATCAGGAGTGGATTTCGAAAATATTAAGTTGGGATTTCATGAATCCACATCCAGATCAACATCCGATTTACGATGGTTAGTGAGTTAGTGAAAACTTGTAAAGGGAATTTTACACATGAGTTCATGCGTCCAAAGCGTTTTTTTTTCTTTCAGAAGACGAGAGTAAAGTAGAAGAGTGCGGGTACGTTGATTTGTACTTCCACTTCACTCCAGCACTCTAAAAAAATACCGGCTTTCACGCATGGACTCATGTGTAAACTACCCTTAAGAGACTTTCTTTGAAATAAAGAAACTGCTCAGTTACACGGATTGTAATTTACTGTTGCTAACGAGAAAATCATGCAGAAAAAAGCATTATGTCGCAGAAACTGGGAAAAAATGTCTCTCAATCTTATTGGTTTTTTGAATTTTGAAAAGCTTAGTTAAAACTCTAGATATAACCTTATGCCATTTTTCCAGAGCGACGCTGCTTTTTGCTTGCTTATTTTGTATCGGAACTGAGGTAGTCTTTTGAGTATTTCAAACCCTCCAAATTCAGTCTATGTTTAGATTAACACCATATTTTAATTTTCTATCTGTACTGGCCTTTGCAAAGCAATTTAGCCCCTTTTTTGGCCTTGGTTTCGGCTCCCTTTTTTCTTTGGTGCCCCTCATGGCTACGGACCCGTATCAGCTCGAGGCTGTTCTGGACCTCTATTTCATTTAGGACCTCTTTCGCCTCTGAGAGTGCAGCTGGGATTATTTGAATGCAAATTTTATTAGTTGAATGTAATTGATAGGCTTGAGAACCACTCGTCTACACTGAGAAAACACATGGCGCCAGACGCCATAATTTATAGACTTCTGGCGCCATGTACATAGTCGATTTAGGGATTGTTATAAAATATAGCGCCACACGCCATAATACATGGCGAAAAGTACATAGGCCTACACGCCATGTACATGGCGTGGCGGACTATATTACATGGCGTGGAGAACTATAGCACATGGCGTGAAGGGCTATAGTACATGGCGTGGAGGACTATAGTACATGGCGTGGAGGGCTATAAGCATAGCGTCTGCTCCTATGCACTATGGCGTGTGGCGCTATATTTTATCACAAATCGACCATGTACATGGCGCCAGAAGTCTATAAATTATGGCGTCTGGCGCTGTGTTTTTTCAGTGCATCTGATGTGGTAAATACATATTTGCCGAGCCCAGGCGAAAGCGGGCGAGCCCGATTGTGGGGACGGTCCAGACAAGCGACTTTAACATGTCCCGCCGGCGCTCGTGCGACTTCCGATCGGAGTGGGTTTTGAGCACGAGTCAACGCGATTTTGTGACGAGCTGTCAAATGCCGTCCACATGTTGGCAGTCTCGTCTGACTTCGGCTCGCTGGGCATCGGCCCATATGTATTTTCTACATGAAGATGATCCAGCCAACAAAAGACCACGAGCCTTCTACCTTCTGAGCATCTGAAGGTAGAGCAGTTGATGATAGGTGATGGAATTCACCTATCATCAACTGCATCAAAGACCGTATCATATTTTCTTCTATACCCAAGAAGCTTGCTGATATTTATACATCTTCTCACACAGCATGGCTGCGAGTTATAATTGTAGTGATATTACATGGCTCATGGCACTATGTAATAGGCGTGTGGGGCCATAATTTCTGCGCCATGTAATTATGGCGCTGGGAGCTATACTGCATGGCTCAGGGTACTATGTACATAGCGTGTGGCACCATAAATGCTGCGCCATGTAACATGGGACCACACGCTATGTAGATTCTGACATTATGGCGCTGGGAGCCATATTGCATGGCTCAGAGTACTATGTACATGGCGTATGGGGCCATAAATAATGCGCTATGTTACATGGCTGTGGGCGCTATGTGGATATTTTTCAGTGTATCTGACAGGATCTTAATGCTCACCCAATTAGCGTCCCTTATCTTTATTGTATGCGTGGCCTGAATAATAACAGATAATTGGTAGTTAGTGGCATCCGTAAGAAGGGGTAAGTGCATTTTGCACCTGGATTTGACGATATCTGCTCCCACTCTACAATCCACCTTAGAAGCCGTCCATACATATATCACATTTGCACCCCAATCTGCAAGGGGGTGGACCGTCCTCTAATTTATTCCTTGATGGTATTGTGACCTTGAACCTTTTCTCAAAGGTTTCCCTAGTCCGTTTTTATTTCTTTATTTATATATTTGTTTTCACCAAGCAAGGTATACATGTATAGAAGAATAAAAATAGTACATGCATAAAAATACGAAACAAACTAAAAAAAATCTATAGATGAATACAAAACTAATAAATAACGCATAAATAAATTATTTACAAATAGATAACAAATAAAATAACAAATAAATGCAAAATAACTAAATGAATAACAGTTAAATACCCAACTTACAAAATGTTTACAAATTAAATATACAATACATATATAGTAGTATAGTGGGGGAACGGGGGAGAGTATGATAAGAGAGCCTTGATAAATTTATTTTTAATAGTTGCTTTAGATATCGTAGGGAAAAAGTTCTCGCTCATGCTATTGAATAGCCTGCAGCATCTATTTAGTGGCTCGTTTGCTGCATATGTTGTGTTGTGTTGGTATTCAATAAGCAATTGTCGGGATCTAGAGACTATCAAAGGCTGACTGAGTACAAGCTTCTCTTTCAAATAGACGACATTACTCACGTCTCTGATGACATCGAAGCTGAAACGGGCAGATAACATTAATCTTCTCGACGCAAGCGGTAGCAAGTTAATACATTTAAGGCGATATTCGTATGGTGGTAGATTACTGAAATCATAAGGGATGAAAATATCTCTCAGAGCGAATATTAAAAACTGCTTCTGAACAGACTCAAATCTTTGGCTATGAATTTCGAAAACCTAGTTCCAGATAGTGCACGTATATTCAAGAAGAGGCCGCACGATTGAAATATATAAGGATTTAGTAGCCTAGAGATTCTTAAATTCTTTGAATCGTGGCTTAATGAAGGCTGTTTACTTCCTCGGCAAAGCACTCTATCGTAATGTAGATTGAAGCGGAGTTTTTCATCCAGGATTACACCGAGATCTAATATGTTGTCAACCTTACTGAGTACCGTGTTGCTAAGGCGGTACGTACAATGAACGCGTGCAATTTCGCGAGAGAAGCTAATTGCGTGGCACTTGCCAATATTAAGAGGGAGCTTTTTCGCGGAGCACCAATGGTCTAAAGAATTCGGTTTACACTGAAAAAAGGTAGTGTCAGATGGTGACCTGATGACATGGTAAATTTTGAGGTCGTCTGCATATAGTAAATAAAGAATGTCAGATAAAACCTCTGATTTGTCAGACATAAAAATATCAAAAAGAAGAGGGCCAAGATACCTTCCTTGAGGTACAACGGATTTAACGTCGACTTTCTTCGAAATAAAGCCTTGGGCTATCACGAATTAAAAGCGATCGTGGAGGTAGGAGCCAAGCCACTTTAGTAAAGATCCTGCAATTCCGAATTGTTTCAGCTTGGGGATCAAAATGGCGTAATGAACTCGGTTGAATGCTTTACTAAAGTCTGTATAGGCTGCGTCAATTTGATCACCTTTCTCCATTTTGCATAAAACATCAGAAACCAGCACTATAAGATTAGCTGTAGTAGAACGACCTCTCCTAAATGCATGCTGCTGCTCTTTCAGTCGAACGTCGATCAGAGGTGAAAGTTTGCAGTAGATGATTTTTTCAAATAGTTTTGGAATTGCAGATAGAATGGCAATGTCTCTATAATTTTGAATAAAACGTCTACCGTCAATCACTTAAGTTCAGCATTCCCATTACGGGTATCCCGATTTGTGACTGCGGGTCTATTGTAGGCTTATTGGGATGCTTCGTTTTGAATTTTGAGATGTGAGGGTTCAGGGTTTAGAATGACCTCCATCCCTGTCGCCCAAAATACCTTAGTTGCCTTCAGTGTCACTTCGTTTAGGTGAATGTCTCAGGTGAGTTTCAGGTTTCTCAGGTTGAATCGTAGGTCTTTTATCTCCTTAAGTTAATATGTATTTTGATCTGAATATCAAAAATAGGAATCCAGACAATGCATGCATATTCAATTAGTGAGCGATCTTAGGTAATGTAAAGAGATTTTGACACCTATAGGTAGTTGAATTTCTTTGTACGCCTCTCCACAACGCTTTCCTAGCGTTATTGAAAACTTGATCATATTTATTTATTTATTTACTGAGAATCCATTTAACAGATATACATCCAATTATAAAATGGCAACCAAAGATATACACATAAAAACAGATTAAATTAAAAGAAAGGCATAAATATGAAAATTCAGTAATTCAAATACGATAAGCAACGAAGATATTAAAATATGGTAAATTAAGAAAATGAAACAGAAAAATAATAAAAATAATATTGAAAATGAAAAAATAGTAAATAATCCTAAAATAGTCAAAATGAAAAATAGTAATAACAAAAAGAGAAAGAAAATTGAAACATAAGCAAATTATAAACGAACGCGTTCTAACACTATTTTGGAAGAATATGCCTCTTAAAACTAAGGAAAGGTACGGAAAAAGAAACAAACTGATGATCATTATGATTCCTTAGCATTCTCAGTAATGGTGAATGAAAAAATACATCAGTACGCGCGAAAGGGATGGTGAAAGTATCTGATACTAGTATCTGATAGGTCAATGAGAGACCCGTACAAATTCCGAAATAGGAATATCGATGGAATAAAGGCCAACATAAATTTTGTGCAAGCTATATTCATCAAGGAACAACCTGCGGACGTACAACGGGGAAAGGTTTAAAAATTTTAAGCCTTCGTCATAAAGTCAGTAGGGTAAATTAAACTTATACAGAAGACAACGCGTAAACTTACGTTGGACAAACCCGACTGCATCTGACAAGTACACAAAACGAGCAGACCACACTTGTGAACAGTATTTAAGTATCCTACTCGTACTAACGATGTGAATTTACGGACACAAGTGGATATATTAGGGAACAATGAGATCAACGAAGAACGAATCCTGCCACTCTTGGCGCTTTAGACGAAATGAATTGAACACACAGATTAAATTTCACACGAGGATCAAAGATAACGTCAAAGTCCTTATGTTGGTCTACATGCAGCAACATACTATCGGAAAGGGTAAAATCAAAGTGGATAGGAATTGGTTTGTTAGTAAAGGACATAGCAAGAAATTTAAGAATATTGAGGGAAAAAGAGCTAAAAGTACCCTAATCACTCAAAGCAGTGAAGTCTGATTGAAGAAGTAGGCAGTCTTCAAAAGAGAAATAGTATATAGAAGCTTAAGGTCATCCGCGTAGAGGAGGGAAATAGAATTGAAGCAACTGGGAAGATCATTGATGAACAATACGAACAGGAGCGGCCCGAGGATGGAACCTTGGGGAAGACGAGATGTAGGATGAAAATGGGAAGAAACGCAACTATTGAAGAAAAAACGACAATTAAGGTTAATAATATAGGAGGCAAACCAGAAATTAAGGATTCAGGATGTACCGAAATTGCGCAGCTTATCCAATAACATAGTATGGTCTACTTTGTCAATTGCCTCAGCAAACTCCGTCCAGATGATGTCAACTTGTTGTCCAGCATTCAACGAACCAGCAACGAAATTGACAAATTTGACCAAGTTTGTCGATTTGGAACGGCCTTTAATAAATCCATGTCTTCCCTGGAGACCAAAAGATTATTGACGCCATATATCCTGTTGTGAATAATTCGCACGTGCTATTTCGGAAAACAGGCAAGAAGCTAAATAGGTCGGTAATTGGAAACCATTTCAACACTCCCCGATTTAGGATCGGAAAAACATTTGCGACTTTCCATACAGATGGAAAAACACCAGCGGACAAGCTTAGATTAAATCAAATAGAAAGAGGAGCACTTAAAGATGAAGACATAGACATAACAAATACACATGGAATACCATCCAGACTCTTACTAGCTGTATAGTCCAAAAGGGATATTAAAGCTTCTATTTCATAATGAAATGAAAACGAGTGGCTGCAGATGATACGGTATTGCTGTTGGAAAGATTGGATGGGTATGATGATACAAAGGTAGAGGAAAAAAAGTAGCAAATAACTCACAAATGTCTTGGATATTAAGTTGGAAATTAGAGTATAAAAATATGAAAGGCCAGCATCTGCGTCCAGCCCATCAAAGAAAGTATACAAATTAATGGCATCAAGTGCAGAAAAAATTCATAAGTAATCAGCTTTGAAAAAGTTGAAACGCGTCAGCAGAGAATCGAGGTAAGAACAGCAGTAGAGGAGGTGCAGTGATTCTAATAAGACCATCCGCATTAAAGTCAGATTCCTGAGCTGGATTAGCTGTTTGCAGAGTCGAATTGGTTGTAATGCTTGACACAAGCAAAACCTGAACCTAAGAGAAATATAATATTGCAGGTTGAAACGCAACTTTTTACCTAGAATGACATCGAAATTGGTGACACTATCAACATTCTTCATTACAATATTATTGAGTCCTATTGAATCTTGAAGTACAGATGACGAAACTATAATAAATTTTGATAGTAGGCCTTCAAATTTGTATGACTGACTTCGACTTTGCAGAAATAAATCTAACCAGCTAAGCAGGTTTCCTAAGATGCCGACCATCAAAGCCTATCCAGTCAAAGGTTTTGCTAAAGTCAGTGGATATAGTATAGTAATATTGATGTTCTACGTTGGCAAATTTAGCTATTACGTCGCCGTAACTATGGCAAAGTTAAGATCTAACCATTAATTTTCTTTTGCTTTTTAAAACTTAATAATCAATCGGAAAACATAATAATCAATCGAAATAATGTTCAGAATCCTTTTTCTAAAATATTTAACTTACCTGGGCATGTTATACAGTAGTGCTAATTCACCAAAGCTCCCACTGTTATCATATGTATGAATGTGATTGTCTCCTACAAACGCCTTATACACGCCCCTGAAAGAAAGTTAACATGAAAATTATCTATTTTTGTTTCAATTTTTATTATTAAAATAGTTGTTCCTATTTGAAAGCATTATTAAAAATGTGAATCAAGAGCAGGTATTCATTAGCTCAGACAATGTATTTTATTAGGATACTAAATTAAGTGAAACTTTTAACAAATGGGGCATTTCACGTGAAGCGGACAACGAAAAAAAGTCGAGGCTCTGGATTTCGTTCATATTGCGCATAATGGAACTTCTAGAAAATAGGAACCTGGATACAAAATTTTTGGTTTCTATGAGGTTTAGTTGCCGAGCTGTGGGCTTCTGAATAATGGATGAAATTGATAAAAGGTTTTTTTGGAAGCGGATTCTAGGGTTCAAAAAAAAAAATCTAAAAAACATTAAAAATATTGATTGGTGTAGAAAATTAACCGTTCTTATGAATTTTGAAATTAGCTTTGAAAACCGGAAGTAAAAATTTGTGTGAAACCGGAAGTAACAATTTCAACTCGTTTTTTTAATAATTTGGACCAGGTTAATTTTGCTTATTTTTATGACAAAACAAAGCTTAAAGTATTCGTATTTTATGATAAATATCGAAAAATATCAACCATCTTGTTGCACATTATTCAGCCAGTGAAATCATATTACATCTTGAGATCAGACAGAAAGATTTTTCAATTCGTGCAATCCTATTGCATAGGAAAAGAATGCAAAGAAATCACGAACAACCAAAACATAAAACATGTAGAAGAACAAATTTCCGCAGGACGAGAACGATCTAGATTAATTGATAATAAATTTTATTTAACCATAAAACACTAACCAGAGCATAGTAGCTGGCTCTAGCACGTAAAACGCATAAAATATTTCCTCTACCCTTTTAAGGGTTCGACGGATGAGTGAGACAGGAGTAAAGTCTTTGACTTTAGACAAGAACTGTATACGCGAGCGTTTATAAAGTGCTGTGAGAGTTCATTTAGAAATAAAAGTTTGTTTGGTGGTGAAATGAATCCTAGTCAATTGAACAACGTATAAAAACATGTTTCCAGACAAAAACACAGCAGTATTTGTTCAACAATTCAAAAAAAGTCTATAAAAAAGCAATTACTGACAGGCCTGATTTTGTGGGGTCGGTAGCTTAGCTCACCAACGCGCCAGTCCAAAGCAGCAGGAACCCGCGGGTTCAAATCAACCCGTGCTCAGGGTTTTAAAAAACCAAGAGAGCATCAACATGATTTGATGCTTAAGTTTTTTTTTCCAATATGGAAGAAATTAAAACAAAAAGTATATTCAAAGTATGAGTAAAGAAAACAAAGAAACGAAGAAAAGAATCTCTATTGATAGCAGGAAATGAAAAATCCTTAAAACATCTTTGTAAATAATTTTACAGTTGAGTCTTAACAGATCCAGGATGAATCTGGAGAATGTTGGCTTTGCTAAACCCAATGTAGGCATTGAACCCATGCATCATGTGCCAACAAACCAACGAAAAAAAAAAACATTCTTTTGTTCACATGGCATGGACAAAATAAATTTCATTTGACCTCTGAAGAAATGCACTATTTTTTGTATTTCCTTTTATGCTATTTAACCCTGGAATGGTACGGTAAATTTTTGAATGATTTGAGGTACATGTTTTTTCTAAAAAGAAGGCAACAATAGTATTATGTACAATTTTTTATTCTATCTTTAAGCATAAAAAGATTATATAGCTTCTAGCCTCATGGCAGTCGGAGTGGCCAACTGGCTAGTGCGCGACGAAATATATACCCTATGTGAGTAAAATTTAATCATCGGCACCATTCTAGGGTTAAGAATAACTATATTTTGTCGTCGATAACGTATGAAAAATAAGATTTTTGTTTTTAAATCTAATATCTTTAAATGCTTGAGACATCCTCTTCATTTGAAATCATCCTCACCGCTGACTTCAATGTGCGCAACGTCCAGTGCCTCAGACACTCTTTCACCACAAGCCCGGCGGACAGGCACGTTGAACTTTTTAGCGAGTCGTTCAATTTGGAGCAGTTAGTGGGTTATACAGAAAGAATTTTCGACGTGTCTGGGCATAATGCAAATCTTTTAAATTTGTTTTTAACTTCTCACCAAAATGAATATTCGATTTCTATGTCTGCACCTCTTGGCAGCTCGAACCAAAATTTGATCTAGGCCCACTTTGACAACTCTTCTCTGATTAACACTAATCAGTTTCCCACCAAACGATTAGTCTCGCATTATGGCAAGACTGACTGGACTGCGTTTAGAAAATACATCAGAGAGTTTGACTGGTCCGATTGCTTTGCCACAAAGAACATCGAATATATATCTTCCATCATAACCGACATTTTATGGTGTGGAATGGATTCTTTTATCCCACATGCCTTCAAGACCACTAAGCCAACCCCCACTTCATTGTTTAGTTTCACATTTCAAGAGGTCGTTTGCATCAAAGAGGCGGCATTTCGAACTTACAAGCTATCTCCGTCTGAGGATTCAAAAAAAAACTTTACAAAGCTACTCACAATACTTGCAAATCCACTATCAGAAGAGTTAAATTTTAATTTGACCAAAATATTAAACAGTATGCCCTTGCAAACCTGAAAGGAAGCAAATTTTTCTGGTCGCTTGCTAAAAGGACCAAGAATAACTTCCCCAGCTCTTCCGTGCAACCTCTTCTTTATGATGGTTACGTACTTACTGAGTCACTGGATAAAGCTAACCTCTTTGCGGAGATTTTCGCTACAAACTCTTACTTGGCACCTTCATCACTGAGTCCTCCTAGCCCTCCAATGTGCGCAATGTCCTTTTTTCAAGCAAGGGCTTCTATTTCTTCGCACAAGAGAGGTATTGAAAATACTCGCCAAGCTTGGTATTTCCAAATTTGCCGGATCTGATGGTATTTTGCCTTAGTTTAGCCTCCGCGCAGACTATTTTACCTGTTATATTCGACTGGAATATTTCCTTCCGAATGGAAGCTTGCACGCGTTCAGCTTATACCTAAAACGGGGAAGGCCTGTTATTCCTTTAATGTTCGATCAATTGCAATCGTTTCGGCTGTCTTAGGTATTTGAGTCACTCGTGAGCTTAAAATTAATCAAATATCTTGAGTCAAACCATCTTATCAACGACCGCCAGTATGGTTTCCGTTCTGGGCGCTACACTAAAGATTTACTTACATTTCTCACTAAGAGATGGAAATGTTATCTCCATAACTTTGGTGAAGCAATGGTCGTTTCTTCTGATATTTCGAAGATTTTTGACATGACTGGCACACAGTCCTATTAACCAAGCCTCGTGCATTTGCTCTTTACCCCGTCCTCATTGAATGGACTGAAAGATTGCTCGTAGAACGTTCATTTTAAGTTGGTTTGGATGGTCTCAAATCATATGTCCACACCCAATGATGGGGTTCTGCAAAGTAATTTTCTTTCACCAACTCTCTTCCTTTTATTTATAAACGATCTCCTTTCCTCCACTTTCAATCCGATTTGGGCAGCACCATTGACTTCGCATACTCTTTTGACAGAGTGGCCGATTCTCGCGGGAAGGTTACTACTGTTAGTAGAGATCACATAATTTCATCGCTAAACAGGGACCTATTAAGTATTATCGGTTGGGGCGCAGCAAACTGTGTTGTGTTTAATGCGTCCAAACCCAATGCTGTTGTCTTTCACTCAAGCCTTACCCTCCTTCTGCTAGACATACTATTTCCATTGATGGAGTAGATATTTCTGAACAACCTTCCCTAAACCGATTAGGATTTAAAATCTTAACCAAACTAAGCTGGACAGGCCTCATTTTTCAAATTGCATAAAATGTTATGAAATGCCTAAATTTCCTTCATAGAGGTAAGATATACTTTACACCATCAGACATAGGATATATCTACAAGACTTGCATAAGACCAAGACTTGAGTATAGCTCCCATATATAGGCTGTAGCAGACCGCGCTGCTTTAGCGGAACTGGGCAAAGTCCAATGCAAAGCTTTCAAGCTCATTCAATGCGTTCACGCTCATACCCTTTCGATCATTGCCAGCCGTACCTTCAAATTTCACCATTTTTTCTTATCTAGAACAATACAATTGTGGACCAGCCTACCATCTATTGTTCTACCCGCCGACTATAAGCCACAGCTGTTTAAATGAATCGTACACTGCTCTTTCCTGCTAATTCAACTCTTCCTATCTCCTTTTCCTTAAATTTCCTTCCACTTAGGCTGTGCTATAACATGATAGGGCATCCCCTGAGCCTTGGCATCATCATAGAAAAAATAGCAGAAAAATAATGAAATAATAAATAAGAAAATAATAATTACAGCATAAAACCCTATTTAATTTTGTCCATATTTCGCTTATAACAAATTTGTTACACGTTGAGTTGAATTTCGTTTTGATCTGATGATTGGATTAAAAGTTGCAGGCATGAAATTATTTTCAGGGTTGCCACCCGAAAAAGTTTGAAAATTCAGGAAAAATGAATTTCACCGGACATATTTATCACATATGTAAATATTTGTTGGCAGCATATCCTTCGATATAAAAATAATAAAAACGCCTTGTGCTGACAACCTTGTGCTAGCAACCTTACTACAAATTATGAAACTTGTCACACGTTAAGATTAACTCATTTCGTGAATTTCACCTAAATCTAATAACTGCAGCAAAAGCTAGAAAGATATTTTAGGGCTGCCGATTGCGAAAAATTCAAAATTTACAAAATTTAAACATATTTTATTTAGGTTCGCCGTGACGTTCTTAGGATCCCAGTGTGATTACAACTTGAACTTTTATCGGTGGCATTTCTTAGTGAAAAAATGACCAATATCATTGTAGCTGCCAACTCTATTCTAATTTTGCTTCCAAAAATTAGTCAAATTTGGATTAAATTAAGATAAATTTTTTTGTAATTTGATGACCGCATATAACAATATGGGATGATTCCACCCTAGACATGGCGCAACCCTAGACCCCCTTTTTAATAACACTTCCGTTAATTCGAAAATTCACGATCTAGAATATAAGTTATCTTTCGCTTGCTAATGTAAAAAAAGAAACTCAAAACATAATTTGCCTTTTAAAGCAATCGACTCAATTAATTTTTGAATCAATTAGACAGCCTACGATCCCCTCCTATTAGCAAATCTGCGTACTTGTTTTGATAATATCACCTAGTGCCTAACTTTCAGCATCCTTTGAGTTTATTGTATATATTCAATTAATTAACTTATGAACTAAATCATTCCACGCAAATTTTCCCAATCATTTCCTCCGATCTGAATAAAGTTTCCAAACAGAACGAATGTCGAAAATAGAAGGAAAAATGGAAAATTATTCCATGGAATTTAGGAATTATCAAGCAGAAATTATTCAACATGACGCAATTAAGACTGCTTATAAACATGAATTTTTCGAGAAAGAAAAACTTTTTATCAGTCTATTACAGAGGGTTTGGTGATTGTCATAGTACCAGAAACATTAACGACAACATCTCGTAAAATAAACAATGTTTTCCGTACAATTTACATCAATTAAGAATTTACTTCATTGGAAATCATTTTCATTATCATAAAGATTCGGTACTTTTCCCACTTAAAGTTTCAGAAAGAGAGTAAGAAAGAGTGAGGAAGATACTGATAGAGAGCAAACATTCCCCGAATATTTAATGGTCATTTTTGCAATATTTAAATACAGATTATATCCTGCGTCGAAGATATTCCCATTCGTAGGATTTCTATGAATTTTTTGTTTCAATCCGAGTGGATTTACGAAATGAATTAATTCGAAGTGATTTGCGCGAAAAAATATGGAGATATGAACTGGAATAACTTAGTATTAATTGTTGGTGTTTTTTTTTTTGGAGAGATTGCATATTTTAAAATTTTTTTGGGGTATGGATGAGTTTGTTGTAGATAATCAATAAATGCTAATCCAGATTGAAATGAAATCACTTTATGACGATTTCCAAAGTAATCAAAGAAAAAACAGAAATTTCAAGGAGACCTAGTTCATAGATTACCACTCCCATCATCACGTGCCTGGAATATGCCAACTCAAATGAATACCTGAGCTTAATTACGAAACTAAAAAGCAATTAACTTACGATTCAATAACATAGAAATTATCTCCATCGTCTCCTTGCCGAATAATATATTCTTGTGGCTGCACCTTTTTTTCAAACATTGCATCCAGAACTAGGTTCATCTGAAACGAGTACAAGAGAATTCAAATTACCTTATATATCTGCATAATTGATCTAATGTGCATCCGGTCTCGACTAGTCTAGAGCATGATTTATCATATCACATGCATGCATGGCACTGTAGCTCATGTAGGCACGTTTTAATAATTACTGTGTCTCCGTTATCTAATTTACAACTGAAGTGCATCTTCATCAAAGATACTAATTGTCAATAATTGTCGGAGAAATTTCTAGATATGCATGTAATACTTTTAGCTAATATCACTGACGGTCTGTTTGGAGCAATTAGTTTCAGGGCTATTCTGTGCCTGGAGAGGCAACTCAAACGAATTTTCGCATCAGAGAACAGTATAGATATTTAATGGTCCTTAATTACTAGAATATTCACTTACCTGCTCTTTATCTAATGATCTAAATAGCAAAATATTTTTGACTGATTCGATAAGCCGAGCACGCTGTTCGTCTGTTTTTGGAAATACTGCTATGGCACCCTCATCTTCGTCTGGATCATTTTCCGGATCGTATGCTTCCGCAAACACAGACTTACGTCGGCCAGCGAATCTTTGAATGACGGGTTCTGAAACAATAGGAAATCTGTCTTGATTAAATGGATTAAAGTGAAGGTGGATACATTATGGATACTAAGTAATAATACTATTGTTGCAGATTTGAAGATATAAAATCTGCATCACTACAGGTTACAGATTTTAGTACAATAAAATTCAATAACACGCAAGATACATATTTAAAAAAAACTCTAGCGCATCAGAGCCATAAGAAAGCTGCTTTTCGAAGAAATTGTCTTTGAGTGACCAAAAAAACGTGAAAAGACGTAATAGACTTTTTATAGTATCATATCAATAATTTCTTACTCAAAGCAACAAAAACTATTTCTCTACTATAAGATAAATGATGAAAATGTTCAATGCTGGCAGCACTTTTCGTACTTGCAAGTATTTTATTCAAAAAGTTTTTAGGGCAAAAGGAGCTGAAATCGGACAAAATCGGCTAATTTTGGGTTAGAGTGGTTTAGGACATAACGGGCCAAGACTAGAGTTGGGCGTTATTTAACGTAACACGTTAAATAACATAGTTCCAAATCTGTAACATGTTCCCAATTGAACATGTTACTGAAAACTACATGTTATTTTTGGAACGCTTTACTCATATCAAAAACGAGTAACGCCTAACGAAACGCTTGAAACATCATAAGCGGCCTCAAGAGCATGCGACAATCGTTTCGGTAATTGGCCTCCTCTTTATTGTACTTGTTCGCCAGCTCACAAAAAACTCATATTTTTAGTTCTATGTGCTATTAGCTTCACTGGCGATGATTTGCACCGGAACGCACAAATACACGATGTTGAGTAAACTCGATAGACAGTTTTGAACGTTCATAACGTATTAGTTACTGTGCGTTATATTGGAACGCGCAACGTATTAGTTACTGTGCGTTATATTGGAACGCGCAACGTGTATGATAACACACGTTGTGCGTTCCTCACGGGAACATCGTTCCAAAAATAACATGTTACTGGAACATGTTACTCGTCGGATAATGTAACGTTGGAACGTGTTACTTATGTATATAGTTATTTCCCATCTCTCGCCAAGACCATTGCTGTGATATAAAAATTTCGGTTTTGTAGAGGAGTAAGGGGTTTTTTGGCCATAGTTTGGCAAAAACTGCCTTTACCGCGCTTTCGATGATTGGAAGTGGTCGGGGAGTATATTAGTGATATTTTAAGGACAAAAAAATTTTTGATAGGGGAAATTGGGGACCTTTCTGAGTTGTTTCGGGCGAAATGTTCATACAAGTCTGGGAAAAAGCGGCCTAGTTTCGAAGATATGGCAAAATGAAATCCGCCGGAAAAACTAAAAGTAGCACTAAAAGTGCCAAGGAGGAAAAGGTTGAGATCCTTTTTGGTTCATCAGTTGTGCTGAGGCCCTCCTCGTGACTGCAGGTTGCCACGAGGGTGTCTCCATACCTACCGGGGTTGTAAAATTTACGAGACCGCGGGATGTAAAGTGCTCCTGGAATCATACCCAGTCTTACGGAAGAGGTTGGCCCCCTAGTGGGTGCATGTTTAATAAGCGAAACATTTTTTTTTATTTCTTAATAAAAACTTCATGCTTCAGTGAGGCGAAGTGGAAATCCGACTGTTTTAGATTAGCCAGGAAAAGTTTGGTATCAAAAATCGCTCGATGAAAAGTCATATAGGTGACAACAGGATTAGTTGGTCCTATCTTAGTAATTTTTTTTACTTTTGTCATTTGAACGAATACAGGATGTGTTTTTTGCATATAATAAAATGAAAAACAAATTAAATTGATTGAATTTGATCGTTTTCCTTTAGATGGCCCCTAGATTGGAGAAAGATTTGTCAAATAAATGACCGACCATTGGAAAGTTACGGACAAGCTGCACAGACTAATGACTCGGTATACTTTGAAAGTCATCTTCCACCACCACCATTCTAGCTTGGGAACGTTGTGTCTGGAAGGTGGAAGAGGGCATATTAGTCCGTTTCATTACATTACTGTAAATCGTATGCATTGTATGTATACCTGTAGGGGAGACCGAGGTGGGTTGTGACAGAGGAGAGTTGTGACATACTCGATTTCTCGGAGCCTATGACAGCTAGAGAGCTAGTAACACTGCGTATTTATTGCTTTTTTGACTAGTTATTACATGTTATTTCGCGCAGGCCGGCACTGCAAGTGGTAGTGTCAATACGACATCGTTCTAAAAAAAATGCCAAAAGTAAGTTTTTGGTCAATAATTCAGTGTTCTATTATTTTATATACGTATTGCTAGTGCTGTTGTGATATTTTTACTTATATGCAGTGTCTATTATAGTTTCATACCTTGATATAGCTTTTCTGGTTTGCTTCATATTTGTTAGGTTATGAGCCATTATTCTGATTATTCTGATCGACGCATGTTTTTTTGCTCCTAGGAGAGTTGTGACAGCTTGTCACAACTCTCCTAATTTGAAGCAAATCTATTTTCGGCAACATGCTTTGTGGTGGGGGTCTGCATGTTTTACCCACCTACTTTAATTTTTATATATTGTTTGAGAATGCCCAATAAATATACAAGAAAAAATAATAGACCTATGTCTAGTATCGAAATATATGAATTAGTTTGTGAGGAGGTTACATTAGGTGGAAACAATCTTAAAAATAATGCCAAAGATATATTAAGAAGAAAAAAGCTTAAGGGGCCAATGAAACGAAAAAACCACCATCTATTGGGTATGCTTTTCCAACAGTCTTCACCAAAGATGAAGAAAATATGCTATGCGAGTATTTGTTGACTTGTGTGTCTTCAGATTATGGCTTTACTACAAAAGAAACGAAAAGCTTGGCGTACAGATTAGCACATAAGCATAATAAGAACTTTCCGGCGTCTTGGGAAGAGAAAAAATGGCTGGAGAGGTATGGCTTAAGTTATTTATGGAGTGAGATCCAAATTTATAACTAAGATTGGCTCAAGCAACAAGTATGGCTTAGGCAACGAGCTTCAATCAAACAAATGTGGCGATATTTTTCTCCAGTTATACATGTGTCTTTAACATACATAAAGTTTCCGGAAAAAGATATTTAGCTAACTTTAGCTAACTTAACAGCTAACGGCTCAGAGTGGATGCAAGAGAATGATTTTCATACGTTTCTGGAACACTTCAAAAACCATGTCAGACCGTCAAAAGAGCAAAAAGCTTTGTTATTACTAGAAAACCATTCGTCACACGTGGCTTTAAAAAATATCGATTTTTTCAGAGAAAATGGCATAATCTTACTCACGTTTCCTCCTTGCTGTAGTAACAAACTACAACCAATGGATCGTGCTATTTAAGTTCCTCTGAAAAAGGCTATTAATAATGCAAAAAAACTGCATTTGACGTAACTATCACGGCAAGGAACATCAGCGTTGGTTTTGCAGCTACAGGAACTTGGCCTGAACAATTTACTGATCGAGTTTGGACCGATCCAATGTCAGACCGAGAATTGACTGCAGATCAACAAGGAAGAACAGTTACTCCAAACATAATTGTTGATGCATAAGAACAGTTCTTCCAGTCTATACATACTGTTGAATGATGTTATCAGATCCGAAAACATAGATCCTATTGCCTCTGCATTCAGGAATCGCAGCTCTCTATACGATAGCTTTGCACCAGTTGCTTCCACATCTTAGCATCCATAGCACGTAAACGCTGACTCCGTTGCCTCCAGATCTCTAATCTGTAATGCGCAGCCTCCAGAAATATAACCTGTTGCCCCACATCCCAAGCCTATAATCCACCATCAACAAACTTGGAACCAATTGCGTCCACAACTAAATCTCTTAATCTAAGCCACATTAAATCTAATTTATTTTCACCGGAAGTGCTCAGGCCACTGCCAAAAGTACCTCCAAGAAAAGGCAACCAACCAAATAGAATACCTCGAGCCCTGTCACAACTTACCTCAAACCCTGTCACAACTTACCTTGGTACTAGGAGAGTTGTGACATTGAGGACTACTTCATTTAATGTCAATTTTCTCATGGATTTTACTTTTTTTGTTTCTTTTTATATTTAATTTAAATAGTGTATTAAATTAGCTTTCTTCCATAAAAGAGCTCATAGACGTACCAGTAATATTAGATGACTTATGTTAGTTAACGTAAAAATTGTCACAACCTTCCTCGGTCTCCCCTACATATTTATAACAGGTATTGGGAACAGGTATTTTTTCGTACTCGTACTAGTTATACCTTGTATGTGAAAATCCTAGTACGACCCAACTCTAATTGTCGAACAGCATAAAATTTGTTTCTTTTCGTTAATTCAAACTGTTTTTTTTTCAAACAGTTTAAAAAAAACAGTTGTTTTTGAAAACAAAAACAGTTCGTTTTCGTTTTTTGAAAACAACAGAAACACCCATCACTAATTTATACTAACAATAGGTCTGTTCGCGTACCTGAATCTATTATAATATGTTAAAATAGATTCGCAGAAAGTCGTTTTTGTACTGTCGCCGCAAGCCAAATTTTGCAGCAAAAAGAAGCCAGCTGCCAAATTCTGTTACTGCTGCAGTTTGCTGAAGTACGCGAACAGACCTAATGAGTCACACAATTAGTGTTATCAGTAAAGCGATGATGAGTCATCGCTAAGTACGTTAGGCCGCGAAATTATCAGCCGCCTCTCGTTTACCTTCGTGATCGTGCATTTTTCGTAACTCTAGATTTTCTTCCCCTTCTACCTTCTTGTTTCTGGTGTTCCACAAGGCTTGATGATGATTGGTCCTCTGATTTCGCTCCTATTTATCTCATCTTATTTCGCTCCTATCTTCCACATACTGTTTGCACGAACTTATCTTTATTTTTAAACTCCCCTTTTCCGTTTGCCATATTTGTATACATATTAGTTCTTTTCTGCTTTGGCTACATATTTTTCAAATTGATTTAAGAGCAGATTTTTTCTTTAATTTCCATCCAATATTTAATTTATAGCTTAGAACAATAGTTACAATTCTTGCATGATTTCGTTAATTGAATTTATATATTTTTTTCTTTCTCCTTCTTTTTTTGAAGTTTAGTATATAATTTTTCAATTTTGTATTTATTCCCTGTCTAGTCTTTAATTGTATGTGTATCTGTTGATGGTGACAGTAAAAAATAAATAAATAGTGGAGGAACTTAATACATTTGAGAGATAAGAGAAGCTTTAAATTGAAAGCAAACGGTTTTCAAATAATAAGTAGGCCCGATATGACGTATATACATTCAGGAAACCAACATTTACCTGGAATTTAGAGGCAAAACGAGTCTTCAAATAAATATTTTATTGGAATTGTTTTTTTGCGGGATGATTAATAATTGAAAATTTTTTTTATATGTATACATTGAAAATTTTTATTTGACAAGTGGTTTCGAAAGTATGCACTGATTCTCATCAGACACCAGCACACAGTGCATACTTGACTGATGTGACCACTTGCAGTTGGAAATCATTAACTTTTATTTACGCTAGTTGTGACAAATTTTAACATCTCCGACTTATATCCATCGATATAATTTTTACTTGTAAAGGTTGGTTATTGATTGTGATCATGGGTCCCTGCTTGTCTATAAATCAGCATAGACAACGTATATCGTCTCTAAAGCTTATCAGTATTTGGTTTTAAGAAAATTTGTAACATATGTTACTGAAATATTAAGATACCTCCCAAGAGATTGAAATAATAATTGAGGATTAATAAATTCAATTTCATAAAAGCTGCCGTTGCTTAACAAATATATTTGGCTTGAAGCATAGTTCTACTTTCATTTGAATATTCACAAAGTTTTTTTTTCTAAGTAGTACTAATTAGTTCATAAAATCTAAATGAATCAAACAAAATAATTCAATTAATTATCAACAATAAAACTTCACTATCCACTCTCAATCATAGTAAACCTTTTAATTACGAATGTTCCCACGACACAATATTCAAATTCTATTAGTAATCGAAAATATGATAATGAACACGTCAATTACTTTGTAAATATGCGTAAACACAATACCGGATTCCAAATGTTTATTCACCAACTGGAGCTTGCCAGGTACTTGTGATTTCAATCAATACTACAAGGCTATTCAATACTTCGTGAACATTTTCCAGTTATCACCATAAATATCAAGCAATGCATTGCACTGATTTATTCAAGTTGAATTTAAATATCATTTGCAAAAGTGTACTTAATTCATTTACATATCATTGTGCATAGAATAAAATAATAAGCTTACCAACGAGTAGTATGTCGGTATCCATCATGGCTGCAAAGTTTCTCGTTTTGATATACTGAATTCGAGCGTTCACGCGAAAATCACTAGA
The DNA here is from genome assembly GCA_963978885.1 of Nemotelus pantherinus. Lineage (NCBI taxonomy): Eukaryota > Metazoa > Arthropoda > Insecta > Diptera > Stratiomyidae > Nemotelus > Nemotelus pantherinus. Next base: position 244,295,936 of record OZ022264.1, on the reverse strand, counting down.
GTTTCCAACTGAATAAATAATAACAGTTCACCAGCCAACCAAATAATTCACAAAATTCAAATGTTCATAAAAGCACAGGCACTGAAACTCTCTTGGCATTAGTTCGATGTGATTAGATCAAGTTGAACGAAACCGCTAACTTTATTTCACTATATTCATAAATGTAAAAACAAAAATATAGACTCTTGATTTTATTCACCGCATTGAGACTATAATTTCTGCAAAGGCCTTTCAACATCACAGATAATAAAAACCAATTCAATTTTCAATCAAATTGTGAATGAATAGTGAGGATGAGAGCATGTTTCACAGGAGGCAAGCTAGTGCTCCGCGATAGTCCCTCTCAGCGAAATCCAGTTTTAATTGAAACATCCTGAATATTGATTTCAGACTGACAGAATGGAGAATGTACACTGAAGATGAATATTGCAGTGGCGATAGGATGCAAGGGGCGTAACTGAGTAAGTTGGCACTGTCGCGTTTTGATTCAGTTAAAAATTCTAATTAGATGCAGTTGAGCCGAACGAATCGGACGTACTGTTGCTGATTGCAACAGTAGTAGAGCTGGAACTTTCCCTGGCAGGCACAAAAATCAAATCTTTTTATTTTTTATTTTTTTGAAATATAATTTGATATTTTGTAATTTCGAAATGGAATATGCATCTAGGCAGCCAGCTTTTGTTCATTAGATTGTCGTTTAAAAACGATTCTTCTTCGACCAACATAATTCTACAAACCTTTTCCCCACTCTCTTTCGTCAAACTGAGTCAACCATTCTGGACTGGAAGACGAATGACAAAAAAAAAAAAAATGCTGATGGAAAATTTCCTATCTAAACTTTAATTCATTCCATCTTTCGCGGTGGAATGAATTAATTTTCGTAATTATCTACTTTTTTCCTTCGTCCTGTATTTCATGCTAGCATTCTACGTATCTACTTATACTGCTTGTCGAAAGATCGGCTGCTTGGTCTGACGGTCGTTTTCATTAGCAACGGTGCATTCATGTAGACATTATTTTTTTTGTGAAAATTTCAAAGAGAAATCACATTTAAATTGCCAGTAGAACGAACTCTCTTCTCTTGTTAGAAAATTCAGTGTGTTGTGTTGAGAGTGAAAAGGACATGACACGTGTATTGCTGAGATTTATCCTTGGAAGTTTATTCGGTAGTAGTACAGGTGGCATAAGGGCTATGCTAATCGCTTGCATTAGTCGGCTATGAGTGAGTTCCTACGTTAATCCATCTCGTTGAGCATTGAGCGAAAATAAAGGCAAATTTATTTTTATTATCAATTGGGTATTAAAGTGCTACGAATAAGACCGGCGTTTTCGAAACATGAAGCGATATATATTTTGGGACGATTTATGTTTGGAGAGCGAAAATGGTTGTCGTTAAAACCGTGTATTTATGAAATGGAATCGATGAATGTTCGGTGCCTTGATAGCAAAGCAAACCCAGGGGTGATCGACATTATTAGTTGGCTCAATGAATGACATGCAGAAATTCCCTCATCCACTACTACCGATAAGAGATTTATGTGTATAATTTAGAGCTCGGTTGAACTTTATCCTTTTTCGTACTTATAAGTGAGAAAAGAGACTATTACTTCGAAATTGCGAAACTCTAGCGCTTAGGAATCGGTCGAAAGACTAATTTTCGAAAAAAAGTGAAGGAAATGTATGGAATTTGAGTGCCTGCTCTGTCAAGCGCGCTGCTTATTACGACCAACTTCTACCGAAAGATATAGGACTAAAATCTGGCAGAGGCCAGGGACCGAAAGGTTCAAAACATGCGATGATTTTGTCTTCCGTGAGGTACACGTACTGTTCATACAACTTATATAATTTACTTTTACATTATATGTTTGTTAGTTTATTATTTGTTATTTGCTAATGCATATTGCATTATCAAATAAACTTCGTGTCTGTGAATACGTATGACCTACTACCACATGCATATAATGTGAATGGTAGGTATGAACTACACATGGATTATCTATGATCGCTAAGAAATGAACGCTTGTATGAATTATACGGGAATAAAACTATTTTACTATTTTTTCGCTTAGAAGCTAAATATATTTCAATTTAAAACTTGAAGAAGAGGATAGCTTACTTTCAAAATATCTTTGAAAAAATTGGAATATATTAAACTTACAAGGAAGAAATTGAACTCTTGCTTCAAATTTTTGTTACTTAATAAACCTAGAAAAAGCATAAATAATTTGCCAAGATGAAGAGTTCTGTAACTTACTCTTTTCGAGCCATTTGGTTTGCAGGAATATCTTTCAAGCCCTAACTGCGTGTCCGAAACAAGATGAAATATCAAAAGCTTTCAAACTAGTGCTTTTTGCTGTTTTCCGTTTTCGTGATCCTTTGGGAAATGTGAGATCCAGACAGTTTTTCTCTGCGAATGATTGAATTTTTTCCCAAACTACCTACTCGTATAAGTCTTCTCGCTCACTTAGTAGTGTTTTAACTGTTCCATTCACAAGATCTATCCCATCCCTAAGAGTTGCAGTTTTTGCTTGGAAATATGTGCTTAACATGTTCGTTATAGAAATAACATAGTGAAAGATGAAAAGATTTACTACAAACTTAGGATTACTGATTGAATGAAATATCCCCAATGCATAAACTGATTCGCTGTATTTTCCTTCATTCATTTCTTTTTCTAAAACCTCTTTTATAGTCCCATAGCTATCGATCACATATTCGTAATTGTGAAAAATAATAAAAATAAAACTTTTCATTTCACGCCTTGTATTTAGACCAACTGCCTGTTCAAGCTGCTTCAACAATTAGTGTTGTAATGGCTTCGAAAAGTGTAGGTAAAGGGATTCGATGGCATTGAAAAAGGATGTACACGATTCGATTCTGAAAAATCTATCCATCACAACAAGGATAATTTTATGAGCTAGACAGTGTACAAATGTGGCTGCAGGGTGTTTCATCTTAATTTAGGTTTGTACACCACCATTTTGTCCTGAAATGACACTAGCACCATCATAATCCTGTCCAACAACAGACAATTCGCTAAGTCCGTAGCCCTCTAACAGGCTCAAAATTATATCTGCTAAATACGAGGCATTTCTAGCTCCTGAACAGTCTACAAAGCTTAAGAACCTTTCTTCAACTGCTAGCTCTTTAACAAATCTGAGAACCACGGAGAGTTGTTCCTTTTTGTGGACCCTTGCTTCGTCTGCCATAATGGATATCAGTCCACACTCTTTTACTTAAGCTGTAATGTCCTCGCGAACGATTTCAGCAATTGTGTTTATTAATTCATTTTGTGTTTTTGAAATGTTTTTCAAAAGTTGAATCAAGCTTCGCGAATAATTCACAAAATTCCAAAAAAATGCACGGTTATCACTGGCACCACTTTCATCATGTCCTGTGAAAGCAAGTGCTTGGCGACTGAGACACATCGTAAGGTCGAAAACCTTTTCCAAATAATGTCGGTTCATCTTGACAATATTCCAAGACTGTTCAAGTACCATATCACTTACTGTCTTCCAAGTTTTTATTATTGTTTGCAATATGTCCTTGAACACATTGTACATGAATTTTACTATCCGGATAATTTATCCAGACCGCGAGGTTTGGTCAAGCTGAAATTTTTGTATATTTTTGGCGACAATGGAAATTCAATGGAAAATTTCGAATTGTGGTAACATCATACCGCGTCATCAGATCATCACGAAAGTTACAAGGCTCATCAATGAGCATAAAAAATAAGTTTCTGTCGTTTTTATATAATGTCTGGGCAACCTTGTAGCTACCATAAGTACGTAAACACAAATCTTTCACACCATTGACTCTGTTTTTTTTTTGGGTTTTTAGAATAAAATGCAAATGATTGAAGAATATTTATACAGTCAAATTTAAATTTTTAAAATTCCCAATCGCACAAAAATCGTAGTCCTGCACCGAATTATTTATATTTTTAACAACTGGAGCTTGCGTTTAGGGTATCTCGCGACCAGATAAAGTTCACAGGATATATTGGTCTTGAGTAGATACAGGTCTGAGAAAAGTTTAATGAATGTGATAGGAACCATGTGGGTTGTGTCACCATGAAAAAACGCTCGGTGAAATTGAAGTGCTATGTTTTTTAACTTCGGATGCAGTTATCAAATTATAATGAAATTCCCAACCTGAGTGTAAACCAAGTACGTCAGAGTTTTGGCAGTAATGCTAGGTCCGCGCTGTCAGCATCAACGATTTGATTCATTTTTGTCCTGGAAATCTATAATATTAAATTTTAACACATTCGCGGAAGGTAACTCTAAACACATTTTTTTTCTTATAACTTCCAACGCTTTCAATCGATCGAAACCAAAGTTATAGGGTAAGTTATTTTTTTGGACCTCAGCATGGACTTTTTGACTCAAACCTAATAAGTATACTTGATCATACGCAAAAGTCTAAGAAACATGCTCTCAAATATGGAATGAGGCTGTGTTTGTTTTGCTTAATGTTAGGTATGACTGTGCTAATTGTATATGATCCGAAAATTGCGCGCAATAAACAAAATTGTTTTGAATAGATAGCATAAAAGTGGCAGGGATGCAATTTTTATTATCCAAATGACTTCGAAAATTATATTCTACGTTAATTACCTTATTGCCTACCATTTCAATACTCAGACTATGTTTTGTGAAAAACATAATTGCATAAAACGCCAGTTTATAGAAGTGCTCTTATCTAAATACCTCTATGTTGCCTAAAATCGTAATTAATACCGCAAATAACACAGTCTCTATGTCATAAGTCACACTACACTATAGGCTTACACTACTGCAGTACACAATTCTTGCTGTAATCACCAAAATGTCTGCTGTTGGAATTATTTATGTTTCTGGGAGGGGCCAACCTAGGGTCTGGAGGGGTCCCGGACCCCCTTGGCACTTTTTACTTATTTTTATTGCATCAAAAAAACAAAAAAGCCTAGTACTGGCAATCCTTATTCCTGTGCTTAGGACTCTCAATAGCAAACTTTGCGCTGAGTTTATCCCCAGTCCACCTGTTGAATGTGTTGCTGTCTTCATCTCTTTGTCTCCTATATCCTCTTTGTTTGCTGCGTCCTTATATATTTCTTGTAACATGTCTTTCTCGACTTATGATAAGTTCTTTTCTGAACTTTCTTAATCTTAATAGGAACTTTTCCTCGTCGTCAATCATTATCTGTGGCGGCTTTAATATGCCTTCTGTACAATGGGACTCTTCTTTCCTTCGCATTGTGTCCACGAACAACCTTTCTATTACCTTATCTTCTTTTCTTTCTTCCTGTTATCTTTCTCAATTTAACTGTTTCCCTAATGCTAATAAAAAGATCCTTGACCGCATCCTCTCTAACGTTGAGTCCTCTTCAATTTTACTATCTCCTGTCCCAATGCCCTACACGCACCCTGACCCCCATCATCCTCCCCTTTCTATTAATTTGTCCATTGCCTTTTCAAATCGTATTAAATCTTCCACTGCGCGACGATTTATCTTTAAAAAAACTAATTTTGATCGCATGTCTAATGATTTGAAATCAATCAATTGGTTTAATTGCTTCCGTGGTCTCGATATTGACTCTGCTGTATCTAAATTTTACGGTATTCTTACAGAGTTGATCTCGTCGTATAATCCTGTATGCAGATCTCGTAAACTCCGTGACCCCATTTGGTTTACCGCGAGGGTAAACAGTGCCCTTAGAGATGAAAATTCTGCACGTTTGAAATTTTTGAATTGTCGGTCTGGTGAAGATTATGCTACCTTCTCCCATTTACGTTCCTCTGCCAAGAAAGAAATTAGATTAGCGCTACTCAGATATTCATCGTCTGTTGAAACTTCTTTGAACTCGAATAACCCTAAAATTTTATGGTCTTTTGCTCGCTCCTTAAAAGCTTCCTCCTCTCTTCTTCCTCACTCCCTAATGTTTGATGCCTTTACTGCTTCCAAGCCTCGTGACATTTGCAATCTCTTTGCTATGTTTTTTTCTTCTATTTATACTATACCATCGATTCCTGCTACTGACTGCTTTTCCTTTGATTTCGCTGCTAGTCTCTCCTCAGTCGTAATTAACACCGTAGAGGTTGAATTGCTTTTGTCTTCACTTGACTCTAACTGTTCCCCGGGCCCGGATGGTATTCTCAATTTTTTCGTAAAAAATCTTGCGTCTTCTTTTTGTATCCCTTTAGCAATCTCATTCAATGTCAGTTTTTGTGCTGGTAAATTTCCGTCCTCCTGGAAGCTCTCTAACATTCTTCCCATTTTCAAATCGGGTGATAGAAACCTTGTTTCTAGCTATCGCCCCATCTCCATTCTTCCTTGCCTTTCCAACATTTTGGAACGCCTCGTTTTCAATCGTATCTATGATACCCTCTACTGTGTCTTTGCAAAGCAACAATATGACTTTGTAATAGGCCGGGGCACCTCTACGAACCTTGTTGAGTTTACTGATGTAATCGCTTCTGCAATTGACAGTAACAATAAAGTTGATGTCATTTATACTGATTTTGTCAAAGCTTTTGACACTGTTAATCATATGCTGCTTCTTGTCAAACTGAAGCATTATGACATTCGTGAATCTCTACTTTTCTGAATCTCTTCCTTTTTAACTGCTCGCACTTGTGTCGTCTCCCTCTTTGGCTTGTCGTCCGCACCTTTCTCTCCTTCTTCTAGTGTTCCTCAAGGTTTCATCTTAGGACCTCTTTTGTTCAATCTATTTATCAATGACCTTCCCACTGTTTTTAAGTCTTCATGTCTTCTATATGCAGATGATTTAAAAATCTTCCGAGTCATCAAAAATACTGCTCTCTCTCTGTTTCTTCAGGATGATTTGTATGCTCTCTCTGGTTGGTGTAACTTGAACTGTTTGTCCCTTAATGTTTCCAAGTGTTTTTCTATGTCTTTTTCCCTTAAGCTTCACACTCATGTCTTTCCTTATGCTATTGATGGCACTATCCTCTCTTGTGTCGATCATTTCTCAGATCTTGGGGTCACATTTGATCGCAAACTGTAATTCGACGTTCATGTCTTTACTATCACTATCACACTATCATGTCCTTACTATCACTTCTCGGATTCCTGGCTTGGTGATTCGTTCCTGCCACAATTCATTTAAGATTCCGGTTGAGCTAATCAAATACGGTGGAAGCTGCCCTATAAAAGCCATCCACAAATTGATCCAGCACATCTGGGGTCAAGATAAAATACCGCAGGAGTGGTGCAAATCCATCATATGCCCTATCCATAAAAAAGGAGACAAACTTCGGTGCGAAAACTACAGAGGCATATCGCTACTTTATACGTCCTATAAGATACTGACGAAAATATTAAAAAATAGAATAAATGTATACGCTGAAAAGGTCTTTGGGGAGTACCAAGGAGGCTTTAGGTCTAGTCGATCAACTACGGATCAGCTCTTCACAGTCAAACAAGTGCTCGAAAAATGCTGGGAATTAAACATCGACGTCCACCAGATTTTCGTGGCCTTTAAACAAACATATGACAGTATTGACCGAAACATACTGTACAAAATAATGCTATACTTCGGCATCCCGGCAAAACTAGTCCGGCTGACCAAAATGACGATGACGTCGACAGCATCACAAGTCAGAATCAACAACAGTCTGACTGACGCCTTTGACACAAATGGGCCTTTCTACACTTGTATTCTTGATGCACTCCTCAAACCGGTTTGACACAATCACCATTTCCACACTTGTATTCTTCAGCAACGGAACCGTTCATATACCGATTATGCATATGAATGTGTGCGTGTTGTTGTTTGCTCATTTCGACTTGAGTGTTTCATGAAAAATTCCTGACCCGTGAACTATGTTTATAGTTGTGTTAGTGATTTGCATCAGTTTCAAACGTGATGAAAAATTCTCTCCAAGTGCATCACTTTTTGTAGAAATTTCCCCTCGATTCTTCTGCCTCTTGCCCAGAAAATCGGTTTGAGGACTGCATCAAGAATACAAGTGTAGAAAGGCCCAATGTCGGACTAAAGCAAGGCGATGGGTTGGCCCCTCTGCTGTTCAACCTAGCACTTGAGTACGTGATAAGGAAGATTCCTGTCGACACAGGGGGGTACGCTTCTGTATAAGTCGAACTAATTAGTGGCCTACGCGGATGACATTAACATCTTGTCACGTTCTTTCTCATCTGCCAAAGAACTCCTGTTGAAACTTGACCAGGAAGCCAAAGAAGTAGGCCTGAAGATCAATCAGACGAACACGAAAATCATGACGCAAACAAGAAAGAAGACCTCCATTAGACGAAATATAATTCTGGACGTATATAATTTAGAGAATGTGGACGAATTTATATACTTAGGCTCGAAATTGACAACGAAAGGCAGTGAAACTGATGAAATTAAACGGAGAATACAGCTCGCTAATAAAACTTTCTACTCCGTTCTGGCCCTACTGAAGACAAGCTGCATACACAGGAAGACGAAGCTACAAGTCTACAAATCAATAATCAGACCTGTGCTGTGCTACAGGTGTGAAACTTGAACCCTTACCCAAGCATCCGCAAATATGCTGAACGCCTTCGAAAGACGGGTCCTCAGGCGTATAATTGGAGCTAAACAAGTGCGGCCAATGGCGGATAAGGTACAACCACGAGTTGTACGAGGTTTTTGATGACCCAGAGGTTGCTACAATAATCAAACTGCGGAAGCTGCAATGGGCTGGTCACGTGCAACGAATGGACGAGCATCGAGTACCTAAGAAGGTATTCGACGGAAGGGCCGAGGGTCGAAGACCAGTGGGAAAACCCAGAAAACGCTGGTCTGACTCTGTCGGCGAAGACTGCGCAAAGCTGCTCGGTTTTCGAAATTGGAGGACGCGGTCATTGGACCGAGACAATTGGAGGCGTCACCTGCGAGAAGCCAAGACCCGAGAGGGGCTGTAGTGCTACGACGACGACGACGACAATTCGTTTAGTATTTCTACTTGTGTCCACCTGTTTATTACCTTAGTCCGTTCTGTACTTAAATACTGCAGTCAAGTGTGGTGTCCTCGTTTCAAATACCTCTCTGACGCTGTTGAATCAGTTCAGAGCAGGTTTACACGTACTTTACATTTTAAATATAATCTGTCGTAATCCGTAAGGCCAATCAGGTCCTCCATTCTATTTGAAGTGCCGTATGCTCGCACTGACACTTTCTTCAATTCCGCGGTTTTGCGACTCTTACGCACTCACAAAAGTCTTCAACTTGGTCCTCTTCCACAATCTATTGCCATTTTTAAAAATATGGTTCGATGCAAAATTTTTGATTCTAATTAATTTTATGTTCTATTTTTTAATTTTACTTTATTATTTAATACTTTAGGAATTTCTTGTATTTTTTATATTTATATATTCTTATTTAGATCTTGTCATTTTTTTTTCATTGTATCCAATCTGTAATTGGGCAGTTTGCCTGTTGTATTGAATACGGACCAAATAAATAAATAAAATAAATAAATTCCCCGACACAGAAAATCGTAATTCAAAAACTTAAACATTTTTACATTTTTAATCAAAGTAACATTACATTTTTAATTAAATATTTCACAAAATAACGGCTCGATAGTACAAATTAACTTTAATCAAATGCTTACAAAAGTCTTCTATTTTGTGAAAAATATCCCATTAAAATTATTCCACATCAAAGTCCACAAACCAATTTCCCCTAAGATTTCTGTTTGATTGGCAAATTCTTCTCTCTTCTTTCTTATACTTTTCTTTGGAATGTAAAAAGAAATTGGAACAAGTATACATTTTGCCATTTTCACAATTATGGATTTTAAATAATCACTCAGAAGAGCAGGTTTTTTTTAGATCCTTTTGTGTAAAAAATCTCATCACATACCGCTACGGGAAACTATCTTTTCTAGTCCTTTAAGGTATTGTATCTGTCTTAACAATCTAACTATAAATTTGACTTAGTATCTCAACTCCTTGAGACAGGTAGGAGTCAATGATACAAATAACCATTAAATATTCATATTTCAAATATCTGACTCCTATTTGAATTCTGTCAGTATCCTAATTGTATTAAATCAATTAAACCTTTCAATGATACGGAAATACTCAACACTTTCTAGTGGTAAATACATCAGCTATCCGGCACATTAATCTTATAATTATTCCATAGAACCGCTGCCCACAACGACAGATAATTTTCCGTAAAGCTCCAAGGCAGGTGATAAGCGCTGAAACGTGTAAACATTTCGAAATGAAAGACTTAAAATCCTTGCCCGATCGATCGTCAGGTTTATTTTCAGGATCTATTTAAGCATTAGACTCTTTTTGTTTCGACTCAAACCTGTGAAAAACTGTGTGAAGCTACCTCGCCTTAAAATCTTTCTTGCTCGAGTTGGTGGTCGTTGCCTCCTAATATTTTCCCAGCAAATTGATACTTTCTAATGAATAAAACATCTTGCACAGTAATTAATCAAGACCACTTTCACCCATTTAACTATTCCCTTGCCGTCGTCACCGCTGCCGCCAGCACTGCCGCCCAGACAGGAATGAATAATTTACCATCAACGTTCATCTTCAAGGGTGTGTAGGCGTCAAGGAATAAGGGCCTTCATCATCAGTTTCAAGTCCTCGTTTCGATCCACTTGTGCGCCATCTACGAAAAATCATTCTCTATCACGATTTACAGTAAAGAGATAATTTACTTTGTAGCCAACGATGTCATGGAAATGAGATTCTGACAAATAAGTATCATGTTTTCGCTTCTCATGAGATCGGACAGAAAGAAACTGTAACTAAAGATGATAGCAAGATGGAATTTCACGATTTATCTGAATATTTCTTTTTTTGGGGTTTTTGAACCGTTTCTGAAGGAGCCATAATAAATTTGAATACATATTATTTTACTTTTCGTGCGAAGGACAATACATTTGTGGAAATGTCTCTAAGCTAATGAAAAATGTATCCTTGCAGAGATATAAAGTAAAAAATTTTTTTCGAAAAGCTTGTGCCGTGATGTATATGAATATTTTGCTGAATCTGGTAACGATTTGAAATTTTTTCAGCCATTTAAGATTTCAATGTTTTGCCTTTGTCGGAAATTCTTTGACTTGAATATAGTGATTGAATTGTTTCGGTGAATTTCGATCTGATTATAAGAATTTTTTCGAAAGAAAAACAACTTTTACCTTCTGGAATTTATGATTCTGGAACGGATTGGTTTTTTACAAAAGACTCAGTTCTTGCACAAGTCTATAAATTAGTTAATTGAAAATCACTGGGTGTTTTTGGTCCTGGTGGAGGCAGCTTGACATCAGCGACAAATTCTAGAATTCCCGGTGAACGTTCTTAAGGCCGGCGATACATGTCAAATTTTCAAAAATTCGGGTTTTTTTTTGCATAAATAGTTTAATTAACATCTAAAAAATAAACGTAGTGAAGGACTTCTGTATGGGCTTGGAATCGCTGATTAGTTGGTAAGTCGCGGTGATCATAGAGTTTCTGTGTTGCAAAACTACGCGTTTTTCTCCAAACGACTTTTTTAAATTGGCGGGCAAGATAACTCAAAAAGTTCTCAACCGATTCTTATGAAGCTTAGCACACGTTTTCTCTCTAGTATAAGCTTCTAGTTGAACCTCAAAAATGCCAACAAAATTTCCAAAATTTAGCATTTTCGACCCAAAAACTGTCGACAAAAAAAGGTGAAAAATCGTACTTTTTTTTATGAGGCGTGCTAATTCACGATTTTTTTACTTTTTATTTCTTTTCTTGGTTCAACTAGAAGATACATGTTTAATAAACACACTCCAACCCATTGTTTTGATTTCAAATTGCTGTGACTGATGCTAAAAATCCCGCCGATTGATGCCTTTCGTCGCGAGGGTCTCAGGAGATTGGTTGCTACGGCGGCCATTTTGAGAGAAAAAAAAAAATAGAATCAGATTCTTGTATTTTAATATGCAATGAATAAACATGATCACTTCCAAAATGATTCATTTATTCCTTCTTTTTTAAATAAGCCTCTGAAAAACGGTCTAAATTCAGGCGTTTACATGTATCGCCGGCCTTAACCCTAGAATTATAACCCACGTCGCAGAGGCACTTACGAAAGCTTAATATCGCTTTCTCTTTTCAACCTTCGCGCGTACGCATTTGTCCTTCTTAACCAACTCAGTCGTAAATCAAGACTCTCCAAAAGCGGCAGCGCGCATGCGGTAAGTATTACGGTTTTCTATTATAACAGGTCGATGCGCGTATGGTTATCGTTTGAGTAACTTTCAGCGTAGTTTCAATTTTAAAGTATTTTGGACTTTATGTGGACTTAGAACAAATTTTATTATGCTTTCAGAAAATATTATTGTTGTTATCACCATGGCACATAGTAAATCCTTAAGTGAAAGTGAAAAAATAAAATTATTAGGCATAGAAGAGGAATCTGAGGCCAGTGATGCTCAGCAAAGTAATAGTGAATCAGAAGATCATTTAAGCGAAGACGATGTGCAAAGTGACTTTGAAGATGAATTCATTGATATTCTTCCTGAAGATGTACAAAGTACTTTTGATGATCAAGAGGAATCGTCCGAACGTGATCGGCGTATTATTATTCCGGGTCGAGCAGGATGACAGGTAAGAACAAGCATCGTTGGTCTACAGTTAAGGGTCAAACGCATTCAAGAACTTCTGCTATCAACATCATTCGGACAATTAGAGGCCCAACTCGTATGTGCCGAACTATTTATGATCCCGTTTTGTGCTTTGATCTCTTCATAGCTGATGAAATAATTGAGGAGATCGTTAAGTGGACTAATGTACAAATAACTGCAAAACGCCGAGAAAGCATGACTAAAGCCACTTTTAAAGACACGACTTCACTAGAAATCCGGGGTTTTATTGGGATTCTTACACTGAGTGCAGCAATGAAAGACAACCATTTGTCTACTGAAGAACTATTTGATAGTTTCAGGAACGAGATACGTAGCTGTCATGAGTAGGGATCGATTCAACTTTTTAACAAGGTGCCTCAGGATAGATGATCAGACTCTGCAGCCTGCTGTTCGTCAAGAAGATCTTTTCATGCCAGTGAGAAAAGTTTGGGAACTTTTCATAAGCCAATGCCAGGTGAGCTATACACCTGGAGGACATGTAACCATTGATGAACAATTGCTCGGATTTCGCGGACGATGTCCATTCCGGATGTACATCCCGAATAAGCCTAGTAAAAGTTGCATAAAAATTCTTACGCTTTGCAACAGCGGAACCAAATACATGTTAAACGCTATGCCATATTGGAAAGGCCACAAAAACGAATGGGGTACCCCAGGGAGAACATTACGTAAAATAACTGTCACGGCCCATTCACGGTACAAACCGAAATATTACATGTGATAATTGGTTCACGTCAGTTCCTCTTACTACATCGTTGCTTTCTGAACCATACAAGCTAACACTTGTAGGAACGATCAGGTCAAATAAACGTGAAATACATGAGGAGATGAAAAATACCCGCTCTCGACCTGTAGGAACATCCATGTTTGGTTATGATAGATTTTTGATACTTGTTTCTCACAAGCCGAAGCCATCTAAGATGGTTTATCTTTTGTCTTTATGTGACGAGAAAGGCGTGCTCAATGAAACAACCGGTAAGCCAGAAATAGTGATGTTCTATAACCAAAGTAAAGGTGGTGTAGACACATTTGACCAAATGTGTTCTGCAATGTCCTGTTCTCGTAAAACTAACATATGACCAATGACAATGTTGTATGCCATTTTAAATATGACTTTCGTGAATTCATATTTTCTGCATTGCCATGATACGCAAGCGAAGAACGAGCAACCTTTGAATCGTAGAGTATATATGAAAAAACTCAGCGATCAGCTGACTGCACCGTGCATGAACAACACACTATAGGCCCCATCTTTGCCAAGACATGTGAGAAATAAAATTACAAATATTGCCGCTCGACCCACTGAAGAAAACTCAGGAACTAATGAAGATGAACCTTTGGCAAAAAAAAAAACGCCGATATTGTGATTTGTGTGCCTGTAAAAAAAGGAGAATGTCCAAGATGACTTGTGTGAAATGAAAAAAGGCTGTTTGTGGTGAGTACAAGAATGATGTGTGTAATGAATGTCTATAAGATAATATTTTTGATCTCAATCACGTTTTTTTATTTTGATTATGTTGTGATTTAAGAGAGAAAACCGTTGATTTATGTATTTTTTTTATTTTAAATGAGGCTTTTTATAAAAACTGTTGTTATTCGCATGTATTTTTAGATGTAAGTTAAAAAGTAGAGAAAGAAAGTTGTCGAAAATAAAACAAACATGAATGAAAACTTTGTTTAATTTCTAAAATAGTTTGTGTCCCCTATTGTAAAGTAGAAAAAAAATTATTCAAAATAAAATAAACCTTCAAAATTATACATAGAGTATCGTCCGCCTCAGAGACGTATGGTTATTTTCAAAGCTATTCCCAAAAGGGTTATCATTCTAGGGTTAATAACGATTTCAGAATATATTCCACATGTTTTACTGTATACAAACAGTTCTTATCCAAACATACTGTTTCAATTAATTTTCGACTGCAATAAATATCTCCAAAAATATTAAATGCTAAAATGCACTGTGATATTACTACGACAACTTCAGACAATTCAACGGTCTCATTTTTCTGTATCTCTAATTCAAACCCACATAATATAAGTTCCATGAAATGAACCCATTAGACTAAGGCAATGAACTCAGTAATACGAGTATATATACTTTAATTCGTCGGATTGCATTGCAGTCTATGCAATTTCCAAGCAAAATATTCGATCGAAACAAAACGACCACGTTCCTATATCTACTTACTGAGTTCGAATGAAATTTGCAAGAAATAGCAAAATTATGTTGCTGTCTTGGTTGCTTTGTGTTGCAAAATTATTTTTCATTACGTATTCATGTATGGAAGATACTATTTTTGAATATGCAACGATACCTACCGTGCAATCATATTGCAGAGATTTAATTTCATTTTTGAAGAAGAATACATATTTTGTCTTACGAATGGATGATAATGACATGCATCGAATGTGTTTTTTCTGGAACTTGAGGTGCTTTGGTTTGGAGATTTTTGATATCTCAAATGAATGCATTTTGAAGGCCAAATACTAGCTGGTTTTTGTTTTTTTGGTTCGTAAGCCTTTTTAAATGGATTGTTTTTTTTTTGAAAACAATACCAGTGTCTAGTGTAAAAAATCCATTGCGAAATTTTCGCTGTCCATTGCGAAATTTTCGCATTCCAGTGCGAAATTTTCGCATTTCATTGCAAAATCTACGCATTCCAGTGCGAAATTTTCGCAGTCCAGTGCGAAATTTCGCAGTCCAGTACGAAATTTTCGCAGTCCATTGCGAAATCTTCGCATTCCATTGCGAAATTTTCGCAGTCCATTGCGAAATTTTCGCAGACCGTTCCGAAATTTTCGCAGTCAAGTGCGAAATTTTCGCACTCCATTGCGAAATTTTCGCAGTCCAGTGCGAAATTTTCGCAGTCCAGTGCGAAATTTTCGCACTCCATTGCGAAATTTTCGCATTCCATTGCGAAATTTTCGCAGTCCAGTGCGAAATTTTCGCAGACCGTTCCGAAATTTTCGCAGTCAAGTGCGAAATTTTCGCACTCCATTGCGAAATTTTCGCATTCCATTGCAAAATTTTCGCAGTCTTGCGAAATTTTCGCAGTCCATTGCGAAATTTTCGCATTCCATTGCGAAATTTTCGCAGTCCAGTGCGAAATTTTCGCATTCCATTGCGAAATTTTCGCATTCCAGGTCGAAATTTTCGCAGTCCAGTGCGAAATTTTCGCAGTTCAGTGCGAAATTTTCGCACTCCATTGCGAAATTTTCGCAGTCCAGTGCGAAATTTTCGCAGTCCAGTGCGAAATTTTCGCAGTCCAGTGCGAAATTTTCGCACTCCATTGCGAAATTTTCGCAGTCCAGTGCGAAATTTTCGCAGTCCAGTGCGAAATTTTCGCATTTCATTGCAAAATCTACGCATTCCAGTGCGAAATTTTCGCAGTCCAGTGCGAAATTTCGCAGTCCAGTACGAAATTTTCGCAGTCCATTGCGAAATCTTCGCATTCCATTGAGAAATTTTCGCAGTCCATTGCGAAATTTTCGCAGACCGTTCCGAAATTTTCGCAGTCAAGTGCGAAATTTTCGCACTCCATTGCGAAATTTTCGCAGTCCAGTGCGAAATTTTCGCAGTCCAGTGCGAAATTTTCGCACTCCATTGCGAAATTTTCGCATTCCATTGCGAAATTTTCGCAGTCCAGTGCGAAATTTTCGCAGACCGTTCCGAAATTTTCGCAGTCAAGTGCGAAATTTTCGCACTCCATTGCGAAATTTTCGCATTCCATTGCAAAATTTTCGCAGTCTTGCGAAATTTTCGCAGTCCATTGCGAAATTTTCGCATTCCATTGCGAAATTTTCGCAGTCCAGTGCGAAATTTTCGCATTCCATTGCGAAATTTTCGCATTCCAGGTCGAAATTTTCGCAGTCCAGTGCGAAATTTTCGCAGTTCAGTGCGAAATTTTCGCACTCCATTGCGAAATTTTCGCAGTCCAGTGCGAAATTTTCGCAGTCCAGTGCGAAATTTTCGCAGTCCAGTGCGAAATTTTCGCACTCCATTGCGAAATTTTCGCAGTCCAGTGCGAAATTTTCGCAGTCCAGTGCGAAATTTTCGCATTTCATTGCAAAATCTACGCATTCCAGTGCGAAATTTTCGCAGTCCAGTGCGAAATTTCGCAGTCCAGTACGAAATTTTCGCAGTCCATTGCGAAATTTTCGCAGTCTTGCGAAATTTTCGCAGTCCATTGCGAAATTTTCGCATTCCAGTACGAAATTTTCGCAGTCCATTGCGAAATTTTCGCAGTCTTGCGAAATTTTCGCAGTCCATTGCGAAATTTTCGCATTCCATTGCGAAATTTTCGCAGTCCAGTGCGAAATTTTCGCATTCCATTGCGAAATTTTCGCATTCCAGGTCGAAATTTTCGCAGTCCAGTGCGAAATTTTCGCAGTTCAGTGCGAAATTTTCGCACTCCATTGCGAAATTTTCGCAGTCCAGTGCGAAATTTTCGCAGTCCAGTGCGAAATTTTCGCAGTCCAGTGCGAAATTTTCGCACTCCATTGCGAAATTTTCGCAGTCCAGTGCGAAATTTTCGCAGTCCAGTGCGAAATTTTCGCACTCCATTGCGAAATTTTCGCAGTCCAGTGCGAAATTTTCGCAGTCCAGTGCGAAATTTTCGCAGTCCAGTTCGAAATTTTCGCAGTCCAGTGCGAAATTTTCGCAGCCAGTGCGAAATTTTCGCAGTCCAGTGCGAAATTTTCGCAGTTCAGTGCGAAATTTTCGCACTCCATTGCGAAATTTTCGCAGTCCAGTGCGAAATTTTCGCAGTCCAGTGCGAAATTTTCGCACTCCATTGCGAAATTTTCGCACTCCAGTGCGAAATTTTCGCACTCCAATTTCCAGTGCAACATTTCGCACTGGGCTGCGAAAATTTCGCACTGGACGAGTGGATCTTGCTGTATTTCGATTTCCGTAGAAATTTCGTTGAAAAATAATGAAAGGGCTACCAGCTATTGTGAATTTCGCAATTTCTTGATATTTCTTTATCGGGCAATGTTGTCATTAAATTTCCAAATGGGAAGGATACTGCACTGACAATTAACAACAAATATTTTGTTTTCAAAAATTTGAAAAGTTTTGAGGGTTGTAGCCTTAAAATTCTATTCACTTCTATAACTTCCAGCGCAGGCATTCAATCGAAACGAAATTCACAGGGTGGGTTTAACTCACCGTGAAGCAAATTTGGTAAATTTTTGGCTATGGTGCTAACACACGATTACCAGCACCAGGCAATTTCGTAAATATTGCACCTACAGATGCTTCCATTTTGTATTCATAAGCAAAGCAAACCAAATAAAAAAGCAACCGGTATTTGAATTTTCAGAGTTTTGGAAATTTTTCGGATGGCAGCCCTCGACATAGTTTAGTCGCTGAGATTTTCGATGATATCCTAGGATGAAAACGAAATTCAAAGGATAGGTTGATTAAACACGAGCATTTTATGGTAGAGTTATTGTTGCTGTGTTGGACAAATTTTTAAGTCCCTCAAAGATAATTTCTTCGAAAGTCAATTTTTTTCGCGGTTAGATGGTTTAGACTTTTTGAACGTTAAGTACAAGCTTGCTTGTTTGACATCAATTTTCAAGTATGCGCAGGTTGGATTCAAGGAGGCCGCAGTACTTGACGGATCTAATTATTGCAAAAAAGTTTAAAGTAAAAAAAAGGTTTTAAATAAGAGAAGAAGAGGACCTAGAACAGATTCTTGTGAAGCCCCAGTTTTGGAATTAAATGGAGAAATTGAAGTATTAGGTTGCTGCAGATGAAATGGCCGACTTAGTAATAAATTTTTAAACAGCTGTAACTTTTTATAACGACAATTTATTTAATCAAAATAGGTACCAATAGATGCAACACACTTTTCCCAACGAGATACAAGTACATTTATTCCAGTTTTGTAGAAGTCCGAGTTTCTGGTTTGAAGAAACTCCTCGAAGGTATTTTTGACAGCAGCTTCATTATTAAATCTTTTTCTTGTCAAAAAGTGATCCAAATGCTTGAAGAAATGGTAACCTGTTGGTGAGAGGTCTGGTGAATATGGAGGGTGAGGAAGAGTCTCATAGCACAACTCGTTTAATTTTTGGACCGTTGTTCTCGATACATGAGGTCGTGCGTTATCATGAAGCAGTATCACTCCATCTCTGTTGGCAAGTCTAGGTCGTTGGACTATCAATTTCTGATGCATTTCATCCAGTTGTGCACAGTATTTCTCAGCATTGGTGGCTTCGCCAGGTTGCAGGAACGAATAGTGGATAACTTCAGCTACAGACCACCAAACAGTTACCATTATTTTCTTTGGATGAAGGCTTGGTTTTGGCATGTGTCTTGGCGCTTCATCGGCATCTAGCCATTGGGCATTATCGTATAAAATCCACTTATTATCGCAGGTCACAATTCGGTGCAAGGACGGTTCCTTTTTGTTGCGGGAGAGAAAAGAACTTGAAATTTCCATTCGACACGTCATGTTTTGCTCGTTAAGATCATGCGGAACCCATTTGTCAAGCTTTTTCACTTTTCCAAGTTGTTACAAGTGGCTGTAAACTGTCGAATTGTGAACGCCTAATTTCTCGGCAAGATCCCTTATGATTTGGCGGGGGTCAGATTCCACTATTCCACGCAGCTCGTCGCTATTGATCGATGATCCTGGGTGTCCACGTGGCTCACTTACAAGGTCCATATCTCCGGATCGAAATTTTTCGAACCACCGCCGAGTGGTTCGTTCACTAACTGTATCGGGACCAAATGCGCTGTTGATATTCCTCGTTGCTTCCGTTGCGTTGTGCTCTAATTTAACTTCGTATAGTAAAAGTAACCGTTTTTGATTCACTTCTATGTTCACTTTCTCTTTTTGTTTTTACGATAACTATGAAGTGCAAAACAGAAATGACTCCATAAACCAATATAGCAGTATTTATACTTCAATATGTCATGTCATTTGCGCCGCCTTGTGCCCACATAATACACTAAAATTGCAGTCAACTTTATGCCATTACTAAATCGGCCATCGGCCAATAGTTTAAGAGGCAAGTTTATGTATCAATCGAAATTTCGTTAGTTTTCAATGCTTATTTTTATTATTTAATGTCAAAATTGCTATCGTATAGAGGGATGTCAAAAGAATAGCATATATAGATAATATAAAAGGTTTCAATCGTTTGACAAATATGATCTACACCATAAGATTTCAATCGGGAATTCAAAGGGATGTAGGCCTATGTTACGTTCATCAAATGCCTGGGTGAAATTCTTGCCGTAACCGAAATTCGGAAATTTTTAAGATTGTATCCCCTCTCTTCACTACCATTTTCCTCGAGAAATACTACGAGTACCACGATTTAAACATTTGCTATTAACTGCGAAACATCCGGTATTCAATGCGAATCTATTTACGCACACAAGAGAAATTTTGAACTGAGTTGAACCCTATCGTTGCATATTCAATGAAAATACAGAACGTTATTTCAAGAAGTTAGTGTGATTTTTCTGATTTAAAGATTTTTTATTTAAAACGTGTAAGATTTTGTATGAAATTTGAATTAGAATGTCTAGGAGACGTATCAGATTTTCTAAAGAGAATCCATAATATATAAAATTTAAAAATTAATTTGCAAACAAATTTTCCCCAGAGTAAAATCAATTTTAAAGCCTTCATAATGAGTGTATCAAAATGAACTCAGCAATTTATTTAAACAAAGGATGCAAAAGTTAACTGGTAAAGAAAACGCAATAAAAATTATTTTGAAAGTAGTTTGAAAGTAATCAATCACTCTCCGTCAAAGCAATCACCCGCAACAAAACGAAAAGGAGACTAATTTTTGAAAGAAATACGTCCTATTTTCACCTACAGTGGGTCACAGCTTATTTTATGCAGTAGATCCTTCTCATTTTCATACGGTATATTCTTTAAACGAAAAGGTTGTATAATGAAAAATCAAAGTAGAATGGTTATCACAGCTGCATCAAATATGAAACAAACACCAAACAATCAATAAATGCGTCTGCGGCTTTTAAAATTCGAAGAAAAGCAAAAAAGTATCGATATTACATGTCACAGCTTATTTTATGCAGTGGCTAAGAGCTAGCGATTTCGCACTCTTCCATTCAGTTCTGAAAGCGTTTTTCTTGTGTCCACTTTGATAATTGATTTTTAATTACTTTGTTCTCGTTTGAAGTGTGATTTAGTTATTGAAAAGATTTTCACAAATAGAATAGAAAATGGGTCCTCGTACGAATACAGAACAAAGGGAAACAGAACATAAACCATTTTAAAAACGGCGAATCTCAGCGGAAAATTGTTTCTATGGTAAATATAAACGCATGTATTGTTCAAAAAATTATTGAGCGTTTTTTGCACGAGAACCGGGTGCATGATAAAGGAAGAAAAGCACCAAATAAAATTTTCAACGAAGCTGACGAGCGATACATTGTGCGGAAAATTATTGCTAATCCTGGGCTCTCCGCGGTAAAATTGACCACCGAAGTGACCAAAAGCCTTGGCAAAAAATGTAGTGTGGAAACTGTTCGCCGAGTACTGCGGAATCACGATTTTCATGGTCGAGTTTCCCGGAAAAATCCATTTATTAGTCCTAAAAATAAGCTCAGTCGATTGAACTTTGCTAAAGAGCATCTTGGTAAGAGCCAAGGTTTCTGGAACTCAGTTATCTTTGCCGATGAATCTAAATTTAATATATTTGGCTCAGATGGCATGTCTTACGTATGGAGAAAGCCAAATACAGAGTATAATAAAGAAAACCTAAAGCCAACTGTTAAGCATGGTGGAGGAAGTGTTATGGTATGGGGCTGTATGTCGGCTTCTGGTCCAGGAAAACTGACTTTTATAGAAACAACAATGGACAAGCACATGTATCTTCAGATTCTTAAAGATAATTTGTTGCAAAGCGCTGAAGATTTGGGTATTCGGTCCAATTTTCGATTCTATCAAGACAACGACCCAAAACATAAATCAGGCATTGTTCAGTCATGGCTGATATACAACTGTCCTCATTTAATGACGCCACCACCACAATCACCAGACATGAATGTTATTGAAAATTTATGGGCAATATTGGAGCAAAATATCAGGAAACATACAATCTCTAACAAGAATGATCTGAAACGAGCTGTGGAATTCGAATGGAGGAAAATATCACCAGATGTTACACGTAAATTAGTTAATTCAATGTCAAATCGGCTTAAAGCTGTTGTAATCCAGAAGGGGTATCACACAAAATATTAAAATTTACACAATTTCTATGTATTTTCATTTTATTTTATATTATCAGTAATTGCATAAAATTAGCTGTGTGATGGAATTTTGATGTTTTTGGAAGTATCTTGATTTGTAGCTTATAAATAATAAACATTGCCATGAAATAAAGTTTACGTCTAAAATTTACAAGTTTTTATTTCAAATAGCGTAAGTTTTAAGTTTATATTCTTTCCAGTTTCGTAGTTACAGAGCCTCATAACATAGAGTATGAACTGCATAAATTAAGCTGTGACCCACTGTATATATCCACTCTAAGTAAATATCCTTTTGAAAACCCTTTGCAGAATCACAAATTCACTACTTCAGCTATCAGAACATCAAAGCTCACGAAAATTTCGCAAATCGCGCGAACCAAACGCACTAAGGACAACACTACAAATTTCACTTATTGTATGACACACTCTTAATTCTACCGTTACACACTGAGCACTACAAACACTTTCAACAAAATGACACGAAAAACAAACATTCACTGTTCCTCATTTCAGACAAATACGATTATGAATTTGTTGGCAAGATATGGCCGGTCTGGGCGAAATGTCTTCCTGTCTCTACGATTAGCACAGCTTAGTTGAGTTGAATTATAATAATAGTGCCGCAAAAACGAGGTGATGACCACCTGTTCTCACACATGGTACGACTAGGTCAGGCAGATCCATAAGGTCCCGGTAGTCTTACCGTTATGTACTACATAGAATATCAAGCAAAATTTTTATCCGCTCGTGTTTTGTGGTAATTATCATTAGCAGCGTATTTTCATTTAGAATATTTTTACTTCGCACAACTGAAAAAAAACACACACAAGAGGATATAGCACGTCACACTAATAATGTAAGGATTACATACGAGTATCACAATATGTCAAGTACGCGAGTAATTGTCGTATTTTTTTCGGAATCGGAAATTAAATTTAATTATATGTATCAGGGTAGACACGTCACTAGGTTATGAGATTGTATCGGGACCGTTTCGAGTGCTGAGTTAGTTTTGATGAGAAACTATAATTGAAATCGCGAAGCGCGAGACTGAAAGGTCAACTGTACTATATGCGCTCCGGCGGACTTGGGGACAGTATCGGTTGTCGCATAAGAGCCATCCCTTTTATGGCTAAGCGAACCGCCCGAAGTACTCGCTATGCTAAGTTTTGCCGTTAATTAAGAGTCTCTATCATCTTCCTTCTGTCTGTCAACCTGCACATTGAGCTCACAAGTATTTTCCGTTGTGTTATTATACGTGGCAGCTGTGCGACACCTTTATATATTGCAGTACCCCACATTTGGCAAAACTAGTTTTAAGTATGCAGATAGATTTTTTGATTGATTTGATTTTGATTGATTGATTTTACTCAAATGTCTTTAACATGTGTGTTTGCAGAAGAAATTGGGTATGCCAAAT
This sequence comes from Nemotelus pantherinus, assembly GCA_963978885.1. NCBI lineage: Eukaryota > Metazoa > Arthropoda > Insecta > Diptera > Stratiomyidae > Nemotelus > Nemotelus pantherinus. The sequence goes on along the minus strand of OZ022264.1, from coordinate 244,272,643 downwards.
ATTTTCTTAGCGCATAGCACAATGCGGTCGCTGAGATTTCATAGTTCTGCTCCTCTGAGTTACACATTGAGTCTTAGGTGAAGCCCTTCAGACTCTTTTCCGGTTCAGTCTTTTGATAGCATCTGTTCGCCAGTTTCAGATTCGCCGTCAGCTTCCCTTTTCAATTCTCTCGAATGTGATGCTGTCAATCAGTCACCTAAAAGGAACCCAATGGACTTTTTATACCCACCGACGTGTATATTCAACCCCATCCTTGCCAGCCACTCCATTTTACAACCACTCGAGAAGCGACACCGATATTGTCTACGGTAAGTATTGCATCCCCACATATGCCCTTAGTCAAGGCGATGGAAGCTACCCGATATGCATAAAACGAAAATATACTCTCTCTTCTGGCTCTGGTGTGCAGGCAAGAAAATAGCATCGATAGGTAGGACCACCGGGTCAGCCCCCAGCTTCTAGCGTCAGTCTTAGCTTCAGCGGCACGCAATCCGACCGGGCCAAGAAGCTCACAGCGTCGGATAGAGACGGAAAGTGCTATGAGTGAGTTCTTATTGTTCAATGGACTGGCGACTGGGTGTACTGACGGGCATGAATTTTACTTTGATTATATAGATGGTTTTCCATCTAATTAGGCAGCAAATTGGTATTGAATTTTTACCGAGTTTTATCGGAAGTATTAGTACACATGGATGCGTGTGTACGGTGACGTTCACACCGACTGAGCGAGGCAGGAGTATGTGATTGATTGTAAGTTTTGTTTCATGTTGGGAGTTAGATGAAAATTCGATTCGAGTGAAGTTGAGAGAAAATGGAAAAAAGAAAATATAGAATCGATAAAATATTAGAGCTATGTAATGGAGGTGTAGATTCAAGGTATATCATGTTTTATCGTCCATAGATAGTCGGAAGAGTTGTGCATCTACAGGGTGGCCCAAAAGTTTCTCCCCACCTATTTAAGTAAACGCATTATTCATTACCCGTTACCAAAATTTATCCCCTCTCAGTTTATCAAAAATCCTAAGCGGAGTTCAAATATCAACTCTTCAGCTATCGTAAAGATCATATTGTGCTTAGCTACGACAGCGTTAACATCAATAATAGCTGTGCAAAGCGATATAGTGCATTTCTAGGGAAAAAAATTAAACAGCATTCTTCCCTATAGTCAGGTACAGAGACGTACCCTTTATAAAGCTAATTTGAGTTACCTGTGTAATTAAGGGTCTTTCTGTGAGCCTACCTGTGAAATTTTATTGCTCCTGCCCTCAAGGATCCTTTTTCATTGCCGTGTTTATCGTAAGTAGTGATTTTTCTTATAACAATTTTTAAACGCTGCCTGAAAAATTATTATTTTTTTAAAGTCTATCCTAGAGGACTTTTGTGCTTCTTCATTATGGCTTCGAATAGGATACAAACAAGGATTCAAATCCAAATTCTTGGCGAAATAGGAAATTCTATTTCCGAAATATCAAGGACTCTAGGCATCGACAGGAAGACCGTACGATTATGGCTAGAAAGGAGGAAAGGCGATATAGAGGACAAAGGAGGAAAGGCGATATAGAGGACAAAGGACGTTCCGGTAGACCGACAACTCTTTCACCTACAACAAAAATAAAAATAAGGGTGGTGGAAAACAAGCCAGGCATTGGAACAAGGACAGCGACCAAAAGTCAATCCGAATTAATCAATCCGAAAATTACCAACAACGGCGAAAGACAAAGTCTCGATCAACGGTTCAACGTTACATTAAATCGACGAATTGGGGAAGACATGCCTACGTGAGACGAGTAAAGCCGCTTCTTACTGCAAATAATGTCACAGATAGACTTAACTTCTGTAGAAGGCTGCAAAGCGAAGGATTCTGTGAAGATAGTGCTCTTGGAAGGTCTAAGAGAGCTAACGTACTTTTAACGGATGAATCCCCAATTATTTTGCACCCAACGCCGAATAGGCAAAATATGAGAGTAAGAACAAGTTATCCAAGCACTGTTCAACCCATACAAAAGCCGAAATTTGACCCCAAGATAATGGTTGCAGGAGGAATCAGCTCACGTGGATTGTCGAGACTTCATGTTGTTGAGCAAAACCGGAATAGCATTTTATCAGCTTACGCAGCATGTCAGGATGACAGAAGACAGTTTCCACATAAAAATTTGGTATTCCTTATGCAAGATGGGGTACGAGCGCATACAGCAAAGGCAACATTGACACTGGCAAAATCGATGTTTTCAACTGTTTGGGAACATTGGCCTGGAAACTCTCCTGATCTTAACCCAATCGAACACGTTTGGGCTAGACTTCAAGAGAGTGTATTTAGGCATCCGATGCCGAGGAATAGACGACAATTAATTGCAAGAGTACAGCAAGAACGGAGCAGCTACACCGAGGCCAAATTAGAACATTTATCTGATCGTTTTGGACGACGTATCTTAGAATGTATAGATAATAACGGTAGACATACGCATTATTAGTAATAAGAATAAGAATCTGTATTATGTTGGCATCACAAATAAAATTGAATTGTGAAATTATGTTTCCTGGTTTGCTTTTTATAACACAAAGTTTGTGGGGAGAAACTTTTGGGCCACCCTGTAGTACTGTGTTGTGCATCTAGTACTGTGAATGACTTACAAAAATTGAAAATCAAGATCGAAAAATATGGTAACAGCAAACAATCATACATTTCGCGACGTTAATAACAAATCGACATCCATGTCATCTATCCATCTATTACATCCGTCTACTACTAAAGAGCCATCGCTCCACCAAAAAACATGGCATTTCTAATAGTTTTACAAAAATAAGTAAACAAAGTTCGGTGATCCTCAATAATAGTTCCAATTGGAAATAATGGGAAGAGGACAAAAAGACTCAGTGGCAAAAAGTTGGAAAATCAAGCCAAGAAAATCAACGAAAGTGAAAATAAGACAAATTAAAAAGAAACAAAGAGGGGGAAATGAATAAAGAGCAAATAGGGGGAATCACAAATTAAAAAAAAATAGATCTAATTCAAATCCGGTTTTATAAAAAAAAGAGACCAGGGAAATCATAGCAAACCTAGAGAGGAATCAAAGGGAACTGTCCAGAAGCAACAAAATGGAAGAAAAACAATAAATCTGAATGAATTCTAAATGAGAAAGCATTTTTTTAAAAGTTAGCGCGGATATACAAAAATTGAAATTGGAAGATAAAAAATCAAAAAGCTTCTAAGAACTAAGTTGAAGCTCAGAGAAGTAGAAAATAAAGAAAATATGTTGCTGGGAACGAAAAATTATTGGAGATAATAGCAAATTAAAGTGAAAATAAAAAACGTTAAGGACAAAAATTAAAAGCAAAGTGCAAGTATAAAAATAGCATAATTCAATTTTTAGATGGAAACAAAAATAGCTAAGGAGGTTTGAATCAAAAAAACAAAAGACTCTAGCGGGACACATACAACAAAAATTATTTATTCTTATACAGAGCTCGTTTAAGTAATGCTGTAGATAAATGAAAATCAAACATATAGTAAGCTTCGTTAAAGCATCTAGTTATTGTAGTGACTGGTTCATTGCAACCATAATTGGTCCGATGTTGAGGGATGGGCAAAAAGTTCACCCACCTGCAAACGTGTCAGTATTAAAATTAAGTTGGCTTAATAAGTAGTTTGGTGGCTTCCAAAATTTTTGCGATTTTGGAATGTTGACGTCGAGAGTTTAAGGTGTCCATTTGTAAAAGATTTAATCGGTCTTCATAAGGAGGTGGATGTAAAGGGTCATACCACGGAAGACCGCGGAGGCAGAAACATAAGGACCTCTTTCGAATGGACTCAATTTAGTCAATTTAAACTTTTTCATACGGCACCCATACAATACTTGCGTATTCGAAAATAGGTCTGACTAAGCTGCAAAAGAGGGTCTAAGAAAAATTTCGTTGAATTACCTCGAACGTCTTCTGGCAGAACCTAAGGGCTACTAGCTTTCACAACGATTGAGTCGATGTGATCGTCAAATGTGTAGGATTGATTCAGTAGTACTTCTAAATCGAGTACTTTCGCTGATCTATTCAAAGGTGTATTCAAAAGTGAGTATTCATAAATTAAAGGATTATTTTTGCGTGTGTAAGATATAATCGTACACTTATCAGGATTAATAAGAAGATTATTATCGGAACACCAACTGGCAAATCTGTTTAGATCCTGCTGCACACAACTTTGAAAATGTTAGCGTCATCGGCATAAAGCAGAACAGAAGATGACTGCAGAATGGAACCTAAATTATTGATAAATTAGGCGAACAGTAAAGGGCCTAGATGACTACCTTGTAGAACGCCAGACGTAGTTTTAATTTCAGATAACAAGGCACCGCGAAAGAATACACGTTGGGTCCAATTCGTTAAGAGTCAATCCAATTTAAAAACAAGCTAGGGAATTGAAAGGAATGAAGCTTAGCTAAAAGCATAGAAAGATCAAGCTTATCAAAGGCTTTCGTCAAGTCTGTGTAGGCACAGTCAGTTTGGAGGCCAGCTTCAATTGGGTTGGTTACTTGGTGAGAAAATTCAAGCACGTTGGTTGTGGTTGAACGATCTTTCATAAAACCGTGCTGATACGGAGCCATAATGGATTTGCAATAAAAGGCTACGATATCGGTGACTATGGCTTCAAAAAGTTTAACGACGCAGGGAAGTTTCGCAATAGGTCGATAGTTGCAAGCGTCATTACGACTTTCTTTCTTGAACATAGAAGTGACGGTGGATTATTTCCTCAAATGAGGAAAGATGCCTGCTTGGATGCATTAGGATGCATTAAAAATATAAGACAGCGCAGGTAGTAGGGATGACACACAACATTTTAAAACTAAATTTGGTATGGCATCTGGACTAGGTGTTATATTATTGTGAAGTATATTAATAAATGCGATAATGGTGTCCTCGTCAATTTTTAAATCCTTCATCTCCAAAGAGGAAACTGTTGAGTTCGTCAGATAGGGTGAAAAGTGCCTGGAGTTTGGCAAGTCTGTACGATAAGCTTTACAGAAAACAGAAGCAAATAAATTACTAATATCAAAGGCATAATCAATATATGAGTCGTCAGATTTAAATGTGAGTGGATACCCATCGTTATAAGTCTTAGAACTTATAACGAGCTTGAAAATTAAATTTTAGCTGTTGCGTATGTCTCTGATATGCAAATGAAACTTCTTTATGATACAGATCTCTTTGTGTAGAAAAAAGTTGGTAGTCAGGCTTTGAGCGTGTCAAGCGAAAGTCTTTCCAGGCTTTGTTTTTGATATTTTTCAAGTGACAAAGCTGTGGACACATCCAAGGAAAACAAATCTTGCTTTTATTAAAGAAAGTCGGCACGCACCGTAAAAAACTGCCGAATAACCTAATGTGGAAATAAAACGTAGCTTTATCCGGACTAGGTTCCTGCAACACAGAAGACCAATCATAGTTAGCAAGCAAGTCACGTATCTGATCAACATTAGCTCGTCTAAAATTAAATTGTAGCTAAGATATTTTACATGATAAGTCATAACTAGTTTTTTTTTAATATAGAGAGACAATGATGTGTAGTTTCGTCGATGAGAGATGATGTGTGGGGTTTCACTACAGTAAAAGAAGGGTCAGTCACAAAAATCAGGTCCAGCATCTTTCCATTTGAGTTCCGGATGCAATTGGCTTGAAACAACCCAACTGATATTAATTCGTTTGCAATGTTGATGTCGTGTTGTCCGCCAATAGAAGTAGAGCTCGGAACTTCGAAAGTGCCGTCCGCTGAAGGGCAACAGTTAATGGTAAGGTAGGTAAGTTGAACTCACCCATTAAGACGACATCGTGGTTATCGTCCGCAAGGTCGCAATGAGCTGAGTATTATGTATTAGCGAAGCGTAAGCGTCATGCGACGAGTTTGGTGGCGTGTAGTTGACACTAAACAATACCTTCTTTGTCGTAAGTTTGACTTGAGTATAAATAAATTCATTATTTGTATGCGGTATCTCTATTAGAGATACTTTGAATATTTTGTGAACGGCAAAAGCCTCAAAGTTCGAGAGCTCATAGAACTTATTAAGTTTAAATCCCATACCCCTTACGTTGGCGTAGAGTACTGAGATGAGTTCGTCCCGTTTTTTGTTGCAGCACTCGATTTACTTACCTCTTTGTTGACGAATTCATGCACAACGGAGTTTGGCGGCCAGAAATTGCTATTTGTGATGGAACCAAAGCAACAATCTGGTGCTATAATCTTAAATGACGATACACGATGCCGTTTCCCTATCTTTATAACTGATATACAGTCCTTAGTGATGAAGAATTTTGTATGTTCAGGGATTTCCTCGACATTTTTCCTTACCTCATCGGCAGTGGTATCAGGAGCGGGCCTGGATACAAAGATAGCTCTGGGTTGTGCGACACCTCTGACCGTGCAGTTGAAAGAGCATATTCTACCACATGCGCTCATTATTACAGCGAACCTGTTTCAAAAGTCATGCACCACTTTGATCCGAAAACTGCTTCCAAACTCATAAGGTAGAAAGATAGTGAGAAGGAAAGTAAACAGAGAGAGAATTTAGAGAAAGAGAACTAAAAACGAAAGGAAGACAAATATAAGAGAGATAAAAAGAGAGGAAAAGAGATTCAAAAACTAGAAGGGGAGTTACGAAAGAAAGATTTAACTCGAGAGACCGTTTAGCGACTGGGAAAGTTATGCTCGGATGAGCATCAGAGCATGCTTCCAGTTTTGTTGATAAGAAGCCATGGTGATATTCTACATATTTGTACATAATTTTGTAACAGGAACAATTAGTTCCAATTCATCTAGACCAGGAGAAGCTAAGTAGTTCTGAATCAGATTATTTCTATCGCTTTTGTATTATCGCATTATCCTCATCTGATATAAACCGTTTTCCTTTGTTTAAAAGCTTTGCTTTCGTAGGCGGAAGTAAGTTGAAGGTATCTACACAAAATTCGTATCAGTCTAAATAAATTAAAGAGATAAATTCGTAGAAAAAGAAATTTTCTTGTGGCCAGTTTTTTTCCAGGGGCCATTCTCTAACGTAGGTTCACGAATCATCACAAGGGATTCCGCGAATTTAAAGCATTAACGATTATCGATAATTTCCTATTTTGGGGCTTTGTTTATTTTCGTAGAAACGATTGCTTTGAGATAAAGTAGCCTATGAAGATATATACATAGCATTAAAATTTTTCTAAACAAATGATAATCTGCATGCGTAGGGTGCAGTGTTTTCAGAAATATGTCATAACAAGCATTAGTTTTTGTTGTAATTTCCAATTTTGAGCTCAAAATATATCTTTGGCCACCGGATTAGAATCCAAAAGAACTCATTTGTTCAGACATTGAAAGATTGAACTTAAAAATAGAAGGAAAGCCAAACAAAAACATTAAAAGATGTTCTTCAGGGCGAATAGAATGTAATATGTTCTGGTTTTACCAAACAAAACTATACAGCTAACGCATACATAGTAACTGGAAGGGGAAGGCGGGCTGCATTCCTTGTGCGAAGAAATGGGAAAACGAACTTTCGTTTATGCGCAAATAAGTTTTTTTTAGTTCAAAGTTTTGATGGACTTCATATCCAAGACCTTCGTACATTTTTCAAAGAAGGTGGAAAACTTCATTGTGGGAAACTTTAGCACCTACAACAACCATTTGAAGACTGATAGAACTAAGTATATTTCAGATACACAAGCTAGTCTGCTCATATCCAATGAGCCCTGTAAATAGCTCCGCGTAAATAGCAAGGGTTTCTCATGCACTAGATTAACATATTGATATCAGTTTTTTCGACGAGCTGTCAATTTGAAAACAAGTCAGTCTTCCTCTTTTCATGTAGAGAACATCCTAATAATCGACACTGTAAATTACTTATAAAGAGAAGGAATAATCTGGAAAAACGCTACAAGTACAACTAACCATAAAATAAAGCGTGCAGTGTCGAGGAATATATGCTAGAGCTTAGAGTTAAAGATTACGCCAAGGTCCTTGAAACTATCAATAGCAATGAGAAGAGAGTCAAACACAGAGTAGGAGAAAAGCAGGGGGATATTTTGTAGGTGAAGGCCATTTGATAACACTTCACACCACTCTGAGTAAGGGAGTTGGCAGTGTAGCAGTGCTAACTAAAATACTCAAGTCATTGTGCAATAGGGAACAGACAAAAGAGAGATGGAAGTTCGCTAAAAAATAGAAAGAGCAGCGAAGGGCCCAGAATGGATCCTTGCGGAAACTCTGAGCCAGTGCAAAATGTGCGGAAGACCAACGAGTAAGCAGTAATAACACAAGAGCGATCGCAAACAAAAGATAAGAACCAAGAAAGGTGAACATCGGAGGTACCACACTCAGGTAGATTTGACAGAATAATTTCACATTTCACTGAATCGAAAGCTTTGGAAAAGTCTGTATAGATTATATCTAGTTGCTTTTGCTGGTCGAATGCAGAAGCAACAGTGTATGTGAACGGCAGTAAGTTAAAAACCGTTGACGTACTTTGCATGACTCCCTAATGTTCACTGGGCCAGAAAGGCTTGGATAAAGGGCACATCATACTGTAAACAACTAATGTATGGTTTCTAAATAGCAGATTGTTATCTTTCAGCTGTTGTTTACAAACAGCAATAGTAGCGTGCTATTTATAAATTGCTAGTCTGCTATTTTCCTCTAATGCTATGTGGGTAAAATCATATAACCAAGTGGCAATAGTTGAAGTACCGTGCTAGCTTTATTATTCGTTTGTAGGAATCTTTCCCAGCTTGTGTAGCGTTTTATATACACAGGCCTTTTTCACATGTATTGTCCAGCTGACTGAGCATACATATCAAAAGGAGGACTGAAGACCTTCGCGTCGTTTTTAATATGTATATGCTAAATAGTACAAGAATCATAGCGAGTGAAAACCTAGCTTACCTCTGGCATATGAAAAGTACCACTACAATATTGCTTTTCAAAATACAAGCTGCTATTTTTTAGCTACTATTTAGAAAAGGCAACAGTAGTTGCTACTGTTATTTGAAAATAGCAGTTTGGCTAAACCTATGAAAAACTATTCCAAGGAGTTCACTAAAACGATACAAAATGGATATAGCACACGGTTAGAAATGTAAGAAGTAATGCTCACATTATTGACAGTAAATATACTAACGGGATTCTAATGTGATGGGACAGTACCGTTTGAAACACGAAGCCTCAATAATTCTTCAAAAAGGATTTGTAAAAATAAGCACTTCAAAAGATTGTAGTTCTATAAACGAACTGAGATACCAATATTTTGAGCGTTGATACCATCACTGCCATTCCACGAATAATGGAAGCAGCATCCACCGAAGCAAGAAGATTATACGCAGGACTTGGTAAGGTAGAAATTTGTTTCGGGCACATACTTGAAGATGATTAAGACGCTCCGTTTGATATCAATGCAAGATGTAAGCCAGCATCTAGACAAATGCTGGAAGATCCAGGTTAACTTGTGTTTTGTGACATTTGCATCTGTAAAGTTTCTGAGAATGGTGCAGCAGCACCGGCTTATTGAGAACCAAGTGATCTCATCTCACGAGCCATTTGCTTCGATGAAATACCTGCAGCTTGCAATTTACACCGATTTTGAGTCGTCACTCCAATCGTCGATGAAGGGTTTTCTGAGATGATGGTATCACAGATCGGCTAGTAGATTTTTCAACGCTCACTCCTCAGAAGAAAGTAGTTTCGCAGCATTTCCGAGGCATTGTTTTGCAATACCCATCTTCGTCAAATAGCGTGCCATTGATGATGAAAGGCAGTGGCTACAAAACTAATACATCCGTGTTAATATGGATATCATTTTGTGGACTTCGTGAAGCTACAGTGACCAGCAGAAAATTAACATTTTTAAAGTCTTATGAGTTCAGAGCCACGAGAGATAGAGTGATTCAAATTCGTTTTAGCTGTGGGAGTAGTTACTGGTGGATATTGCAACCGACAAATTTATTGCTCATAAACTAAATATAAAACATTTAATCTGCTTGCATAACGACTTTGCTTAAATCCATCCTAGAGAACTCATTTCAATGCAAGCTCCCCCAATGACAGAAGCAATGGCAGAGCTAAAACATCAAATTACGAAAAATTTCATAAAATTAAGTCAAAACTACTCAGAGCAACTAAACCCGCTTCGAAGTGCTCATTATTATTTAAATATTTTTCATTTTCAAAACCATATCAAAGTTCACTCCTACATGTTACCATATCGTCACATACAACGCAAATGATACACTCGATATTGCCATGCGATATTTTCAACAAATACGAGTCTACATAATAAAACGTTTCATTTCAAGTTCGCTTTCATTCACCTTCATATGCTGCTTTCAATGTCCCACTCCTCGTAGTTTATTCAATATCCTGAAAGCATTTAATTTTCTGATTATAACATTCTATGTACCTCGATTCTCAGTCCAGAATACGCACAGTACAATCCGTAAAGTACACACCCCGTGGATATTCGTGTACGCACAATGAAACGCGTGAACCGAGAGCAGCTTGGCAGCGGATGCGGGCAGATAAAGTGAAAAATATTATAAAGCGGGTAGAAAATGGCTTCTAACTTTTCCCCCGTGAACTTTTAATCTACTTACAGGGTTCAGCAAAAGATGAAAAAAAATACCAAGGAACGAACGTCCATGAAGAGACTGCTAGACCAGGGAATAGAATTCGGGGCTGCCAGATTGATGCGATTTCAAGTGCAGCATTTAAGGATCATTTTTTAAACGTGAGGGTAACTTTCATTCAACAAGAGTTTCGTGTATATGTTAAGTCACCTTTTGGAGCCCACTCTCCTCCCGCACATTACGTCTAATGAATGACTTGGAAATCTACAATTTCATCTCTTCTGTTTACTCTCCCTCTAGCAGCCGGAAAATTGAAAAAAAAAGTCGTTGTCGTAGAAATGTCCTTGCTATTCGCACGCAGTAGAGCAGCAGTATCGCATTTACAACTCATTTCGCTCGCGATTTCATCAAATTCACGAAATAAACTACACAAAACTGACTCAAGCGAACAATATTTACTCAGCGAACAATTATATCATATAGAGTATGTATAGGTACACAATATAGGTGAAATATATTTGCGTCACCGGTTACCAAGGACTGTTGCACGTGCTGCCAGGTTCCTTTGATTGCGTCACTACATTGGAAGGTTATAAAAATTAACGAATCACCCATTGAGTTGTAAGCGTAGACAGGAAATGATGTGACGAACTCATAAAATCGGTTCAAGTGGAAGACTAATTGCTTTTATTATACAGCGTCGGAGTTTGGAGTTGCCGAAGAATTCCAACCGAAATCGAGTCGCCAAAAATTTAAAGTTTCGTTCAATCTTGTAAAGTATGAAGCCAAGTTTGCGTTAAGAAGATCCATTTAGATTTGTTAAATTATTTACATTCTAGATGTCAATGCTATGCGCAATAAAAGAAATTGTAAGTTTCATTTCACTTCCATGCCGCAAACATTCAAAACAGGTTCGACAACTAAACTACGTATGTAGCTGTAAAGTAAAAAGCTGTAACATCACTTTAGTTTCTGATATTGCTCTAATTTTAGTCTCCACCCATAGTCGACCGGCCCAGGTCCAGGACATCATTCAGTCTACGATAGGAAAATAAATGTAGAAAACAGAAACCAGGACAGATCCTTTGAAGTTCATTGCTTTGAACATTTGTGACGAGAAAAGTTTCGCAATATGGTTGGTTGCCGATGTTGTCATAGCTGTTGACTTTTCGATGCGAAAAGTTTTAAATGTGGTGACTACGGAAATGTCATATTGAAGTCACGGTGCTGTATATAAAAGTTAATTGCACTCAACGAACTTAATCTTAAAATTCATTCATATTTACAAAAGAAACAGTTCAGATAGCTGAATCAATTGAATAGATTAGTACTTGATATGTGTTTTTAAATAAAATGCCATCGAATTTGACCTCATTTATGCTTTCACGTTTTATTGATTATTTTTTTTTTATAAAGTCTCATTTTATCCTTAGAAAGAAATTTTGTCAAGCCGAAATCCATTATTTTTTCTTACTTCTAAATACACTTCTTCTGTAGATCCGTGAATTTTTATCCGATTCGCCATTTTCTAGGGTCAATAAACAAAGGATTATTTAAGTTAAGAGTTTACAATAAAAGCTGGTACGAAATTAGTAATCACAAATAATCAAAGTGAAATTAAAAACTCTAGCGCACCTGAACCGCTAGAATAACTAATGTTCGAAGAACAGTAGAAGAATCGTGCAGGTTTTGAGTGCATATTCCACCACGTGAGCTGCTTATTACGGCCAAACTGTTTCAAACGCCACGTTCTACTTTGGTCTCAAGAATGCATTATAACTCATATGGTGGAAGGTTTCAGATATTACCACTGGCATGAATTTCAACGTTTATGAGAGCAAAACACGGGTTAATTATATTCGTTATCAGTTGCTTATTTCACATAATTTTGAAAGCAGCATCTCATATAACATCAATGAAGAAAATGCTCAGTGCCTGCAGCACTGTAACTGAAGTTGGTGTTTGGGGCTGCGATCCGAAAAATTTGCAGAACTTTGCGAATTGCAAGATTGATTATTTATTTTAATTGTAAATGTTTCCGGTATGAACACTAACTGTAAGCGTTTATTGATACAAAAGTAGCACAACCGACTCGTGCTGGCAACCTTTCGCCAGTATCAAAGCCAAAAATATATCACATCTGCTTCACGTTGTTATATTACATTCGAAGTTATAGGAGTATAAAGAAATTTAGGATTACCTGCAGCGAGTTTTATGAAATAATGGAAAGCTTAATATTTGCTGTTTATTGTCACTACAATATCATTACCAATTGAAAATTCTACGATAAAACCGCTTAATAAAGATAATGCAAACAAACACAAAACCAACAACAGCTGGCAACCCTATTGTGGCTTTTCAACCAAATTTGGCCTGAATAATTTTTATAGTAGGTTCCATTAATTGTATGAAATTCGTATTGATTTCATGACTGCACTGGAAGTTATAGGGCAAAAAGTTTTATTTTCCTGAGCGAATTTTCAAATCCAAAGACATAAAAATTACCATAGCTGGCAGCACCAATCGAATTTTTCAACCAAATTTCTATCAAACAGAGTTTAGAGTAAGGTTCAGGTACTGTGTCAATTTCATGAAAATCTAGTAACTTATTCAAATTTCATAGGGCAAAAAGCAGTTTTTTTTCTTTGTAATTTTTCAAGATGGCACCACTGGCACAGAGTTGCCCACAATTCAAAATCGCTTCTATCAGACCTGGTCCTATTTAAGTCCAATGCATTCTGTAAATTTCAATGGTATCTGATTATTGATTCGTGAGTTCCCGTGAACAGAAGTTTTTGATGCTAAAAATATAGGTTGACTGGGAAAGGGTTACCGTTCTTGTCCGACATGAAATTTCCAAAGTTTTACTTTGAACGTGTAGATAAAGTATAAGATTTGTATACAGATTGGTTTTATTGTAAGAAACGGACAGTTTTTGGAAATTCGATGGTTGAATGTTTTCACTTCCAAATTTTTATTTTTTCAAATTTAAGACACCAAAATTATCATAGCTGGCAGCTCCAACCGAATTTTTCGACCAAATTTCTACCAAACGTGGTTTTAAATAAAGTTCAGCTACTGTGTGAATTTCGTCAAAATCGAACGATTCAATCAGAATTTATAGGGCTAAAAGCAGTTATCTTTTTTAGTGATTTTTCAAGATGGCACCACTGGCACAAAACGAGCCACATTTCAAAATCACTTCTATCAGACCTGGTCCTATATAGGACCAATACATTCTGCAAATTTCAATTAATTCTGCTCATTGGATCGTGAGTTTCCGTGAACAGAAGTTTTTGATGCTAAAAATATAGGTAAATTGGGCAAGGGTTACCAGGCGTGCCCGTTATACCATATCAAATTTTATTTTTTGTTTATGTAAACAAAGCACAAGATTTACATATAAGTGGCTTTTTTTTGAAGAAGCGGCAGTTTTTCAAGAGAGACGATGATTTGAAGGTTTTCACTTTCAGTGCCTGCCCTAGCTACAGGGTTGCCAGCACGCTCATGAAAAGCTACACAAATCTACAACTAAATAATACCAATATGTTTTAAAAATTTCGTAATGATTGAATAACTCTGTCAAAAGTTATCGCAATTTAAAAATTTTCAAGTTTTCCCGTTCTGTTTTTAGGCACCCAGCGCACACATGGGGTTAAAAAATTCCAAAACATTATCCGATTCACATGTAAAACACGTTCAAAATTTATTTCGTCAACTTTATTTTTGCAAAACTTATTTGTGTACGGAATAATAGGTATATTAAAAATATCACTAAAATGGCCGCCGGCGCCAAAGGGTTAAAGATTATTAACTTTTTGTGAGACCTGGCACTATTCTGCATATACACCAATGTGTCCTGAAAATTTCAGCTCAATCGGATGGCGCGTTCCTGAGATTTTTTCACTGAAATTTTTTGATGATATATATATATATATATATATATATATATATATATATATATATATATATATATATATATATATATATATATAGAAATCTGAATTTTTGGCCAAAGTGATTTTAATACTAATGTTCTTCTTCGAACATTAGTAAAAAGCAAAACGAGACATATGTCAATGCAGCAAATCAATCAAAAATATTAATTAATCTGAGCATAGCCGATAAAGTTAAAAAACTCTAGCGCACCTGAACCGCTAGAATCACTAATGTTCGATGAACAGTCGAAGAATTGTGCAGATTTTGAGTGCATATTCTACCACACGTCCTCCAACCTGTTTCGATTGCAAAATCACTTTGATCTTAACAATACATTTAAACTCATTGGGTGGAAAGGATTTCAGGAATTTCAAGATTTAGGAAAGACCACCACTGCAAAACTATGAAAGCAGCATAACATAAGATAAGCAAAAAAAATGCTTAGTGCTTGCAACACTTTACCATCACTGCAGCTAAAAGTCTCCCACAATTGCCTCACGTTAAAATCAAATAACTCTCGAAAGTTACAGGGATAGAAAGATGTTTAGGGTCAAAAAACGAAAGATGTTTGGTTTGAAAATTTAAACATTGGTAACTTATTTTCATTGGAAATGTTTGCGATATGAATACTTAAGGGGTTACATGGGTTTCAGAGAATAAAAAAAACACCATTTTTAAATGTTTCAAAAATTAAAAATAATGTATTAAATTATTATAAATTATTGTTAACAACTAAAGTAACTCTTGAACTATATGCAAAAAAAAATTTTAGACAAAAATATTGATAATACGCCCTCTGGCAGCTATTTTACGAAAAGGCTCGAAAAATGCGGTGCCAACGATATCTTGAGCTGGATTCATCTGAAACAAAAAAATCAAATTGTTTCTGTTAGAGTATGAGTTTGACTTGTACTTGAACGAAGGATTTGTAAAAATATTGAAATCTGAACTTTTGGCAACGTCGCGAGTAAAAAATTTAATTTTTGACCCAAAAATTCAATTAATAATGCCATGTTCGTTCAAGTACAAGTCAAACTCATATCAAACTACGAACGAAGGAAAAAAACAGATATAGAGGAGTGGAAAGATTGACAAAATGTTTAGAGGATCTAATGATGAAGCCGGAAAAACGAGAAGCCTTGGCAGTGACGTGTAAAATATGTAAATCGAACTTCAACTTGGAATCGAACATCACGCCAAGGTCCTTGAAACTAGCAAGAACATTGAGAGGGGAGCCGAGGACAGAGTAGGAGAACAGAAGATGGGATGTTTTGTGGGTGAAAGACATTTGATGACACTTCGAAACATTCAAAGTGAGAGAATTCGCTGCGCACCAGGTAGCCAAAGTACCCAAATCTTTCTGCAATAAGGAACAGTCACTACCGGATTCTATCACTCTGAAAATTTTGAGATCATCAGCGTACAAAAGACAGGGTGAGTTAAAGAGGGAAGGAAGATCGTTAACAAACAAAAGGAACAATAAAGGACCAAGAATAGATCCTTGCGGAACTCCTGAGGTAGGAAAAAAGGATATAGAAGAGCAAGAGTTAACAATCACAGCACAAGAGCGATCACAAACGTAGGAGGAGAACCAAGAAAAGAGGACACCAGAGAGACTAAACCCTGCTAACTTTGACAGAACTATAACATGGTTCACAGAATCGAAAGACTTGGCAAAGTCGGTATATAGGACATCTACTTGCTTTTGCTTGTCGATTGCGGAGGCAACGGTTTTTGTAAAAGACAATAAATTAGTAACCGCTGACTTACCTTTAACGAATCCATGCTGTTCACTGGCCAGCAAGGGCTGAATAAAAGGGTACACTCTATTATGAACTACTCTTTCGAGGAGCTTACTAAAACATGGCAAAAGGGATATAGGACGGTAATTAGGGATGGAAGAAGTATTTCCAGCTTTATGAATGGGAAGTATGTTGGCGGTTTTCCAAAAGGCAGGAAAGGTACCGGTGGAGATGCTAATATTGAAAATTATTGACAGAGGAGCACACAAAGAGGAAGACAGTGATTTGGTGAAAAAATTCGGAATCCGTCAGCACCGAGGCTAGCACTTCCATCGAGGGACAACATTAATGATTCGACTTCCAAATGATTAGTTAAAGCAGTAGAAAGGGTACGATCAGGCGTGGGAAAAATTGTTGAAGGCGAAGAACTACTGAGATGGGAGGTAAAAGAAGAAAAAAATTGAGCAAACAGCTCGCAGGAATCCTGAGGTGAGGACGCAGACTTATCAAGAAGCTACATGACAGAAGGAATGCCATAGGAAGTTTTAAGGCATTTAATATAATACCAAAAAGGCTTAGGATTGTCTCGTGAGCAGAAGTTTTTGATGCTTAAAATATAGGTAAATTTGCGGAGGGTTACCGATCTTGTCCAATGTGAAGTTTCAAAAGTTTTCCTTTGTTTGTATAGACAAAGCCTAAGATTTCTATATAAGTTGGGTTTCACTGTAAAAGACGAAAATTTTTAATTAGAGTCGATGGTTTGAAGGTTTTCACTTTCAATGCCTGCCGTAGCTGCAGGGTTGCAGCACGTTCATAAAAAACCACACGTGTCTACAACTAAATAACAACAATATGCCCTGTAAGTTTCATACTGATTTGATAATCTGGTCAAAAGTTATCGCAATTCAAAAATTTTCAAATTTTCCCAATCTCATTTCAGGCGCCTAGCGCACACATAGGGTTAAAAATGTCAAAAAAATTATCAGATTCACATTTAGATCACGTTCAAAATTCATTCCATTAACTTTATTTTTGCAAAAGTTATTTGTTGACAGAAAAATAGGTATATTTAAAATATCACTAAAATGGCCTCCGGCGTCAAAGGGTTAACGATAATTAACATTTGGTGTCACTTGGACCTATTCCGCATAAACGCAAATGTATCCAGAAAGTTTCAGCTTAAGGGGGGAAATACATGTAAAATCGAAAAAAAATTGCTAATTTCAGATTGATTTAAAATATATATATTGTTTATTTAGAAAAATTATAATATTAAATCCTTAAAGTACATGTCTCAAAGTAAATGAAAATATTTTTTTAAATAATTTTTCAACAAAAAATGGCGGCAATGCGAGCGAATGAAAAAAACACATCAAAAACTGCCTCGTACAACTTAACGCTTTTTCCGGGGAACTTGCAACATTCAGAGAAAAAAAAATATGCTAATGAGATATATAATTCATAGGTGTACCTATAAAATTTATTAAAAAAAATTAAATTTTCAAATTAATTTTACATTAAACAAAAAAATCGATTATTTTCAAAAAAATCACGTTTTAAACATTAATAAACAAATTATTTTTCCGAAATTACAAGAAGATAAAACTGTTTTGTAGATGTGGTATAAATTTGAGCCGGATCGGTTCAATATTTTATGAGATATTATGAAAATTGAAAAAGTGCTACTGTGAGAAAAACGCGTTTAAAGTTTTAAAGCTCCACCTACCTGGGGAACGCCGCGCTGCCTATAACTGACTATAACTCAAGAACTAATACGAATATTGTTTCAAAACTTTTTCTTGTATATTTTAAGAGCATTTCAACAATTTTGATGTAATAAAAAATCGATTTTTTTTTTAGCCATTACATGTATTTTCTCCACTAATCGGATGGCGCGTTCCCGAGAAATAGTCACTGAATTTTTGCCCAAATCAATTTTAATACTAATGTTCTTCGAACATTAGTAAAAAAATTGTATCCGAAACCGCTGAACAAAGAAACAGTTCGACGAAAGAACCGAAGAACAAGATATCTCACAACGTCTAAGACGTATTTAGTCGGTTAAAAATAATCTGCTAAAGGGTCTGTAAGAAATCTAGCCCCTTCCTGGACGAGATTTCATCCTCGTGCTAACATCGGACACATACTCAGCAAAGGTATACTTAGCAGAGGGAAATACTAACACTTTTCACATTGCGGAGAAGGGTTTTCCTATGAATAATGGACCTTCCGCATAATTTTTCAAGATCCGGCTTAAAAAGTCTTTGGGAACAGGATTAAGGTGTACGTTAGAACAGTTCAAATAAATAAAGCCTGCCAATTATTAATAAGTATTTTAATAGTACCGCTGAAATGGGTTGAATTCAGAATGGAAGAATCAAGCATTATAATCCCGATTTTTAGAATCAGCCTCGAATGTAGAAAAATTTATTTCAAAAGTACAGCCAGTGCTTAATCTTACTGATGGTTGCCCGTACCGTAACCAGAAACAATATCCTCATTAGTAACGGTATAAAATTACTGTATGGTTTCTGCGTAAATGTAGGGGCTTCACCATTCAACAACAGTTGGTCTTCTTGGCGATATTAAAGATGAATGAATCCACAAGAGAGCAAAGTGTCAAGTTTACATATCAATAGGTAAAAACCTATGGTATGCTACAGATGTGAAATATGGGCTTTTACAGTTTCACATCGTTTCTTGTCGTTCTAATCAATTCGATTTCGTGTTTTGTACCCTTACTTTAAAATTCATTATGTTGCCTTACATTACTTAAAATTTTTTTTTTTCAAAAGACATCTAAATGACCATTCTCTGAACAATATTCGCACTCTATATTACATTGCACGTCAAAATAAAGCATCGGATCATTAATTTCTCTATCAGAAATCTCTTTCATTTCCTATTCGTATATTAGAACAGATTATCAGGTTAACCGGGTCCTAGCTTCTCGTGCAAGTGTCCAGTATCATCAGGACTCTCTTTTTTAGGCAATGACAATTAACTTCAAAGAAAAATGTTCTCAAAGATTGGAATTACAAATTACAGTTTTTTTTCAACCTATTCTAGCCTGGAGGTGGAGATAAACACAAAAATACTCTATTGCTAAAAAGCTGGTGTATCCAATATTTTCCAGGCTCGGCATCCTAATGTCAGGACGTTCTGGAAACTTGTCGTCGCCATAACACTGAGTTCATTCAATTAAAATGTTTAATTTATTCTCGAGAAGATCCGTGTCGTAGACAGATGTGGAGAATGAGGCAATATTATCAACAGAGCAGCACAGAGCGATAGATGGTGATGACGATGAAATGGGGATGAAAGTTGAAGTTGCTGAAGTATGCGAGTATTAACTCTAGGGCTAGTGAGAGTCGGGGCGAATCAGGTCAATCGTTTTGTTTGAAATTGAATGTAAATACTTAACTGATGAATTTTCGAGTGGATGATACACATGTGTATCGTTCGGAGAGGAAATTTTCATTCGCTTCAAGAAGCGAGCTCATATTTCCAAGACCTGATTTTGCATCTGAACGTATCATTTAAAGGAGGCTTATGTGTGTTTAGTACATAGCTCATGTTGTTTACAGAGTCAAATCTTTATCCTTTCCCAGAATAAATAAAACTTCACAAAACGGAACTAAAACAATTTCTTTTCTAGCCTCTAGTCACCAAGCAACATACAATCTATATCTTTTACAATTTTGGAAAATTGAGTTCATAATTTCCCATACGACCTGCACATCTCACCTCTTCTTTTGTTTGTGCGTTTTTTATTTTATTTTTGGGAGCATCATAACCCTTTCCTGAAACATAGACAGAAAAGGACTTTCCGCAATATTGAAGCTCCTTTATTTTCCCTTCCGATTTCATCCTCTCCGTACACGACCTAGATTTTTACCTGTCTTCTTGATGATTTACAAGCGTTTTCTTAACATTCGCTCGTTCGAAGGAAATTCCCTTTATATCATCACTCGAGCGCGGTATGTTTTTGAGTCAGTATCAAGATGAATATGTCAATAGAACGACACGATTACACTCTTTTTTTCAGTGTTCACTGCTGGAACAACATTGATTTTTTCTCGAGAGTGGCTGGTTCCGTATTGATCGGAACGAAGAACTGGATTAAGTAGGCGGATGGTAGGACATTCGGTTAACACATGTAAAAGGCTCATGAACGAATTGAATTCATTGTGAACGAAAAGCGGAGTGAAGGTGGAAATTTACATTATTGTATCCTTGTCAACAAATCAAGGTGAAAAATGACGAATCGTGTATGAATTTAAATTAAATCGAATGCGAAATGAATAACACTAACCTGATGTGGGTAGATGGTTGAATGTAAAATTATTTAGATTTGGGATGAAATGTTGTTTTGATGAGCATGAATTGAAATGACGGGTAGGTTTATCCAAAGTGATTTGTAATATTCCAGGAGAGATAGTTTTGGTTCTAAGCTCCTATGACTCCCATTCAGCAGTAAAAACATATCAAATTCAAGACATAGGATATGGATGCGGACAGAAGCTCTCGAGGGTTTTTTTTTAAGGAATGATTTGAATTTTGGCTAGAAATGATTTTAGACTAGCAAACATCAGGACGGAAATTTATTCCAAACGAATAGAACGAAATGAGATATTTGTAGGCAAAGAAAAACATAGTTACATTTTTTTTGGGAAAATTTAAGTATTCATAAAGGACTGAAAAGTCCAATTATCGCTTTATTAACATACTTCATTAAATCTTTCTATTTCATTCAATTTAATAAGCAAATCAATCGGTATTCTCGATTTCACTTTTTTCTAAATATCAAACAATTACTAAGTTTTTATATCATTTTGTAAACAATCTAATTTCTCATCTCAATACTAAAATAATACTAGAATTATATAATTTACTTATATTGTCTTTAGAATTCAAAGCTTTTGACTAAGTTCCGATGTTCGACAAAACTTTTCTCTCAGTAATAGAAAAATTTGACATACCATGTAATTACCCAGTATGGTTATGCTCACATTCAACGCATTTCTTGGGTGATAAGTCGTTTACAATTAGATTTTGTAGTGTGGTATTCAACGGGATTTCGGAATGCATTTTAGAGTTAGCAACAGGTGTTAGAGATGCTGACGATTTTTTTTAACCTTTTTAATCTATGAAGGAAATTGGCTTTACTACCAAACGGAAATCGTAGCGGACACATTTATTCAGACTTTATTCGTTTTTTAATTCTTATCTCTTTGGGGGGCTAGTTGCTTATGTTTCCAATAAGATTTTGGTCAGCAATCTCTTGCACATTGAATTTAAACAATTTTTAAAAGTTTTTACATAGCTGTGTGTTTTAACCTGTTAACTGGGGAATAAACTTTTGCTCAACTCGTTTTACAATGGGGGCTTTTTTCTTCGCATTGCGAAGTAATTCAATATATCAACACAAAGATTCAGTGAGTATCACTCATGGATGCGTTACTCGTTCGAGTTGAAATTTTCAGGACATATTGATGTATAAGTACTAAAAATTGGTCGGAATCAAGATCAAATTAAGATACTATTAAGCCTTTGGCGGCGGTGGAGTTTTTAGTGACTTATAAGGAATTTCTGTGTTTCTATGAAGAGAAGAAATTTAGAAAAAAATAAGACTAACTGTGTTTTCAGGTTGTTTATGATAACGTTTTGAAAATTTTGAACCCTTCGTCGGCGCTGAGCACCTAAATACATTTGTATCATTCTGATACATTTTTATTTAAAACTTATATTTTTGATACAATAATACAGGAACTCACTGAATTATAAGCAAAACGATACATTTTGTCATCCAGTAAAAAAATTCATTTTTTTTTAAATTTTGCTGCCATGTGCCAACCAAATCTCCTCTCTCTAGTAGTAATAGCTCTCAACTTCAATCTATTTTACACTCTCAACTACGAAAGATACCTACTATGTGATGGACTCTGAAGATTTGAAATGTTCAAGCTATTTAAATAATAACTATATCTATATGGTTCTTTTTTAAGCTTAAGAATTATTTTTTTTTTTGGAAATTGAAAACAGCGTCTTTCACTAAAAATAATCTGCATTCGATTTAAATGTCGTGAAAATTTTGAGCGCATTCGCAAAGAACCTACATGTTGTCATAATTTTATTTTCTGTGACTTCAATATCAATGGCAATATACCAATAAAAACAAAGAGCTGAAGCAATTTGTGATATTTGTTTTAGGCTCTATATTATTCAATAAATATAGTAGCTCCAAACTAAGTTTTTTCATATTATTATTTTTAGTTTCAGTACCTCGAACCAACGTTTTGAATTTTTTGATACATTTTTACCAATTTTGATACACTTTTTGAAGAAATTTGATACGGCGAAAAATTTGAGAATGGGAACACTGCTTTATCCGATCCTTAGGGTTGCCAGCTACGTTAGTTTTTGTCATTTTTTTTTAGGAAAAGTTACTACTTTTTTGATTTTCAAATGATGATCACTTTGTTATGAAAATAAGTAACGAATGTTTCAATTTGTAAAATTTTTGAAATTTTTGTGGGCAGTAGCCCCAAAAAACTTACTACTCCTATACAATCCATCGCAGTCATCTGATCGAAACGAAATTCACAGAGTGGGTAGGTCTTATCGTGTAGCAGGTTTGGTATACTTTTAGTTGTCATGCTAGAAAAGGGTTACTAGCTCTGGGCACTTTTGCCATTTATGCACCAAATGACATTACCATTACATTTTAATTTCATAAAAATCTTACAATGAAAATAAGTAACAAGTACTCAAAATGTTCAGGTTCTGCGGACGGCAACCCCAAAAATATTCCAAACCTTTTATTGTCCAATACATCGGATATATGTAAATGAAATTCACTGAGTGGGCTGATTTTGACGTTTAGCAGTTGTGGTAGGCTTTTGGTTCGAAAACTAGCATAGAATTACCAGGAACGAGCATATTCGCCATCAAATTTTTAAATGATAAACATCCTATAATTAAAACTAATAGCGAATACTTTACTCTTTTGGATTCAGAAATTGTTGCGAGAGGTAGCACTGGAAATCTCTCTGCCCTGTAACTTCCGATGCAGTCATCGCGTCAAACTTCGATACGGATTGGTCGTATATAGTAAGGAGAACGTTTAGTAGAACATGCAATGAAAAAAATACCAATACATACCGTATACCCCTTATCCAAAAAATCGTAGTACAATTCAAGAACAATAAAATTTGCTCCCTTTTTTTCTGGATGGTTCGAACCATAATGCGCATTTTGTTTTGTATATATAAGTAAATTACTTATGTATCTTATCTTGTTGTTATGAAAGAAAATTCTCCTGACAAAATGTAACATCATGCCCATTTACGATTAAAACTTTTCATGACGAAAAATGTCGTCATGCCCATTGCAGTTGACTTCTTGGTGTGACAAAATATTTCATCATACCCTGATGCTGCCGCAAAATTTTCAGGTCGTCCGCATAGAGCAGATAAAACCTTGATCTCCAATACCAAGTCTGATATCAAAATTTTAAAAAACAGAGGGCCAAGATGGTACTTAAGGCACTCCAGAGCTGTCAAGATTGATTTTTCGATTTGTCGAGCATCGACGAGAGGGGGTAGTTTCCGCACATATGATTTTTTCAAGGAGTTCAGAAATAGTGGATAAAATGGCAATACCTTCGTGATCTTCTGTTGCCATTTTTAAATATTGGTGTAAGGTAGGATGATTTCCAATGCGATGGAAAGTGCCCAGAAGAAAGAGACGTATTAAATATGATGTGAAGAGGAGAGATTAACTGTGCAGCACATTTAATAAGAAAAGTCGAAGGAAGAAGATCGGATCCAGGATCCAGGCTCCAAGATAGCTTTAAAAATATAATCTCTGGAAATAGTTATAGCTTTAGCAAAATTTGTCCTAGTTACTCTAGGGGAGTGACAGGGTGATGGAGTACTGGAAGATCTCTTGGAAATTTATTGCGAAAAAGTCGCCAAATTCTTGAGAAGAAGACATTCAGGTTTTATCACACATAGAAGAGGGATAACCGTTTGTTTTCCGCTTTATATTCACAAAGTTAAACAGCTTTTGGGGTTGTAGATTATACTCTCGCTGGTAGTTTTAATGAATCTGTCATATGCTACGTGAGACTTTTCCTGGAATTCTTTGGCCACTGCATTGTATTCTTCTTCGATACTCTATAAGTCGGCATTATTTTTTATTGATTTGTGAAGCTTATATTCCCGGTGGGTGTAGATAGAGAGGTAATTCAAGAATTTAGTCCAAAAAAAGTTTATCCAACGTAGAATCCAGATTACCCATAACTTTCCATTCGAACAAGAAGGTTACAAACCACCAGTTAATCATTCAACTTAATTTCTTTCGAGAAATGTAACATATCAACCAAACTCTTACTTCTTCTAGCCTTATTTAAAAAAGAAATCAAAGCGAAATTCAACATCAATCTATTGTCACATACTTGGCAAAATTGACACCTTTTACAGTGGCTAAATTTGCTTGCTAATTAATGTGCATATAGGCGAAATAAATACTCAGATATGTACATTGTCTATTTACACAATTCATGATCCAAATCATATTTAGCGCAGAAGGGCTTTGAATTACTAACATAATGTCGTGCAGATACTTGCATGTTTCCGAATAGATGTTGACGTTTGTGAGCGCGTTTCACAACTGACTATATTACCCATCATTTCGTTTCAGACAAAATACAATTCCCAGACTTTTCAATTAATTAACTATTGTACAAATAATCGGAAAATATTCTTATTGTTGTCTTCAACTGATAACGCATCATGAACAACCAACAATAGCCAGAAAATTATTAATCCACAAAAACAATGCTTATCAAAAGACAATTACAAACAGTTTAAAGCCAAATTTAGTTATTTCGACATACAATCTATCTATCAAGAATTAGCACTAGATATCTATCGTCTCTTGATAATTTGTCATAATTAGACAATTACCGTAACTGTAGGCATATTGGCTTAACAAACAGCGTACAGTCGTTTGTTTTTGTTTCGATGACGTAGAACTAATACCTACTATATACTTCCATATTACTACCTCCCCATCATTATGGCGGTCAAGCGGACCAGCAGCAACTTGTCGGTCAGTTGACTCGGTCAATCAATTGGTCAATTAAGTGGGGTTTTCAACTACCAATTTAAGACTACAAAAAACATTAGCACGTACCACGTCTGTTTTTTTTTATGTTCTAGCACGAGCGAATTTTCGATATTCGACACGATAAAACGAAGAAAACTTACATCGGCACGTTCCGTTCGCAAAGGAATCATTCCGTTCTATCGAAAGCGAAAATCCAATAAAAGCATGGAATAATGATATAGTGTTTCAGATGAAAGCTATTACTCTCGCTGTTTGATGCGTCACGGGCTAGCAATCGCTTGGGTGAGCCTTAAATCAAATAATATTAAAAATTATGATCATTAATCAAAATACTGAAGAGAGTGCTTGAGCTGGCTTCGAATTGTGTACAATGGCTTTTTAAGGGATAGACAGACGTTCTTCAATCGTTGGATCGAAAAGCAATCTTGTTAGGATCAGCTGACGTATTGAAGTATGATGCGAAGCAGCGGATTAATAAAATAAATGCGATTGATTTCGACTATTAATTATTGTCAACATTAGTTCTTGCATCGATCAACCATCGAAATTATTGCGCTTTAGGAACCTATATACATATGTATATATCGGCAATGAAAGATTACCGTGTTTTATCGTGTAAACGCAGTTTTAAGTAACTTCAAATCCACTTGACGGCAAGATTTGTTTTCGAGTGGTTGATTTATCGTGTCGTTTTCCATCATATTTTAATGCATTAACTTAAAAGAAAAAGTAAGAGAAAAAAGAACAGGAAATTGACGAAAACAGTCAGAATTATAACGTGAGCAGAAAAATATTTTAGCCGAACGAGCATGCAAAAAAAATGTGAAAATTTCAGAAAGAGAAAGTGAGATTTGGAGATTGACAAAGGAATTGAAAGTGAACTATACATGAGGAGCGTATTCCGGTTGCTATAACGATTAATTGCGAAGTTAAGCCACACTAAATATTGGGTCTTATAAAAAGTCTCCGCGTTTTTTTGTCGCTAGATGGTTTTGATGCCTATATAGCAGATAACACTCACCCGATCATCTCAAACAAACATATGCTTAAAAGGTGACATTTCAGTTTACATTTTTTGTGAAGACCGTTTGCTAATTCGTTGCTCGTGTAAGAAGTTATATTGATTCGAAATTGAATGAAATATCTGAAGAAATACGCTATGTGGTGCTATTTTACTATAAAAAAGGTAAAAATGCTGCAAAAACATGCCGAAAAATTTGTGAAGTGTACGGTGATAACGCTTTGAGTGAACGAAAGACACAGGAGTGGTTTGCTGGATTCCGTTCCGCAAATTTTGATGTCAAAGCTGCACCTCGCTCTAGTCGGCGAGTCACCGAAAAAGCCGATGAAATTTTGCAACTGGTGGGGCAAGTCCGGCACGCAAGCTGTCAGGAAGTAGCGGAGGCACTAAACATCAACCACATGACAGTTTGGAATCATTTGAAAAAAGTAGGCTGCACAAAGAAGCTCGATGTTTGGGTGCCACATGAATTGACGCAAGGAAATTTGATTGACCGAATTACTGCAAGTGAAACGCTACTGAAACGCAATGAAATCGAACCTTTGTTGAAGCAAATCATTACTGGCGATGAAAAATGGCTGAAATACGAGAATATCAAACGCAAGTGATCATGGCCAAAGGCTGGTGACCCTCCACAATCGACTTCAAGGCCTGGATTGACGGCAAAGAAGGTTATGTTGAGTGACTGGTGGGATTGGAAGGGAATTGTCCATTATGAGCTGATGCAACCTGGTAAAACCATCAACTCGTTTCTGTACTGTGCACAAGTCGACCGTTTGAACGAAGCAATCCAGAAAAAGCGCCCAGAATTGGCCAACAGAAAGGGAGTTGTGTTCCACCACGATAATGTGCGGCCACACACATCTTTGATGGCACGGAACAAATTGACGGAACTTGGTTGGGAAGTTTTGATACATTCACCGTATAGCCTGACTTTGCACCGTCTGACTACCATTTGCTTTGGTCTCTGCAAAACTCACTTGATGGTAAGAAATTGGCCGACCGGAATGCTGCTAAAAATCACTTTGCCAAGTTTTTTTAACGATAAACCACAGAAGTTCTACACCGATGGAATTATGAAGCTACCCGAAAAATGGCAAAAGGTCATAGATAATAACGACCAATATGTACTTGATTAAAATTGATTTTCTATAAAGAAAATTTTTGTTCAAAAATGTACCAAAAAACCGCCAAGACTTTTTATATGACCTTCGCAAATGGGTTATTGCAAATAGATAATAGTCGGCATTGCGCCCTGGATGATATTTTTGACTCATTTGCTCTACTCATCATACCTAGCACCATTCGATTATCTTTTTTTTTCGCAACCACGACATAGCTCTCCTAATAAGGCAACCCTATATCCATGAAGAGGGTATCAGTTAGCACCTGCATTAATTTTTTGCTGCTAAGTTTTAGGACTAGCAATATTCAGAATTCCAAAGCAGCAAGAGAAGAGTTATCAAAGACAGAGGGAGGCTAATTTTGATTCAAGAACCATCGGTTGGTCGGATATAATAGATACAGACTGATAACATCCGGTAGCTTCGAGAAAACTAGAGTCTGTATTCTTGGTAAACAACCGGGCGGATATAATGGATACAGACTGATAGCATCCGGTAGCTTGAAGAAAACTAAAATCTGCGTTCTTCCCAATAATATGATTAATGTCCTTGTCATTCAAAATGTGTGTGATTGTATTGGAAATAGATCGAACGACTTGCTGCTTTGTTTATTCCTACATGGCAGACAGTCATGATACAAATCCAGTAGAGAAGATTCCGTTGGTTCTTATTCTAGAAGCCGAATCTAATGCTCCTCATGGAATGTGGGCAGCTCCAATACGAATAGCTGAACTGAGACACTTTTTGACTTCATCTTGACTTACGATATGTCCATCACAAATGTTGATGACGAACCGACCTTGCTCGCCTTAATTCAGAGGGAGCTTTTTGACGTTACTTTAATCAGTGGGCGGCACACGCATCTTTTTCCTGACTGAAGAATTAGCCAGTTCTCTGGTCACAGGTACATATCTTAAACGTAGGCGACCGTAGCTCAACTGAGCATATATCCTTTATTAAAGCATGAAGTTGCAGTCCTTTTTGGATATTTTATCGGGGAATATCGATTCCTTCTAAGATATGGATCAGGCGGTTAACGTTTTTCCCATTGCTCTCAACTTTTCAGCTAAAGCAGCGTACAACCCACTTATAGGCATAGGGAACCCAAAGTTCCATGGTAGAATGCGGAATTTATGGCCCTGCTGAGGGAGTGCAGGAAAGAATCTAACAACGCAAAAAGATCTAATGACTGATCACTTCAAGTATGTCATACGCAAGATAAAGGAAAAGCAAAGCAAATGGAAATCTGTCTGCGTCATACAGTAGTCAAATTGCCTACGTAAGGTTAACATCGATGATCTGGACTATACTCTAAGTAACCTTATGAGCTCACATTTTCTGGGGCTTTAGCTCTACATAGGTGGCTCATCGCACCATCAGCTCATCACTTTTTCCTAAAATGTCTAACACTTAATTGAGATGGGCCATAGATTCTATCGAGCCGTTCAAATTCCCGGACTCTGATACCATTCTTTCGGCTGTCGTGCAGCACTCTATAGAAATAACGCTACCACGACTGAAGGAGATATAATATGCATGCTCCTGCTTCTTGTATGTCACCGTCAACTGAAGAAAAGTAAGAGTTCTGTTTAGTTTATTCCTAAACCAGGAAAAGCTTTTTACGCTAAATCTAGAGACTATAGTCCAATATATCTTAGCTGTGGTGTGCGAAAGAATCTAGAAAAGATCATTGGATACTGCATTAAAAAGTCAATCGACCCTACTTTAATCTCGCAGCTACAGTAAACTTAAACCAAAGCCAAGTCTGCTGAACTGCTCTTCCTGCCCTCACGGAGAAAATTGGAATTCTCTCTCTTTCTTTCAGGCAGCATACGCTTACTGCATTCGTAGGTATTTAAGGTGTCTTTAACAAAATCAAGTCTGGCGCGATTCCAGACGCTGATAAGTGGCTGATAGCTCTTTTGAAGGGGTCATCACGGACACTTCTAAAAGTGGTGTTCTCTCTCCTTTTTTGTGGAAAATTGCGGTAAACACTCTTCTTAGCCAGCTAGACCGTGTCGGCTGAAAAGTGGTTGCTAATGCGAACGATTTAGCGATAGCAGTATCAAGCAGTGTCGGAACTAGCACTATTTACAAGAGAGCACAAAGTTTTTCGATTGGATTTACCGAAATTCGAATGATTGATTCAGATTTATCGTTGACTCCAATCTATTATGGGACGAAAACATCACAGTCCAAAAGACTTCAGTAGTACTTTACTTCTACCAAAGAGTCTTGGCAGCGAGTTGGGATTTACATCCTCGCTCTGTTGAATGGCTTTAAATCGCTAAGGTTGACCCGATACAACTATCTGGCCTGACTTGTTGGTCGCAAGCTGCTCTTTATACTAAAAAAAAAAGTTATTTTCTAAGAGCTAGGACAGAGTTTGACCATGCTAGAATTATATTTGAGATAAATCCCATTCTAGCAATACAATTCAGATTCCTTAGAGGGATAAATGAAATATTGGCTGATAAAATCCACAGCGGTATACACCCGGTTGAACTGAATTTAAGGTTGTCAGTTGGAGGTGGTAGCTATTTTTTCAGACAATCTATTGAGTTTTATGAAATCAAACATTTGTAATTAATATTGGTGTTTTGACAGAAAGTCAAGCGGCTATAATTTCACTTACGGATCCTTTTACAGTGCTAAGAATTGTTGCCGAAAGCCGCGCATATTTTAGGGAGATACCGCGACATTCAGTGGCACCATTGCGTGATCCTAGACATAGGGGCATTCGAAGCAACTGTGTGGATGGCGAACATCTTGCTGCCAGAGGCTTCATGTTCCTTTTCTAACCGATGTATTGGTCAAACTTCATCAGGCAAAAAACCCTGGTAGCGCAAAGAAGTCCTAGTTTGAAAATACATCCTATGCAATTGCACGGCAGTCCTGTGCCTCCGTGGATGTATGTCACAGCAGGCAGCCACTAAATTTAATGCACAGTGTCCTTCGCTTTGTTGTAGCCATTTTCTCATTGAACTACACGCGCAACGGTTGGACGTGAAGAGAAGTCCGTCCTCCATTTTATGTGTCAGCGTTGGCTTTCACAAAATCCGGTTTTGACAAAGAGGAGAATTGGGTCACTCGGAGTGGCCTCTTCTCTCTCAGGTCTAACAGGCTCATCCATCATCGATTTAAAAGAGATCGCGCAGTTTTTTAAGGACACCATATTGCTTCCTGATTACAGTGGCTTAACGAGAGCGATATCCGTGGCATCACAACGGACCACTGTTGTGCCAGTCTTCTGTTTTGATTCTTCCGATTAACAGCCACTTGACTTACATACCTACATGTCTACAGTTATTGAAAATTTCAAGAGTCTTGGTGTTTTTTTGACTCAAAATTCAAATTTCACCTGGGTATGGTACACATAACTACGAAGGATTTTCATTTGTTTGGTTCTGTTCAGGTCTTCCCGTCTCTTTATTAATATTTATATTTCTGTTCATTTTTTGCATTCATTTTTTCTCGAAACTATTTGAATCTTACATTTCTTAGTGTGATTATATTAACGAACTGTCTTTCAAAAATGCATATTGATGAAGGTTTGCTCTTTGACTTCGATTGTCATCGGTGCTATGATTATAACAAAGTGCAAAGATTATGACATAAGAACCATACCAAGCCTAGTAGTGCAACAACAACTCCACATAAAATAGTGCAGCACACTCCACCACTATTTGTGCAGCAGATTATTCCCTTGCTTTAGACACAATCCTTAATAAAATGTATAAAAAGTGAGTTTTGAAATAGGCAAAAGTAAATTTTTCCATACATAGGCAATGGATGCAGCTCTACCTGAGAGGAGTTTGGATACGAAACTCAAAACCATGGTTCATTCGACACATTGAAGCACGATCACACTGACAAATTTCCACAGCGAGGCATTTATTTCTATAAAATATAATACCCCTACAAGGGCCAAATCAATGCATTTTGGGCCTTTCTGCTGTGCAAATGGTCTCGATTCCTTTGTAACATAGCCCCAACTACTATGAACATAATCTTAGCACATATGATTAGAGGAAGCTAAATCAAAATAATTTTCAAATAAGCTCGTGTAGTCTAATGGGAATATAATTGGTTCTTTAAGAATGGAAACATGGGTTAGAATCTGAATTCGAGTAGGTATTATTTGACACACTTTATAAGTTAAGAAAAGGAATTTTAGTAACAAAAATATGAATTAATATCATTTACAATTACCAACATTTCGTCATTGCATAGCACCCATTTCTATGAATTTATCTCCATGCATTATGGTGTCAGGCACTATGTTTCATCGCTATCCCAAAATCAGCTATGTGTATAGCGCCCGATAAATATTGTCATTACCATGTCTCGGCAAGAGTTAGGTTTCGGCATAAGAGCGGATTAAATGAAGATATTTCTAACTGGAGAAAATAGATTTCAACGAAACCTTGGCTTACCTAGGATACAACTTTGTATAAAAAAAACTGTCTACTGAGAAAAACAAATTAACGTCTAATTTACATTCAAGTTTTCGACGGTAGGATATAAAAAATCTATTGAAGTTCAAGCTGAGTACAACTAAATAGGGATATTTTACCCGTAGATTATTAACTGGTCAATTTTAACGCTCAGATGCCGTCTAGCCAGGCCAATTCATGGAAGGGCAGACTTATTATGTGTTTGGTGGCAGCATCATGTTGGATGGATTGGTTCTATATCTGTTGGCTAGTTATTTTCACACCCGATTATGTATCAAATACTCAGTCAAACACATATAGACAAATACACCGATATTATTAGATAAACGGAATATGATTGGGCACCACAAAATGTTTGATTTAATTGAAATCTAGATATATGCTCAATAATTTATTTTCATAGTCGATAGATTAACAATTTTATTCATGTGCAACTAAGCATAGCATGACATAGTACAAGAGTTATTATTAAGATTATTTCATTCCACCGGCTAGACTCAGCTAACCATCTCAAGACCGTGAAATGGCTTCTAATTTACGATGATCTTTTTACACTAGATCTCAAAGATGCATCAACTCATTCTTCTTTTTATTGAAATATGTAAAATACTACTTTCACATCTAAATATCAATTGAAATTATTATTCGACATTTGTGGCCTAGTTTTTTCTACACCCATTTCAAATAAAATCATAGAATCGAACACTACTAGACTAATAAATAATTTTAAAATTCACCGCTAAAATATCTAATACATGGCTTGTGATAAACATTTCAGAGACAAGAACATAATTTAACTTAATAAGTGTTTATATTGCCCTCTTAACCGAATTCCGACAGCACTTACTCGTACGACCCATTCATTTATCTTCAAATCGATTTTCTGTCTTTTGATTCACTATCGGTGTAGTGTACAGGAATTCTTGTCTTCGGTGCAAATCTGGCTTGCTTACTTACTTACATATAGGCATTTTCATGTCTGGCTGGTTGTATGTGTAGGTGCGTAAAAAGACAGTATGTTAAAGGACCAGACAAACTGAACCGCCGGACCGTGCAACGATCGACAAGTGCTGGACAAACAAAATATAAAAAAAAACTTCATGTTTTTTGCTAAGCAAGATTCGCAACTAATGTTTGATTTACTATAAAAAGTTTATTGATGTTGGTTATTGAAAGCGATTATTGATTGAGTTTGATGAAGATTTGTTTCACTTTGATAGAAGAATGTGGTGATTTGAAAGAAAAACTGTTCCGAAGCTGGAAAAAGCAATATGCACGCATTTTTTATTTTTCGGAATCCTATCGGGATCATGTGGACGAAAATGTTAGTAATAAAAATATAAACAAAAAACGTTAAAAGCTGTTTACTGAACTTTTCTTGTGGCTTAAATTGTACAATTTGACTAAGTTGACACTGGGATTCTTTTTGTTGCTTAAATCCATTTTTTTTTTGTTTTTATAGTTTGAAATTCAATGATATTTTATTACCAATTTTTTGAAGCATTAATTTGCTGATGCTATTTGTTTTTAAAATAGACATCCTCCTTAGTCTTACCATCAATGAACGAAAATAAGCTTCCTTTTCTGATTTAAACTGATTCGAATGCTTAAATCATAGCCATAAATTAAACATGAATCAAACTGAATCAAACAAACTATTCTTATGTTTAGGAATCTAATGGGCTATTTACTGATACTAAAGTCGCCAAAAAGAGCAATTTTATAACGAAATCAGTCTCAACTACTGTCCGAAATAATACTTACATCATTGAACTCAAACGGGGCACCAAATATTTCAAAAAAGTTTGAATTATTGCTGACATAATTGAAGCGTACGCTCTCGGCAAAATTGCTGCAACTACAGTACTCTCAGCGAGAGTTAGTTGTATAAATCGGTCAATTAGACAGAGAAAAACAAGCATCTGCAAACTGCATTACTTATGAATCAATCAAGCAGAAATAAGACCAATAATAGCTGTCAGCTTTTCTGAGGGAGTTACTTTAAACAAGCTTCAATGCTAAAAATAAACAAAATCTGAATTTCGCATCAGCATTTAAAGCTATCTCGGAGAACATGAGCCAAGTGATGGGCGGTATGATGCCACAATTCAAAGAGAACTAAAAAATTCTTCAAATCATTTTTAATAAAATATTGTTGAAATTTGATAATTAATAATTGACGAGGAAGTCAAGGATAAACAGGAAATAATGTATTTGATATATAATAATAATGTATTTGATATATTTGATATAAATAACTCTTACAATGATATCTCAAAAATATATTACTGACCAAATACAAAAAATGCTGATGTTGGAAAAACAATAAAAAATGGAAAAAGTTTACCAACAAATAAGATTTACTAATAACAACATGTGGCACCACTCAAAACTGTAGCTTTTTCAGTAAACTCATGAGAAACTTTTAAGCCCTTCAATTTGTTCGGTTAAAACCCTTAAAGTGCATACTTCTTAGAAATCACGTAAAGTGCCCACTTGGGTGTCCGACACCCTGACGTGTTCTACACTCTAAAAAGTGGGTCTATAATTAATACTTTGATAATAGGAAATATATTCATTTTTTCGTTTAAAATAACGAATCACAAATTTTTTTACACATTCCATGTGCATTTTTTTGCTTTTACGTCATATTAGCTGAATAATACACAGCTTTTTGTAAATTGAAGCAAAAAGAGTGTAAATTTACTAGTTTGCTATTCACCTTTGCGCCAAAGCCATAAAATTGCATCATTTTTTAGGGTAAAATTACACGATTTGGTCGTAAAAAAAATATTCTTCTTACGCGCTTTTGTAAATTTACATCTTTAACAGTAGAAAACCAGTTTCCTACTATTATAAGGGTAAAATTCAACCAAAATTTTTTTGAGTGTATGCTGATTTGCTCTGCCGGTATGGAATATTTTATTACAAAAAAATTATGGGATGTACTTTAAAATATCTCCTTCAAAGTTATGTAAATTTTATATTAATTTATTGATTTTTGATTTGTTTAAAAATTTGTTGAAAGAAAAAAAGTTGAAAAAATGGCTTTCTTAACTTAATGTTGTTAGGTGAGAGGCACCCACAATGCACTTTAAGGGTTAAATCGAATTTGTAATCAAATCCACTGCAGCAGTAAACACTGTCAATACTTATGAAAGAGTTGTTAGATCTCTTGACCCTAATTGATCACTTGGCAGTCAAATGGTAGCATAGGCCACGGGGGCGTCATCGGGTGTTGGTTACCGAAGAAGCAATTGAAATCCCGAGAAATGCCTGCTGGAAACAACATCTACAGCTCTGCTACTGAATCCTACCTTCGACCTCCCCGAAGATGTGATTTTACAATTTCACATCGGGTGGCTGCCGGGAGCCTTCATGACATTTCAGATCATGAATGTTGCCAATGAAGGAGGGTGAGGGCGAGTTTCCCGCGCCTTAAATCGGGAACATTAACCAGACTGGCCCTCCAGGTTGGGGGTTGGGCAATGGGCTAATAACCCGTTCCCGTAAAACTTGACTTATTCAGGAACCTGATACTTCGCCTCGGATACTTGGATTGGATCAACGGAAACGACCACTTAAACGAAATATGGACTACTCTATTGGAACCTGCAACGTGCGAACTCTATACAGACCGAGGGCCATCAAAGCCCTCCTGGAACAGGTCACTCACTACAAAATCAACATTCTCGCTGTCCAGGAAACGAAACTGTTTGGTGCCGAGATTATGGACATGAGATCGTACACAATCTTCAAAAGCGGGAAGTCATCGGGAAGGCACGAATTTGGAGTGGCCTTCATCGTGGACAAAAAAATGAAACCGCTAATAATCGACTTCAAGCCTGTCAATGAAAGATTGTGTGCGATCCGCATTCGTGCAAAGTTTTTTAACGTTTGGCTCATTAACGTTCATGCCCCTACTGAAGATAAGGATGAGGCAGTGAAAGAAAATTTTTATAATCTTCTGGAAAGGCTATATGATTCTCTGCCATCAAATGATGTGAAAATCCTGCTGGGCGACTTCAACGCAAAGGTTGGTGTTTATACCGCGACCAATGCCTTTATTGACCGCCGGAGAAGTATGATGCTTCACCACACTTCCTTCGTTCCGAGTGGTGCACCCGCAACGATCGCCCAACTGTCGACTTCGAGTGTTGCACCCGAGTCTTAGCGTTAACCTTCCTTCGAATGTTACACCCGAAAGATGATGTTGCCGTGAATCAAATAGTGCTAGCGATTCGCCAGACTATTTACGCCTCGAGTCGTACACCCGAAACTACCTTCATACAATAAACTTCGAGTGATGCACCCGAGTCTAATTACCTGATTCTACTTGGGACTATTATTAATATCAAACACTCCAACAACTACTAAATGCACTTTAATGTCGGTTGATAAAAACAAACACTGATCAAGACCAAGACTAGTTATTTTATTTTCGATTGATTTCTTATATACTAAACATTTTATGACCTAACTGTTATTTATAAATGTAAAAATTGAAATATTAATTTAGGTTCCCGGTCACGCCGTTGTCGTTTCGAGCGCGGTATTAATGAATGCGCGCGAAAAATTTGAAGTTCATTTGAACATCCTCCCCGCCTTGAACGACGTTCAACTAAGGTGCTAAATTGGTGTTTAAACGAAAATTTTAAAAAGATAACCTTAGCTGCTGTAACGACGAGTCGTTTTGATGTAGCAAGCTGCGGATGATAGTGAGGTGGTGTATTTTATTTACTGGTTGTAAGCCTTCAAATGTGTGAAGCAGCGCGGTGTCGTTTTGCGGACTCCAATGGTCCCTCATTGTCTTCTGCTGACCTTACTCGGCGACTGGATTCTCGTGCTTCTGCCGAGTCTCCAATGGGTGAAGCGTTGGTAGTGGGAGAGTCTTCATTCTGATTCGCGATTGGAAGTGGAGCCAGATTATGAATTGGTCTTCTGAACACTCCTGAAACTGTTCGGACGTCTGCCACACGGACGAGGCCGTCTTTTCCTTCGATGGTTTTGACAACTCTTCCTAAGGGCCATTTTAGTACAGGCACGTTGTCTTCCTTTACTATGACCATTGTTTCTGGTTTAATGCTGACATGTTCTTGCTTCCACTTGTGCCGATGTTGGAGCTCGCTTAAGTACTCCTTCGTCCATCGGTTCCAAAACTCGATTTTCAGGTGGTTGACAAGTTTCCATCTTTGTAGCAAACCTCCTTTCTGTGAAGTCGTAGTCGGATCAGTTTTACTTGTTAATGGCTCTCCAATGAGGAAGTGACCTGGTGTCAGGGCGGATAGATCATTGGGATCGGATGACAGTGGAGTTAATGGCCTCGAATTCAAAATGGCTTCAATCTCAGTCATAACCGTTTCCAACTCTTCGTATGTCAGCTCTGCAGGTCCTACCTTCCTTTGAAGCAGATATTTGGCTGACTTTACGGCTGCTTCCCAAAGCCCTCCAAAGTGAGGAGCTCTGGGAGGAATAAAGCGGAAGTCGATGTTTTTACTGGCGCAGATGCGAGATATCTTCTCTTCAGCTTTACTATGGTATATTGCGTCCTTTAATTCATGTAATTGGTTTTTCGCACCTACAAAATTAGTGGCGTTGTCACAATGTAAGGTTCGACAGTTGCCTCTTCTGCTGACAAAACGCTTTAATGCGCCTATGAAGGCATCTGTTGTCAAATCACTAACAACTTCAATGTGAACGGCCTTTGTTGAGAAACAGCAAAATATTGCGACGTAAGCCTTTTGAGGTCGCTTTCCTCTAATCTTGTAGTGTATCCAGAATGGACCGCAAAAGTCCACACCAGCATTCAAAAATGGTCTAGCCGGTTGAACTCTTTTTAAGGGCAATGGTGCCATAAGTTGGTTCAATAATTTCGGCTTCGATTTGTGACAGCGTACACAGTGATTCACTACTAACCGTGCAGCATCCTTTCCCTTAATGGGCCAGAATCGCTGTCGCATGTGGGCGAGTAAGTTTTGAGCTCCAACGTGGCAGTGAGTGATGTGAGTGTGAACCATGAGCAGCCTGGTGACATCATGAGCATAGGGTAACAGCATGGGGTGCTTAGCATCATATGAGATGGATGCTTGTTCCAGTCGCCCTCCTACTCTTATAATCCCATTGCTGTCAAGAAACGGAGTAAGGGTGTTGAGTTTACTATTTGCACTGACATTGCCCGTGCGCTTAAGCTGTTTTAGATCGTCTCCAAATCCTTGTTCTTGAGCTTCTTTAATAATGATTGTTAGAGAGTTTTCTAGTTCTTTGACCGTAAGTTCTGAATGTAATTTCTTCTGCTGACGACAATTGTGAACAAATCTTAAAACGTAGGCTATTACTCGTTGCAAACAACCGAACGAGTTGCGATGGTTAATTGAACTGGTCAAGTACGAAGGTTCAAGCGTAGCTGCCAGAATTATTTTTGCTTGTTTAACTTCTAAGTTCGTCTCAGAGATTGTG
The DNA here is from genome assembly GCA_963978885.1 of Nemotelus pantherinus. NCBI lineage: Eukaryota > Metazoa > Arthropoda > Insecta > Diptera > Stratiomyidae > Nemotelus > Nemotelus pantherinus. Next base: position 244,234,188 of record OZ022264.1, on the reverse strand, counting down.
GGTTTGAAACTCCATGATGATTCTGGAGCATGAAGGAATATAGGTCCATAGAACCACGTAGTGCATTCTTTCAACACCTTTGCTGACACTCCTCGCGAAGTTAAATCAGCCGGATTTTGTTTTGATGGGACGTACCTCCAATGGCTAGGTAACGTGACTTCTTGAATGGCTGCAATGCGATTGGCTACAAATGTATGATATCTTGATGGTGATGAATTGATCCATGCTAAGACTATTTCAGAGTCTGTCCAAAAGTAACAAGGCTTATCCCATTTCAAATCTTCTTTCACCCGAAACACAAGCTGAGAGGACAACTTAGCTGCACATAGCTCTAATCGTGGCAAGGTGATGGTCTTTATTGGCGCGACCTTTGACTTCGCGCACAATAGCCTGACAATAATGGTTCCATCTTGGAGTTTGGAACGTATGTATAACGCGGCGCCGTATGCCTTTTCTGAAGCATCTGAAAATGCATGGAGCTCACTTGTTTGAGCTACTTCTCCCGAGTATATGTGTCGTGGGATTCGGATATCGTTGAGCACCTTGAGGTCATCACGGTATTGAAGCCAAGCTGTATGCATCTCTATTGGTACTGCGGCATCCCAGTCCAACTTGAGAGTCCACATTTGTTGCAGAAATATCTTAGCCCTTGTAACCACTGGGCACAGCAGGCCCAGAGGATCAAATAAATGTGCGATGTCAGATATCACCTTTCTTTTGGTTACCTTACTTGAAGATTCCCAATGAGTCCTAATTTGGAAGTCATCTGATTTCGGAAGCCACGTTAACCCCAACGCTTTCACAGAATGATCGTCAAGATCATCTAAATCAAGTTGAATTGCTCTGTCTTCAGCTGGTATGTGAGAGAGCAATTCAGGGCAGTTTGAGCACCACTTGCGTAGTTTGAATCCTCCATCTTTAAGTACATTGTTCAGCTCTGTCTGTATTACTAATGCCTTGGCTACCGTATTTGCTCCAGTCATCACATCATCGACATAAAAATCTTCTGTGAGAGCTCTAGCAGCTGACGGATATTGTGCGGCATGTTGCGTTGCTAGTTCTTGCAGACACCTTGTTGCTAAGTATGGTGCTGTTGTTGTTCCGTACGTAACGGTACACAGTTTGTAGTATCTGAGCAGTTTGGTTGGGTCCTCTCGCCAAACAATCAACTGATACTTCCTGTCTTCGTCATCAATCAATATTTGACGGAACATTTTTTCTACGTCAGCTGTGAAGACGTAGCGTGGAAGTCGGAATCGAAGCAGAATCGAAAAGAGTTCATCTTGTAAGGTAGGACCAGTGAGAAGAACATCATTCAGTGAGATGTTAGTGGATGTTTTCGACGATGCGTCAAATACTACCCGTAACTTCGTGGATGTGCTTTCAGGCTTCATAACACAATGATGTGGAAGGAAATAATATGGGTGTTGGATTTTCTCCAAATCACACCCTTCCATGTGTCCCAACGTAATGTATTCACGCATAAACTCAATGTATTGATGTTTCACATCTGGGTTTTTTGTGAGTCTCCGTTCTAAGGAGTGAAATCGTCTCTCTGCGATATCTCTAGACTCGCCTAGTTGGTTGGGGCTATCAGCAAACGGAAGTTTGACGATGAATCGTCCATCAATTTTTCTTTTCAGCGTTTGTTGAAAGTGTTCTTCACACCTTTGCTCAGCGGAAGACAGTCTTTTCGAATTCTTCTCCGGCTCTTCCAATCTCCAAAAACGTTCCACTTGTATGCTGAGTTGAGTGTCTTCGGGGGTGGCGATTCCGCATGTTATATTGCGCCCTCCTTCATTAGCTATACGCCCGGCAATAATCCATCCAAGTAAGGTGTTTTGCAAGGTTGGTAGGTCAGGCCCCAGACGAATCTGACCTACTGATAGCAGTTCGAAATAGTGCTCGGCTCCTAATAGCATATCTATGTGCCTAGGCTCGAAAAACTGAGGATCAGCTAATTTAACGTTATTAGGAATCGGCCACTTCGTAGTATCTATGAAATGTCCCGGTTGCTGACCGACGATTTGAGGTAGGACGAATGCTTCGACTGTTGTAGAGAATGCCGTTGCCTTTGAATAAAGCAGCACATTGACTCTATGCTGCGCTCGAATCATACCATATCCCACGCTTTGAATATTTAGCGGATCGATTGTTTGCTGTAAATTCAGTTTTTTCGCTAACCGCTCGCTCATAAAATTCAGCTGCGAACCCGAGTCAAGCACTGCTCGACATTCTATTACAGAACCGTCTTGGTTTATCAACTTGACGATAGCTGTGCTAAGTAAGACGGTTCCCTTCATTTTCGGAGCGATTTGTGTCGCTAAAACTGTTTTAGCACTCGAAGTTGGTATGCCATTACATTTTATGGTGGATAGAGTAAGTTCACCATTCCTTGAGATTGAATTGCCGAGATGAATCAGCGTATTGTGTTTTTTTGAACATTTTCGGCATCCACGTGATGTACAGTTGGCACTTGAATGACCTTTCCGCATACAATTGAAACACAATTGGTGCTGTTTAAGCAGATTGATTCTCTCGCTTGGACCTTCACTCAAAAACATTTCACACATGTGTAATGGGTGGATTTGCTCACAAAGTACACACTTGGTTTCAGTTGCGGCTAGAAACGACGACGATCTAGGCTGTCTTATAAACGCATGTGTTTTTCCTGATATTGCCTTTATTGCCCTTTCTCCAAGTGACTCAAGTGCCTGGAAACGCAATTCAAGAAAGTCTAATATTTGTTTGGTGGTGACCAATTCCCGCGGAGAGCATAGTGATTGCTCAAATGCCGCATGAGTGGTCCTGTCAAGTTTTTGGATCAAGAGAAATACTATTATCGGATCCCATGACTCAGTTGACACTCCTAGGTTATTGATCCCCAGAAGGCATTCTTTGGTGATGTCATGAAGCTTCTTAATGGCGGACGCATCTTCATCTGGAATTCGCTTCTGGTTAAATAGTTTGTTTAACAATGCTGTTACAAGCAACCTTTTATTGCTGTATCGATTGTTAAGTATAGTCCAAGCACCTTCGTAGTTCTCACTGGAGATAGGCAAGTGGTTGACTAAAGCTTTGGCTTCTCCACAGAGGTTGCTAGTCAAATAGAACATTTTTTGAATGTTGCTAATGGGTTGGTTGTGAACCAGCTCTGTGTATAAATCATGGAACTGTGTCCACTCTAAATAATCTCCACTGAAGACTGGCAGCGTTATTTTTGGGAGCCTTACTTGGCTCTGGTTAGTACGAACATCTATTTTCTGAGCTGGTTCATCTGATGCTCGTTCCTGAAGAGACACAATCGTATCTTGTGTCCAGAAGTGCAGTTCACGACAAATTTCTGGCGTGTAGCCATCTGTGGCTTCTTGGTTTACGCGCTCCCATATGGATTGGTCATTCTGCTGCAATTCGTCCAAGTATTGTAGCAGCAGCCTGATTTTAAGTTCGAAGTACGCCTTTGAGTGCACTTCGTCTACTCTTGATTCTATGTTCTGAATCATGTGAGTTAGCATGTTCATGTGGGCCCTTTGTTTACGTATTAGCTTCATTGCGCTCACTTCAACGCACTCTTCATTTGTATTGTAGTTCTGATCACTTTTCGTTTTCAATGGTTGCTGTGAATCACTACTGGATGCGATAGCAGGGAGCCTGGTAGTCATATCATTAGACATTGTCCCTTGTGATTTTGCTTGCCCTTCACGAAATGTTTCTGATAACTTCTTATAGAGATTTGCGATCTCCTCGCAGTACTGGCTGGAGAAGTATGGGTGCTCTGGGTTTGTTTCTTGAAATGCCAAAATTGCCTTGTGATTTTGCTCAAAACTTGCCCAGCATTTTTGGACTGATTCCAGCCTTTTACTGTAATATTCAGCCGTTTTCCTGGATGATGAATCTTTTTTGAAGTTGGTCAAGATTTGCTCCAACTTCTCTCCCACGTCTGCTTGCGCGGAGACTAATTCTTCCATGGTGCCGAATATAGTGCTGTGAAATCTGATTCGAAATCACGTCGGGGTCACCAGATGTTTATACCGCGACCAATGCCTTTATTGACCGCCGGAGAAGTATGATGCTTCACCACACTTCCTTCGTTCCGAGTGGTGCACCCGCAACGATCGCCCAACTGTCGACTTCGAGTGTTGCACCCGAGTCTTAGCGTTAACCTTCCTTCGAATGTTACACCCGAAAGATGATGTTGCCGTGAATCAAATAGTGCTAGCGATTCGCCAGACTATTTACGCCTCGAGTCGTACACCCGAAACTACCTTCATACAATAAACTTCGAGTGATGCACCCGAGTCTAATTACCTGATTCTACTTGGGACTATTATTAATATCAAACACTCCAACAACTACTAAATGCACTTTAATGTCGGTTGATAAAAACAAACACTGATCAAGACCAAGACTAGTTATTTTATTTTCGATTGATTTCTTATATACTAAACATTTTATGACCTAACTGTTATTTATAAATGTAAAAATTGAAATATTAATTTAGGTTCCCGGTCACGCCGTTGTCGTTTCGAGCGCGGTATTAATGAATGCGCGCGAAAAATTTGAAGTTCATTTGAACAGTTGGAAAGGAGGAAACACACCGCGGAACCACCGGCCAATTTAGTCTTCACGACCTATGCAACGATAATGGACAACGACTGGTCGACTTTGCGAGTAGCAGAAATCTCGTCGTAAGCTCCACGTGTTTCCCGCATCGTGACATCCATAAAAGGACATGGGCATCCCCCGACGGCCACACCTTTAATCAGATTGATCATATTGATTCAGAAAAGGTGGGCCTCCAGTATTTTAGATGTGCGAACCTTCCGTGGAGCCAACTGCGACTCCGACCACTACTTAGTGAAGACTCGATATCAATGTCGAATATCACTGTCGTATGAAGCCAGAGCAAGTTCAAGACGCAAGTTCGATGTCGACAAGCTTCGAAACAAGACGATGGAAGCCGAATATAGATCTGCTCTGGAAATGGAACTAGCTTCCACGCCTAACACCACGTCTATCAACGAAGTTTGGACTACGATCAAAAGCGCAGTGACCGCAGCAGCCGAAAAAGTAGTGGGATATACAGCCGGGCAACGCAGAAATGAATGGTTCGACGAGGAATGTCAAGCCGCGTTGGATGAAAAGAATGCGGCCTACAAAATCCACATTGAACGACCGACTAGAGCCAAGAAAGAAAAGTATGACGATCTTCGGAGAGTAGCTAATAGAATAACTAGACGTAAGAAACGAAAGCATTTTGACACCATGCTGAATAACATGAATGACAACTTTATGGCTAACAACACTCGACAAGCGTACAAAGTAGTGAGGCACTTAAAACAAGGCTTTAAACCACGAACTAGCCTATGTAGGGCTGCCGATGGAAGCATCATAAGTGGCTCAGAACAGGTGAAGGAAAGATGGGCGTCCTATTTCCAGCAATTATTGAACGGAAATGTCCCTGCACCCAACGAATCGCCATCATTAATTGGCACATACCTTGACAGCGCCTCATCTCACCTTCCTACACTAGATGAAGTCCGACAGGCCATGGACCGCTTGAAATCCAACAAAGCACCGGGCATCGATGGTATCCCCGCGGAACTCCTGAAGACAGGCGGGATTTCCGTTTTAAGGGCGATCCATGGATTGGTGACAGGCATCTGGCAACAAGAAACGATGCCGGATGAGTGGCGAAAAATCGTTATATGTCCCATTCACAAGAAAGGAGATAAACTGCTCTGCGAAAACTACAGGGGCATATCACTACTTTGTACGTCGTACAAGCTCTTGACAAAAATTTTAGAGTTAAGGATTTCCCATCACGCTGAGAAAATTCTTGGTGAATATCAAGGTGGTTTCGGACGTGGAAGATCGACAACTGACCAAATATTTACGGTCAAACAAATTTTGGAAAAATGCTGGGAATTCAACATTGATGTCCATCAAATATTCGTCGACTTCAAACAAGCGTACGACAGCATCAACCGAACTGCATTATATAACATCATGCTGCAGTTCGGAATCCCAGCAAAGTTGGTACGGCTGGTGAAAATGACCATGACCGACTCCACGTCACAAGTGCTGATTCAGAATAATATGACCGATTCATTTTCGACGAATGCAGGGCTAAAACAAGGGGATGGATTAGCTCCGGTACTCTTTAACTTAGCGCTTGAGAACGTCATCAGAAAAATCCCCGTTGACACGAGAGGAACTCTATTATTTTAGTCGACACAGCTAGTAGCCTACGCTGATGACATTAACATTATGTCACTTTCGTTCAACGACGCCAAGGAAGTATTTGTAGCTCTAGACGAAACCACCAAGGAAGTTGGTCTTCAAATTAACGAACAAAAAACTAAAGTTATGACTCAATCAAGGAAAAGGACGCCAATAAGACAAAACATAACGATAGGGGACTATAACCTTGAAAACGTAGACAACTTCGTGTACCTAGGGACGAACCTCTCGAAGGATGGGAATGAGCTGGACGAAATCAAACGACGGATTTAATTAGCCAATAAGACATTCTTTTCGGTGCTTCCCACTTTAAAATCTCGATGCGTCCACAGGAATACGAAGCTTCGCATCTACAAAACAATTATTAGACCTGTGCTATGCTACGGAAGCGAAACCTGGACACTGACCCAGGCGTCTGAAAAAGCATTGAATACGTTCGAGAGAAGGGTATTGCGAAGGATCCTCGGTCCAATACGGGAAGAAGATGGATGGCGAATCAGATACAACAACGAGTTGTATACCATATATGACGACCCGGAAGTCTCCACAGTCATACGACTCCAAAAACTACAATGGGCTGGCCACGTGGAACGAATGAGCAACAATCGAATCCCCAAACGATCTTTCAAGGGGCGAGCGAGCGGAGCCAGGCCAGTCGGTAAGCCACGCAAGCGCTGGGAGGATTCTATAGATGCTGACAGCAGGTCACTTTTGGGAGCACCGAACTGGAGGACGCGGTCACTGAACCGAGACGAATGGAGGCGAAGTATTAAGGAGGCTAAGGCTTGATTCGAGCTATAGTGCCCCGATGAATTGATCACTTAGGGACTTAGACTGCTCACTTTGATACATTGCAATTAGTACTGTGGGAACACCTAATACACAACATAAATACACATCCACAATCCACAAACACTTGACACTTCAAACAAACATCAAAATTAACAAACACCAAGTAGGCTAAGATAGTTTTCATTTTTGATGTTCGTAACATGTAAGTTTAGTAAGTATTTTACTCTTGTACATTAAACAATAAATCTATTTTTTACCTACAAACAATTATTTTCATTTATAAGGAAACACTCGGTTCTCCTAAATTGGTGACTCCGACGATGGACTTGCGATGTCTTCAACGGAATTCTTCAATTATATTAAAAAGCGTGCCATGCAGCAGCAACTTCATCATTTCCATGGTCCAGCCAACAATCATTTTGGACCGATCGGACCTGCTTCACTATCGAGTTCACGCACATCAAATCATTTAGCTTTGGGTTTGCAGAACGAATCATTCTACATTTTTCCCAAACATCAACATGGGAATGTACCCACAGTTTGATGGTCCACGACACATGTTTGATTCTCATATCCATCCAGAATCCAACGGGCTCTGTAACGTTCCAGCAAAATTCTCTTCCCACATGGAACCGCACGGGCTTTACGGCTTGAACAATCAACAGCAACACCCCGACTTCTGCCGCAAACAACAACGCATCTAATCAAGGCACCGGATCTTCTTCGCAAAGTACTCCTATCAGTTGGCCAGGAGCTCGATGAATCACATGATGGATAAGAGAGCAAATCATTCCTTCGATCATCTTGCACCGTTCTACATGACACCTTAAAGTACTATAGGAGCCCAACGAGCAAAAAGAACCCAACGGAAGTCAAAATCTTAAAGACCAATGAGTGTTTTGTCATGTGTTTAGAAAACTGGACAACGTTATCACAAACCGAAGTACCAACTTGTTCAGAATGAAGCTAGCTTAGAATGAATATTCGTCTGTGCGACACTCCTGTGTAGGAAACGGAATACGAGTGACACGGTCTTCTACAGATATAGCCTTTTCGTGGTCTTCTATGGAGGCACACACAATGGGTCATGTATTACTCGAAATATTTTGCATGCAAACTCTGAATGAATACAGGTCTTTGAGCATGCATCTCCGTAAACAACATTGAAAGTTTTATCAGATACACTGCAGTCGGAAGAATCCTAGGGGTTTTCGTAGAAGGATTGTGATGGAAAGATGCACTTGGTTTCATGGCTGACAAAGATGAAGTTTTTACCTGTTTCTTTATTCGCGAAGTGTTTTTTGTCCTTTGTCGGACTACCACGTTGAAGTTCAGGTCATATGTATAAGTTACACTCAACAATGCTGCGTTGAGCCTGCATAGTAGCTGGTGGATGGTTGGTTTGAATGTGCAAAGGCTCGATGTAGCCGTCGATAGTAAAATCTTTGTATTGATATGGTTATTTTTTTGACAACTAGCGGCCAAAAAGGACCTCAACTGGCGTCGTAGCTCATTTAAAGGAAAATCAAGTGTTTACACTTTCTCTTTTAACTATCTCTTTTAATGTTGATTAGATGATTGCGATGACGTTGAGTTCCTGTCCTGCAAAGAAGGGGTGCAATTTGCACTGGTAGAATTACAGGAAGCAACGTGCTAACTAGCTGATGTTGTATACAGGATATGTGTTGCTTTGACATTTTTGCTACGAACGAGTACGGGCAGCTGTAGGGGATCCCATAACGAAACGCAGTATTCAATTAGTGTCCAATGTGATGACATAGAACACTAATTTGGCTAGGTGATGACTGTTAGGTGTGGGCTATGGCAATGTTGGCAATATAGATACACAAAAATAAATGTACAACATGGGGAAAAGTCACAATGTAAAACACCGAGTGCCACGTGAAATTCTAAAATGAGCTGATTCAGCGCTGTATTATAGTCTGACCAGTACTCCGAGTGGAACAGGTATCCCCAGAGTTACAGTTGGCAGACTCAATGAGACGGCAGCTAAATATATGACCCAAGCTCGGAAGCGGCTAAATATAAGCATTAAATACAATTCGTACGCTTCAGGACTCTACTCAGAGAATATGACAGTGAACATTACAAAATTTATTAAGGAATTCGGCTGCGAATAAAATGCTTTACGCAAATCTTTCCACAATGACGCCGCAAATAGCTGAAAGAAACAATAAAATTATGTATGAAAAAAATATTAATTCGATCGGTGCAACTGTATACGTACGATGGCAGGAAAGAAATGCTAAGTAGCCAAAAAAAACAGGCCAGTTCAAGAGCCAAAAGAGAGAGGTCCAAAAACCTCGAAAATTAAGGGAAGGTTTAATCGACGTGGATCGCAGAACACTTCTAGGTTTTTTCTACAAGACTACGTCGTCATTAGACCAACGTAACTGGAGAAACTACGGCTGATGTGATAGATAAGATAAGATAAGCATACGAGTATGATTTCATACTACTTACATAATATAAGTAATACGAAATTATTATTCCCCGTTTGCCTCCGTCTATTTATGTTTTTAGTGCCAACAATATCCCAAAATCAAACTACATATTTAAATATTTCATATGCACAAACAATATTACCTTAAATAAAATAAAACGCTTATCTTCATCCTCTTATACTCTCACACTTATGCAATATTAAATTATTAGATTCCTTTAATATTTCCGACTGCCTCAATCCCATTGGGCAACATTTCATCTTTGACGCTTGCCAATAGGTTTTAACATATATCAATAGAGCACAAAATTAGCTCGAAATTTGAGCCGAGCTGGTATAAGTAATCGGCACAAAATCAATATTTCTCTCGAGCTGAATATCCCAACATATTCTTATATTTCTACCACGCAAAGTTTGTAAACTTTCCCGGAAATAATAATCCCTCAGGACATGAAAATCTCATATCGGGTGTATTACTATACACGGTCTTCCACTAATTGGTCGGGACTGTCTCCGGTTATAATGTTGTTCATTCGACATTGATTTACCAACGCATTAGATGGTTCGATGCTAGTGTTATCTATACCCTTAAATTGCCATCATACATCCTTTGAGAGTAGATTTGATGGTTCATTGTCTGAGGCCACGCTCCGCACAGCTATGTAGCTAGCTAAGCTAAATTCGCAACTGTTGAGTGGATTCGGAAATAATACACAAGGCGAGGATAAAACTACATACAAAAAGGTTAAGTCAGTTTCATAGAAGATAATTATTCAAAGGGAAATAGATATAATTGGTATAATGCGCTCATGCTTACGAAGCCTGAGAGATACATCGATTTTCCGGTGAATCGTCCTGGCTCCAAAGTACACAGAACGACTAACTTGGCAGATAATATACGAATAGAATCAGAACTTTTAAAGCAACTAATCGCTAAAACCTACGTAGCTACGAAAACTTTTGCCATTAAAGATCGTAAATCAATTCGTAGAATAATGGCAGGAACTTTGAATACGCACGCATCTCGCATCAAGAAAATGTCACGGCCGTTTTTTGTTAGGGCAGAATTAACTGCCAGCAATAAATGGAACTATCTTAACGCAAAAGAACACACATTTACATAAAATCACCGTTATTGGCAATTTCTCCCCAAAACGAAAACCATCGTAAAACCTTGCTGAATAATAAGCTTGCAAACTGCTATAATTGAAACATTCGACAACCCAAATACATCCGCCCTCCTACATCTTGTACATCGAGTTGCTTGCCAATTATTCGCAAACTAACGGTACTAGTACATAATGGATAATTCAATGGCACAAAACAACTCACCTTCATCCTGCGACATAATACTCTCATCGGGCGATGGCAAATCGCCCGTTTGCACAGCTGACATTTTTCGATTTTCTTGTAGTCGCGTGAAGAATTCGACGGCATAGTCAACAACATCGCCCGGCTGTTCCAGTAGATATGCTATCGAAAATTCTAAAAGGACATCACGTAAACAGTCTGGCACTTGGATCCGTTGCTTCTGTTGAGTAGTCATATTGCGGCAATCTGAAACGATACAATTGGAAGAGAATTGCAATTTAGTATGAACTAGATTTAGATAAAATTAAAATCAGCTAGATTTAGTGCCAACTTAAAAATAAAATCACAAACCGATAAACTGCAACGGTAGAAAAGTATTCTATAAATGTTAAATAGGAAAAGTATATACTTGTCGCCCGATTCATTTTGATGACGTAGAATTTGGAGCGGAAATAATGAGAACTTAAAAAAATTGCTGCAGATTTTTTATTCGAAAATAAACGTTTAAGACATTTTGAATAGAATTCAGACTGAGGGAAGAATCGTAGAATACTCGAATATGAATAAAAATAATAATAGAACACATTTGCGAATCGATGGCCCAACACAAGGATCAAACTATGGCAAGGCATGCACAGGACTTTGAAATAGAGGGAACAAACAGCAGAATTCAATAAACATTTTCCTTGATTTTTATTGGAGTACTGTAATGGCAAAATTTCAAAAATTGTTATGCGATAGAGGAGCAATTTCCCCCCTTTGCCTTCATACCAATGGACTACCGCAACATAAAGCACGAAAAATCGAATCCTGACAAGGAGCTGTGCTTGCCTGGAGCTAGGGCTGTAACACCATGACTTTATTTCCCTAGGAGAGCGCTCTTGAACTCTGCTATACTTTAACCACTAACGTTTGTCTATCGAAGTGCAGCTAGTCTGCACTAATCTGTGAGTCGTCTGATACGAGGATAAGTTTGACGTTTGCTGTTTTTCAGCTATCTCAAAATATGCATAATAATACGGATGTTTGTCAATTTCGTTGCAGAGATCAAGCGCCTCTTCGCGTATGAATTTGTCAACTACCTATTTCTGTTCTCAGGTCTCTGTTTATGTCTACGTTCCGAACATAGCATGAAAATCTGAAGATTTTTTATAAGAACAAGATTTTGAAAATTCTATAATTTCTGTCAGTTCGTTTTCGATATCTGACCAAAGGACATACTTTTGTATAAGGGGCATGTAAAAAATTTTGATGTTTCCGATTTTAGTAATATTTGATTATGTTATACCTATATTTATCCTCGATCCAGATACAAAATTTTTTACAACATAACGTCTGGTTAACGAGCTAGAGGTCCTTAAAAATTTAACTTTTTTAGCAGGTATGCGCTATTTAGAATCCTTTTATCCAGCATTAAAAAATTACAATAAAATAAATAAAAAACTTGAATTTATACTTCATTTAATGAGCCTTTGAAATGCATTTTTGGATAATAAAAAAAAAGTTTTTTTTTTGAAAATATGTATATATATTTAAATTTTTGAAAATTGAATTTCACTAAATTAAACCATAAAATTTTTTTTTATTTTTTTTTTCTAAAAATAGCTAATAGTGAATAGATAATTTTTGCTAAGTTTCATAATGGGCGTAGAAGCCGTTTATTAGCTAGAGCAGGTACAGTTTCAAAACAGGCGTCGGCCGCTCCTTTTCAAAACTGTAACTGGTCTAGCTCTTTAACGACTTCTACGCCCATTATGAAACTTAGCAAGGATTGTCTATTCACTATTAGCCATTTTTGGAAAAAATATAAAAAAAATTAAATGTTCGAACTTAGTGAAATTCAACTTTCAAAAATTTAAGTATATATATTTTAAAAAAAATTTTTTTTGAATATCCAAAAATGCATTTCAAAAGCTCATTAAATGAGGTATAAATCCAAGTTTTTTATTTATTTTATTGTAACTTTTTAATACTGGATAAAATGATTCTAAATAGCGCATACTTGCCAAAAAGTTAAATCTTTAGGGACCTCTAGTTCGTTAACCAGACTTTGTATTGTAAAAACATTTTGTATCTAGATCGAGGATAAATATAGGTATAACATAATCAAATATTACCAAGATCGGAAACATCAAAATTTTTTACCCGTACGCTTCACGTCGAATGCCCCATAAGAGTGCCGGTATGTGAATCTGTTTGCGGATTAGTAGTCGATTTTAGATATTTAGGTTTTTGGTCTTAATCAGTGGTTTGAAGAATTTGGTTGCTGGCAGATCGTTTACGTTCCATGAGTTCTGTCTAAGTCAATCTGTCATTAAAAGTCATCCCCAAGTTTGTGGCCGTCTGCTAACAGTGTATTTTTCGCAGTAAGTTTGTTTTGGTGATTGTTGCCATCTGTATATGATGAAAATCGTCTATGTTTTTCAGTGTTTATCTTGAACTTCCACTTTTGTAACTTATATAAGAAGCATGTTTATAGAGAGTTAAGTAACGGTTTTTGTGAGTCTAGCCGTATAGATGATGCAAGCGTCATCCGGGAACAATGATATTTTGGCAATGCTCAATCGCGGGTTGTTTTTTATGTCCAAGTTATACAGAAATGTTGATATGGGTTGTCCTTGCGGTACTCTAGCCTTTGTAAACCGCTGTGAGGAGAGCTGTATATTCCTATACGAGAAGTTCTGCCTTGCAGAAAGGAAGAAGAGCAACTTCATGATAGAGTGAAAGACTTGAAAGCCAGAAAAATATAAGACATGTTAAGACATAAGACCACTAAACAAATTTCCGTTCTCATTTAGAATGCTACTTCCATCATTGATATACGCGGTGAGGTGGTATAATTGTTGATCGGAAATCTCAAAACTGGCAACTATCTCCGAATTTCGAACTATACAAGATGACTGGCAGGGGAAGTTGCGTCAATTTTTTTTTTGTCAAATGTTATATCTTGTATGTGACTTTGACTACGACGTGCACTAGTTCTGGATTCTTTGCTTTCAGCGATGGGCGTGGCAGGGTAAGATATTTCGTCATCTCTAGACTTTCTAGGTTCAATTAAGTGTCAATTAAGTTCGCCTGTAGTACGGCTGTTGGTTCTGTGTTTAAAGGAATTGAGGTATATTGTGGTTAGATTTTTGACCTTGCTAAATCTTCATTGTACGCACTCGAGGTCGAAGACATCGTTGTCAAAGATGGGGTGGGAATTTGATTAATCTTTCGGTTGTTCAGAATTTTCGTTTGTTTCGGTCTAGTTTTTTTTCTTCTGCACAATAAAAACGGTATTAATACGCTTTTTCAGGGGATGACTTCGTGTTCCAGTCAGCAACTCTAGCACATCGCCACTTTTTTGACAGGTTTTTAAGGCTATTTTTATCATGACTCAAGTCCTCGAGTCGACTTTTTAAAGCCTCTTCAATGTCACGTTCAGTCGTAATTTCGAAGAAAAAGGATTGACTAAGTAGCTTGAGATGCAATTACAAAGACCAATCTGCAGAAATGCGCCTGAAAGTAGCTTCAAATATTGCACAGTAAAGGTAGCACCAATCTTTCGGGGCAACGTTGTGAATGGATCCCGACAAACTTGCAAGAGGAGAAAGCACAGATTAGAGGCAATGTGGCTAAACTCATCAGGAGGGAAAATCGTAAGAGGGGGAACACTGGGAATGCACAAAGAGTGCTCAGAGAGTTGGCTGCTAAACCGGTCTTTTATACCAAAGCTGACAAAGGAAATGCCGTGGTCGTAATGGACAAAGACGAATATGACCGATTAGTTATGGAAAAACTCAACAACGGGGATTACCATGAGCTTAGGAAAGATCCCTTACCAGACTCTATCAAACGAGTTGAAAGAGTCTTGAAAGAGTGCAAAGGGACGATTGGAGAGGTGAACAAGCTGCGGGTCTCAAACCCGTAATTGCCAAGAATTAGGTGCCTTCCAAAGATACATAAGGAATGAAGTGAACTTAGGGAAATTGTCACCGCTACAAGCGCTCCAACAAGGAGAATCGCAAAATGGATTGTAGACGAGTGTAGGGCCTTAGGGAAGATTAGCGGTAGAACAGTTAAGAATCGAGACGAGGTAATAGAGCGGCTTGGAAGAGTGGCAACAATAGGGGAAGATGAGCTAGTTGTATCATTTGATGTCAAGGCTCTGTTCCCAAGCGTGCCAGTAAAACAAGCACTCACGTTCTTTGAGGACTGTCTATTAGAGAGCAATAGCTCACCGGAGGGGAGGAAGAGGCCTAAAGACTTTTTGAAACTCGCTACGGTTTGCATGAATGAAAGTTATTTTACTTTCAGGGGGAAATACTTCAAAGCGATGAAAGGTGTAGCAATGGGAAATCCTTTATCCCCACTTATGAGTGAAATATTTATGGATAGACTAGAGAAGAAACTTTATGAAGAAGGTTCGCTTCCGCGGGTTTGGCTGAGATATGTAGACGATATTCTAGCTATAGTTAAAAAAGATGCTTTGGGAGAAACGTTGGAGAAATTGAACCAAGCACATAAGGACATCCAATTTTCAATGGAAATCAAAAAGAATGAGAAACTACCCTTCTTGGATTTAATGGTCATAAGGAAAGAAGGTCTTCTTAGTTTCAATATCTACCGGAAGCCCACACACACTCAGAGGACAACACCATCCACGTCTGATCATTGGCATTCCCAAAAAATGGCCCCCTTTAATTCCATGATTCACCGGCTATTAACAGTGCCCATGGATCAGGATAGTTTTAACTCAGAAGTTAAATATATTGAAGATACGGCGAGAAAAAATGGATTTGACGAGAGGATAATTGGAAATCTTGTCAAAAAGAAAAAGTATAGAATACAGCGTGATCTTTTAACGACGCTTTTTACGCAGGAAAAACAAGAAACGACCATAAAAGTTCCAATTATTTATTCATCAGTATTCAAAAAAGTTCGGGTACTTCTTGAACGCTTTGATATTAAAGCAGTTCCAACCAGTAAAACTAAAAAATTAGGTACTATACTATGTCACGTCAAAGACAAAAAGGAAAAATGTGGAGTTTATAAAATTACCTGCCCAGTATGCGACAAAATATACATCGGGCAAACGAAACGGTTAGTTGGTGTTAGACTAACGGAACATAAACGGGAAGCAGCTTCAGCGAGGAAAAAGAATACAACATTAGTACGTTCAGCAGTAGCAAAGCACATATTGGAGGAGGATCACAACATAACTTGGGACAACGTGGAGGTGATCAAGGAGGTACAGCAGGTGCGAAAACTGGATGCGTACGAAAGCCTGCACATATGGAAAACCTCTATGCATAGAAGACTAAAAACAGACCAAGGAAACTGTGCATCACCACTGTTCAGGCTAATTTGAACATTCATTTCATAGTGAGGAGGATAATAGTATAAAGTCCATTAATAGACAATTAGTTGGTAATTAGTATAAGTCAATACTTTAAAAGTAAGCTCTTTAAGTAGCATACATAAGTTAGATTAAGATTAGACTGATAGACACTGAAGAAGAGGGCAGATTACCCTCGAAATATCGATATTTGTCACAAAATTCAATATATCTAGCTTCTAAAGGAAAAATCGGTTTTTTTATTAAAATATTTTTTTGAGCTAGGAAAAAATTGGTACACATTAAATACAATTAATTGAAGCTGTTTGAAAATACTTGAAAAGATGTGACCAACAATTCCCGTTCTAGACGGCCATCAACTAGCCACACTGACGAAAATGTAACGTGTGTGCGCGATTTGTGAAAACAAAAGAAGAGATATCCCGAACAAAAGAAGGCAAGAATGACCAAGTCAAAAGTGAAAACAATGGTGGTTGTCATTTTCGACGCTAAAAGTTTGATTCGAAACGAGTTTCTACTTCCAGGACAGACCATTAACGCTGACAACTAAGTAGATCTTCACGAAAGATTGAGAAAAAGAGTCTTCCAGGTTTGATTGCTTCACATCGCTCTCCAGCCCTTTTTAGCCACAATTTTCTTCCGGTAGACTTCTTGTTATTTCTAAGGATTAAGACCGCCCTCAAGGGATACTGTTATCACATTATGAAGGTTGAGTGAGATTCCCGTTGAGGCCTTCCAGAATGAGTTACATGAACCCTACCACTGAACCTTTCTCTCAGGAAAAGTTGTCTCTAGCAGCCAGCATGAGGAGGTTAAAACCACACTTTCACCATCCCAAATAGAAACAGTACGTGCATAATTTCATATACTACATGCTATCCATATACTACATTTCGGTTACTATTCCAGCTTCTGAAGATAAAAATGGAAAAATAGAAAAAATTTCCCAATTTTATTTCCAGAAGCTAGATATGTATATTCCAATTTTGTGGAAAGTAATGTATCCTCTTCTTTACTCTGTTGAACCTGTTCTTCTCGAAACCGAATAAATTTGGGTTTTGCTCTCCCATCATTCGTTTTGTGCTTATCATCAATCCGGTTAACCCATTGTATTTAAGAATGAAGCTACTCGTATATTCCCATCCAATATCGCTGTCAAACTAAATGAAAACGTTTGACATGGCGACAGATGGGGGAACGGTTGGAGACAGAATATAAATCTAATGTGAACTTATAAAGTATATCTACACTCCTACGAACACTGAAATATTTTCCCTAAATTATGATAGAGCTAAAATTAGCGGAAATTCACTTGAATATTTTATGCCCCTATAAACTTGCACCTGATTTTAGCATTTCATAATTTTTATTTTCTTCAAAAAGCGGACAATCGAAAGAGTTATCACCGTAGTGGTGCCAAAGAGCAAAGTGATTGCAAAATTTGAAATACTGCCATTACAGGCACTAAATGGAACATGAATGTATCAATGCACTTTTTTAATGTCTGAAAATTGCTTCCAGAAATGTTAGTTGGGAAAAATAAAATTCAATTTCGATTCCTCCTACATAGCCTCGAAACCAGAAAATGTTTGACGTTGCTAAACAACTTTATGCGCATTTCAAACCACTTTATTTCCAACAGAATATTGAAGCTCGACTTCTACTTTGCGTGACGTTAGTCAGTTTCAGCTATGAATTCAATTTCAACTCTTACCCTTTTACTTTGACTACGAAAGTCGTCATCGTGTTTGTAGTCTAAAACAACCCACAATAGTAAAAAGCGGTAAGTGACTTCAGTTAACTCAAAAAGATCTAAAAATAATGAGGTCAAAAGTCGACCGCCATAAATAAGAATAAACGAGTAGGAAAAGAGTTTATTGTTAGCCGTAAGCCCAACATACATACATATGTAGATATACATATAGATGTCCAGAGCCTTACCTGAACATGTTACGTGTTATGCAGTAACGGTACGTCGCGATAGCAATGACTGGGTGGCATCCTGTGCAAGGATATTTAGGTTTACGCAAACCAAAAGCTCATTACGAATGCCATGTGGCAAATAGCTGGATTCATACATATATGGTGACGTATGCTTGTACATAGAATGCTAATATGTCCCAGTGGATCGATGTCAACGTCAGCGACACGTCTATTGACGATGACGCCTGCTCGCGACAGAAAAGCAACGCGCGGGGCGCTTTAGTTTTTTCCAGTCTGTGCCAAATTCAATCAATAATGTAATGAAGCCAGCTGCTTTTTGCTGCTTCCTCCAGCATATTTTCTACGTCGGGTGTGACGGAATATGAGCTTTATCGGTGCTGGTTAGCATGGCATAGTGCAGGAAATGTAGGTTCATGATTATTTGTATATCTACATGGTGATATTTACATACATATGCTGACATGCTCCAATTCCATTTCTTTTGCCAAGGCTTAATGCTCGAATAATAATGCCGATTTTTTTACGTATGCTGACTACGATTGGTTCAATTAAGGATTACGAGTTGGGAGAGATACAGAGTGAAATATTTTTTTTATTCAGAAAATTGAATTTTGTAGGCTTTAGCCGGATTAGATACATTTCAGATCTCGATGATTTTGGTGAACGGATGTTTGAGGAAAACGTTCATAAAGAGATCCTGCTCAGTATGTGCACGTATGTGCATAGATATGTGTGGTATGGAAGAAAAATGTTTCTGTAGAGCTTCATCATTGCTTGTTAAATTAATAGTAACTAAAATTTATAACTTAAAAATTTCTTAAGGAGCTGTCCCGAAAGAAGTGCGAAACGATAAGTTAAAATAAACAATTTTGTTTAAACTCGTTCAAGGTTATTACATGCGCACATTTATATATATATGTAACCAATCTGATAGGAGCTAACATACATATTTTCACCTTGCACCACATAGCCAACCTAACTTTCACTTCAAACACTGCCTTTTGATAATCATCCTGCAGCTTTATCTACACCCACTTTCATGCTTTCTTCATAAAATGCACCACCTCAAAAGAATGCAATAGCTCAAAGCTTTAATGTGGCTCTAATTAAAATTTTACAAACGGTGTTTGTCATTCCGCTTTCGCAGGAGTTTCACTATGATTCCTTAGCCAAACACTCCACAAACTACATCGCTAGTGCACTAGCTACAGTACATTAAGTGTTTATCTTAGACAAATATTTGAGCCATCTTCATTTATCACCACATTTCATCAGGATTTCTTGTACTTAGTTCAGTCAGATGGATATATGGTAAAAGGCTTTTACTATTAACGAATATTTAGTTAAACAAAATATTTTGACAGGACAAAATTCTTCTCTGTTACACAGACGTGGATACATTCATTCGAATACATAGAAGAACTTCAATGAAGAAACATGTTATCAAGAAATTAATGCTACTAAAACCTAGTGTTTTTGGAACATTTATGGTTGATTGTTGTTTTCTACTGAGGCTTCTAATACTTTTTTCGAACATACCAAACTGGTTGCGTGGAAAATATTTAATAATTTAATATTAATATTCAATAATAATTTTTAGATTTACTTTCAATTATTTAGGTTTTCTTATTGACCGATTTGCAAATTTGTTTCAATGCTTTTTTAATATAAGTTTAATATGATCCAATTTTGTAAGAGGAATTCATTCGGGACGAAATTTATTTTTTATGTAAGACTCTTACGTCGTTGTTACTCTGAAATAAAAAATGGTAAAAGAAAGTAGAGCAGAGGGACAAGAGAGTGACTTAGCAGAGAGAGAGAGAGAGACTTAGCAGAGTTGTAACCGCGGCTGGAGTTGGTGGCTCCAGTGATCTGCAGTCCACTGTTAAGGTGACGGCAGCTGATCCCACAAAAGGGAGAAAGCGGAATGCCTACCGCTTTAGGAGGAGATAGACAAAGCGAGCGCCTGTGAGTGCGCTGACGCTAGAATTCAAAGAGAAACCCAAGGATACCCAAGTGAAACCTACTGCTATGGCTACAAGCAAGCTTCAACGCTCAGAGGAGCAAATATCGCCGAGATGCAAGTCGATGAAGAGGCCACGACAGGAGACGGTAGCTCGGTTCTTTAGGAACGTAGCTGCTAGTCACCTTAAGCTGGCTGTTGTTAACAAAGAGAAACACCTGGAATGGAAAATGGAAGGATGGCGTGGCCAAGACAATTCTTAGTTTGCCACGTCGACGGAAGAAGGGTCACCTCGCTTCGAAGGCTGCATCATTGTCCGCGGCCACATTGCGGTGACCTGCAGTGTCGTTTAACGACAGAGTGGCTTCAGTCAACCGTCGTGAAAATTACCGGGGACCATCCAGGTTTTAACGTGGTGGAGCTAATTACAGTTAATGTGGCGGTGCCTCTCTCGAACGCTTCAGAGGCTTTTTCTCTGTTAAAGAAACAGAAATTTCATCTGAAAGTTTCAGGCTGGAGATTATTCCAGGCGGTCAAACGCAGCAACCAATCGACAAAATCTTATTTAACTGGTGCGGTAAAATTGATGCTTGTGCTGGGAATTGATCGGGAGTCTACGGATCAAGTACGGGCCAATAGAGGGTTGATTTACATCGGGCTGAAGAGGATCACTATGATCGCGACACGAGCTGAAGTGCGGGTGGTCCAAGCAAATCGGCACCACAATAAAGCAGCGATGGGGCACGCCGTCATCGCGCTGATACAGGAACTGCTTCTGTATAGGAATGTGGTTTGTGGATTCGGCTCGAGTCTCAGTGTGTTTCTGCTAACAGGTGAGGACAAGATAAGGGCTTGTATTGTCACCAAAAAAAAAAAAGTTGAATTATATCTTGATTCTGCAACTTTGTGATAGGGATACAACAACTGTATGTTGGGAGATGAGGATCGCTGGTATAGGCATGCAGCGGTGCCTGCTGTCGGCCGTCTATTTACCATTCGACATGGATCGCATCACACCTGAACTGAGAAAAATGGCGAAAACGGATAGGACAGCTGATGCTGTCATCGGCTAAGAAGCAAATGCTCACCACGAAATATGAGAAAGCACCAACATAAATGCCAGAGGCAGGTGTTTGCTAGAATTTATAAGTCAACGAACCTCAGTATTGATTAATTAATTAATTAATTTATTTATAATAATCCATGTACAGGCAAAAAGCCGAATTACAAATAGGAAACTAGGAAATAGAAACAGATAATAGCAACTAGAAAATAAAAAAAGGAAATGAAAAATAAAACACATAAAAAAGAAAATAAATATACAATTCAAAAACACGAATGACGAAATAGAAAGGCTATTTAATCAGCAGTAAATATTATGCTACGAGCGCTATTTTTAAAGACGGCTATAGAGTGTGGAAGAGGACCGAGTTGGAAGCCATTATGCATATGCAAAAGGCGTAAAACAGGAGAATGAAAGTAGGTGTCTGTACGTGCGAACGGTACTTCAAAGACAACAGGCAAGCCTTCATCACGTCATTTGGCATAAAGCGATCGAAAATGACCGTTACTTCCCGTCATCTGCAATCACCACTTTATCACAGTCATTGAAGTTTGAAAGGACAAGAGCAATTACGGACTTCTTGATGAGGATGCCGGATTTCGGTTTACCGAAAAATTCAAGTAGCACTAGTCTATATCAATCAATATTCAATCCTCAGTCCTGGTCCTCAACGACTAATGATCCTTGTATTAGAACCATCTTCTGCGCGTGTTTACACGAATAAAGAAGAAAAGCAGTCGACGCTACGTTGAAGTGGTGTAGGTTAATTTAGAAGACCTTCATATCTATTTACGGTGCTGTCCAGATCATTTTTAGATCCGATGAAAATCTCCTCCTCTTCACCCGATTCGTGATCACGAAGATCAAGACAGGCAACTAGCTTAGGCATTGCGACAGATGATCCATTTTTCTAAAGCCTTCTCCTCCGATGTGACCACCTTATCTTTACTTTCCCTTGCGTCTGAGTTCTGAGCTGTGGAGACCTAAGCTGCACCTTCAGCTGTTTAAGGGATTTTTTATTGATAGCGATGAAGTATTGGCATCGGTCACTTACTTTGGCCACCTTCCAGTTACTCACAGGTAGGTTATTATTGCCCTGGTAGGTTACGATTAAACTTCATAATAGCCACAAGTCAAGAAGGCTCCATGATCCATGCCTTTTATATGGGCTTAATTGGAATTCAGCACCACTGTAAAGTTCGCGTACCTTGCTTGCCACTAGCCTGCGCAAGTCCGCAGATCATTGATCTTGATAGGCTATCAGTTTGACTCCGTCTTGATGCCACCCGGTGGTGGTCCAGGATTTGCGTTAAGTAAGAGCTTACATTCAATTAAAAGTTCCTTCCGTCCAAACCTCCAGCTGGCCAGTAAGATGATGCCGTCACTTTTGCTACCATCGACGAATGCCCTTACCAGACACACTATGTCTATTTCTAATCTAATTTCTACATCTAATGTTCAAGTTATTCCACGTGGACCAGCCTTGAGTGTTTCGGTTTCTACTTTAGGAAAGAAAACGCAATATTAAAAAATAATTAAAACACGTCTTGGTGTTTTTACAAAATATGTGATATCTTTCCTTTTTAATATATGTCAATTTTCCACTTCACTTCGCCTACTGTATATTGATGTGTATTGTGGATGTGTAATTGTGGATTGTGGCTTGTGTATTTATGTGCTCCCTCTCCCCCAAAGGTTCAAGATGACGCTGAGGTCGAGGAGGTGCAGTATAGTGGTGTGTTAGCCTGTACGGGCACGTGCCGAAATGGTCGATGGCTGGATCTTGGGGCCCGCAATCAGTCGACAGCAGTTTTGCCGAGATGATTGATGGCCAGATCTCGGGGCTAGTGGCTATCGCCAACGGCTGCGGTTGTTAAATTAGCCATGGGGGCTACCTTTACGGGGCCGAGATGGTCGATGACCAGGTATCCGGGCTGGAGGCTACTGCTACCGATGGTGAATGTTGGATATGTTGTGTTGTCCAAATAAAATACTAGGCTTGGGGCTATTTTCTATGTGTGTGTATTGTTTTTTTTTAATTTACACGATGCAGGATTGGCATCGGTCACCGAATAACTCACTTACTTTGGCCACCTTCCGGTTACTTACAGGTAGGCTACTGTTGCTCTGGTAGGTTACTATTAAACTTCATAATAGCCACAAGTGAAGAAGGCTCCAAACAATATTTTTCAAAAATTAATTTAAATTTTCTTTGATATCACTATCGCTGTCTTGTATCCAAGTTTTATTACTTCTTTCAGTGCTTTATAGCAAGGCGCCTGTTCAGTACCATGGTCTATGCCAGTGTCATGATGTTCTTGCTTTTCATTCCAGAATTTCATTATGATAGCCAGTAGTTTCATGCTGTGGTCTGGGTTTTAGTCCATTAGCAGTCGCAGTTGATCATTGTAGTATTCTACGGTTACTGTTTCCACTGCAACTGTGCCTTGTAGCCTTTTCGCCCAATAGCATTGTGCCTGATGCCCTTGTTGTTGCGCTTGTTGATGCGCTCGGTGCTCAGCATGTTGCTGGATTTGCTGCTGGCTGTTACAAATGATAGTTCTACTACCCTGAAATCGCTTGAAATCGAACATTCTGCTGCTAAAATTTTAGTTAGTGAGCTGCAGCCAAAGGCCCTATCGACATGGTGAGTGATTTGCAACCAAAAACCTTACTGACATGGTTGTTACCCCCCATCATCAACTCGTATCCATTGACGAGAAATACGATCACAGCAACAAGAGTCCCTTTATTAAGCCCACTCAAAGGCTTCCTTGTGACTATCGGACAGTGTGTCAAAGGGACATTGGGGGAAGGCCTCCTCTAGGTTCTATATGTCTGAGCAGATATTTAATTGAGGGTCTGTAATGGATGCAGAAGTACCTGTAGCAAGTGCATGAGTCGGATTAGTTGTCATTGCTCGTAGATTCCTCCCAGTATACTCGTAATTCAGCTTTTTCTTCTGATGAGTGCTCATTTTTTTCGAAACATAGATGGGGTATATTTAAACAAATTTCACTCATTTGCTTATTATTCATTTTTGAAAATTATAGAAGACATTTGAACAACGCCTTGTAATGACGTCATAAAACATTTATTCACGTGAACATTTTTCCAGAAGAAAATCGGAATTTCTACTATGAAATCAATAATACAAAGAAATGTGCGTACTGAAGATAATATTGCAGCTGTAAACGAAAGTGTGGAAGAAGATCCAAATTTATCGATTCGTCGTCGGTCGCAGGTATTTGGGCTCTGTCCGTCCACTACATGGAAAATTTTGCGCAAAGATCTTGAGCTGCACCCATTTAAGATCCAGCTGGTGCAGGAATTAAAGCCACGAGACCATCATATGAGTCGTTCTTTTGCCGATTGGGCTCTAGAGCATTTAGAAACTGATCCGATGTTTTATCGCAAAATTGTGTTCAGCGATAAGGCTCATTTTTGGCTTAACGGGTTTGTTAATAAACGAAATTGCCACGTATGGAGTGAAACCAATCCACAGCAGACCATGCAGATTTTATTGGATCCAGAAAAATGCACCGTTCGGTGCGGTTTGCACGCTGATGGTATAATTGGACCTTATTTGCTCAAAAATGAAGCCAGAGCTCGTGTTACGGTCAATAGAGATCGTTACCGCACCATGATCAATGATTTTTTGTTTGAAAATATGGATGACATTGATCCAGGCAAGATGTGGTTTCAACAAGATGGCGCTGCATGCCATACGGCGACCGCAACCATCGACTTATTAAAATCAAAATTTGGCGACAAGTTGATTTCGAGAAATGAACCTGTCAATTGACCCCCAAGGTCGTGCGATTTGACACCTCTCGATTATTTCCTGTTGGGCCACGTAAAGTCACTGGTTTACGCTGATAAACCAGCAACAATTGACGCCTTGGAGGCCAACTTTGTTCGTGTTATTCGTGACTTACCGCCAGCATTGCTGGAAAAAGTGGCCCAAAATTGGACGTCCAGAATGCGCTTCGTCAAAAACAGCCGCGGTGGTCATATGCCCGAAATCATTTTTAAATGTTAATGCCAGGTATTGATCTTTCAAATAAAAAAAAAATTAATTTTTTGCGTTATTTTTTACAATTTAAAGTTCTATCAAGCTTAAAAAAACACCCTATAAATGGCAGATATCGATTTTTCGGGTAGTAAAGAAAATATTTTTAAGCTATTTCAAAAATAGAGAATAACGAAATTGAATAACGAAAGAGCATAAATAAGAAATGCGTTGAAGAACAATAGGATGTGCAACCACTGTTAATTTATACACGAGTGTAAGCAATTGAATGACAGAATAAATGTTTCCTTATAAACGATGGGAGCATTCAACAACTGTACCAAAACCATCTTAAAAACACTGTTCAAATGTATTGTGAACTGAATATCCTGAAAACCTTTACTCTTTACAAAATTTGTTCCGGCAGGAATCATGCAATGTCATTTGATATATTCAACGGAAATTTATTCCTTAAGAGACTATCTTCAATCTTGGATTCGTAACGTTTCGCGCAAACTGCTGAAAGGAATTCCATTTTCCAGGAACGTAAACATCGTCGCCGTTTGCACCTCCTTTGTTTTATCATCAGCTGCATGCAACAAAGAGAAAATCGAGCTTAGAGGGAACATTGAGCGGGAAGGACGATGCCAGCCGCCACGACGGTATTGTGTCAGGATTTTCAGGTGAATGTAAGCTTGCTGAACGATGAACGAGCTTCTGTGCCAACAATTGAATCTCTGTGTTGGCAAATAACGCAGCAAACAAAACAACAAACACCAGGCATAAAAAAGAACAATGCTTGTACTTGAATGTTCAAGTCTCGTGAAAGCAAATATTAGAGCAAGAACACGGTGGATTGAATAGTAGAGTGGTGAGCGAAGGTGAAAAGTTTGCAGCACGATTCGTGTTGCCATCGACGACAGACTACAGCTAAAAGTTTGGTGGACGTGCAGAAGGGTCCTTCAATTTTTGGTTCGTGAAACGAAATGATAGTGCAGAAATAAGTACAATGAAAAATTTAGCAGATTCAAGTTTGAAAATAATTTTAAAGTTTCTGTAGGTACCAAGCTATTGAAGTCTGTACCCAGCTATTGTTTAATTCAACTACTGGAACATCAGTATTGCAACACTACACTCTTGCATGCAGTTTCTGCGCTTGCAGCATATCTATCTAATCCAAATAAGATTAATCTTGCAGATCCTGGATGAAAACACCGTTCCGAGAATAATGTGAGCGAACGGTGATAACTTCTTGTTTTCGCATAGGGTGCGGATGAAATTAAGCTGGATAGCTTGCAGCACACTTGATTAGCGTTCGAGGCAGCAACGACCTTAATTAGATACTAGTTACGAATCCACTTCACTGAGTTCATGAGAGCGATTACATCGTATTTTGAGGAATACGTAGATTCGTGCTTCGAGTACCTACCACTTCCTAATTGTAAGAGCTGAAAATTTCATTTCGCCAAGGACGCTCCAGCTTGATGTAGGGCGCTAAGATTCATGTTGTTCATAGTTTGGTAAGTGGTTCGTTCCAAGCCGAATTTAGTAACAACGATTAAGATACGCAGCGATAAATTAACCAAAACGAATTGAATGAGTATATTCAGAGGTGTCTTACAAATGGGAACAGCTTTTAATTTTTCGTTCCCGTCTGGATATTTTCTACTGTCAAACAAACAATAGCGTGTAGTAACGTGGAAAGTCAGGAAGCGAGCTAGTGTGCTTATATACAATAGCGTTAATATTGTTATCGCAATGAACTTATCAGTAGCAATTAAAACCATACCAAACATAAATACGCTGGCGACCAAAATATTATCTAACGAATGCGTGTATTGTTGGTTGTATGCTAAATAGAATGTGCGATATTTTCTGATAACAGTAACACACAGGGTCGAGTTATTTTCAGGTTTGAAAAATGGAAAACTGAAGCGTGATCATGTGTACATAGAGAATATTGCTCATTCTGGAATGGAACGAAAGTAAAACGTATAAATATGATAAGATATTTGTTTTTCCTTGCCTGAGGTCATAGCGGTAATACTAACGTTCTATTGTACAAACGACCAAAAACCTTAGCTTCTCTATGAGCGTACACATCAAGCATATGATATCTTTTATGTCACTTATCATTCCGGTGGGTAAATAATCCAAAACAAACTTCGTATTTAAATAGTTCAATTTGCATTTTTAGTATGAACGTGCGCATACAGTAATAGGCATATTGAAATTTCTCTACTTGCTGTCACGTACGATCTTATACGTATTTTTACTCATATCTATATGCAAAACAAATCGTTTGGATTCGCTGCCATTTAATTTTGCTTTTCTCAAAACCCATAATTAATACATAAAAGCCATTTATGTCTACGACGGCGAATAACTGAAATGCTTTTATGTTTTCGATTGCAGTCTAACCGCGAGAAGCTTTTCAAAACAATGCTGTCATGTCGTTTTTGTAATTTTCAATTTTCCGCCCGGAGCAATTTCATACAAAGTGAAGAGTTGTCAACCACAGGCACGGAATTGAAACGATGTCACAACATGTTGCCAAATATCGTTTAGGGTTCACTGGCTGGGTGGTGGATTTTATATCATTTCGGGAATATTATTTAAATCAGGGATAAATATGGGTCAATGAACTCAATTGTGTTTTCAATGTTGAATATGTGCCTGCTTTTTAAATAATTCGAATTACTGTTATGAAGTTGTGCCGTTGAAAATTAAGATCATACTACTTAATATCTGATGATGTCAAAGAACACTCAGCACATGTACATAGATACAAGCAAACGTAACGAATAATATGCCTGCACTTTGGAAACACTTGAACAGTAAGTAAAATATCGAATTCTGCTTGAAACCCTGCAGGCGATGTATGAGTACAAGCCTTTGAATAAATTCATTCAACACATACTTCTAACTCTAGCATTTCATCAGGTTGAATATAAATATGTACTTACAAAGGTATTAACCTCATTGAGTCGCATTAGTGACACACAAAATTGAATATTCAATTCGAAACCAGTTGAGATCTGAAGAACAATGATGTTGTTCTGTACTTCAGCTTAGTTTAAGCCGACCATGTAAGATTAAATGAACGTCTACTCCCTCGATAACGCCGATTACACGTTCAGCAAATGACTAGTATTCTTTCTCCAGAGACCTGAATGTAGATGAAGATTTCTGCAAGTTTCATGATTTCGTATCTAATTTTATTTTTCAGCGGTACCTACAGGTATACCCATTCTTGGGATTTTTCAGGTAATGAGTGCATTCTTACAAGAATATAACTTTAAAGTCACATGATAATTTACTCAACCACGAAAACTACGTGATGATGCTAAAACTCAAAACTATTGTTGCCGTTTTCAGCATGGTTTTTTTTTCGCGCACGACACACTTTTTCTATTATGTTCGATCATAAAAACTTTTTTTTGTCAAACATTCACTCCCTTTACAGGATCTTTTAGTATACTAAATGTCAAACAATTTTTGGTGAGGATATGACCATATCGAGGAATGAAAATATTTACTGCCATTATGGAGCTTGACAGTAACAAGGGCCCTGGACCTGACCTCCTCTCTCCTACTTTTCTGATCAAGTATGTAAAACAACTGATCTCGCCCCTTCATACTATATTCAATAATTCTCTCTCCTCTGGGCTATTTCCTTCGTATTGGATATCTTCTTATATTACACAAAGTAATAAAAGTGGCGATAGACGTTTCATTCAAAATTATAGAGGCGTCGCCATTCTATCTGCTATTCCCAAACTATTTGAAAAAATCATCTACTGCGAAATTTCTCCTCTGGTCGACGCTCGACTGAACGAGCAAGCAGCATGGATTTAGGAAAGGTCGTTCTACTACAGCTAGTCTTATAGTGCTTGTTTCTAATATTTTATGCAAAATGGAGAAAGGTGATCAAATTGACGCAGTCTATACAGACTTTAGCAAAGCATTCGACCGAGTTGATTTCTCTATTTTGATCCCCAAGCTGAAACAATTCGGAATTGCAGGATCTTTACTGAAGTGGCTTGGCTCCTACCTCCAAGACCGCTTGCAATTCGTGAAATTCTAAGGTCTTATTTCTAAGAAAGTCGACGTTAAATCCGGTGTACCTCAAGGAAGTCATCTTGGCCCTCTTCTTTTTAATATTTTTATATCTGATATATTGGAGGTTTTATCTGATATTCCTCATTTACTTTATATGGACGACCTCAAAATCTACCATGTCATCAGGTCACAATCTGACGCGACCTTTTTTTAGTCTAAACTGAACTCTCTAGACCATTGGTGCTCCGCAAACAAGCTCCGTCTTAACATTGCCAAATGCCGCGCAATTAGCTTCTCTCGCAAAACTGCACGCGTTCATTATACGTACCGCCTCAACAACACGGCACTAAGCAGGGTTGGCAGCATATTAGATCTCGATGTTATCCTGGATGAAAAGATCCGCTTCAATCTACATTACGATAGAGTGCTTTCCCGAGCAAATAAACAACTTGGTTTCATTAAGCGACGGGCCAAAGAGTTTAAGAATCTTTGGGTTACTAAATCCTTATATATTTCACTCGTGCGTCCTCTTCTCGAATATGCGTGCACTATCTGGAACCCGGCTTTCGAAATTCACAGCCAAAGATTTGAGTCTGTTCAGAAGCAGTTTTTACTGTTCGCTCTGAGAGATCTTTTCAACCTTTATAAATTCACTATTCTACTACCATACGAATATTATCTTAAATATATTCATTTGTTACCTCTTGTGACGAGAAGATTCATTTTATCTGCCTGCTTCAGCTTCGATGTCATCAGAGACGTAATTAATATCGTCTACTTAAAAGAGAAGATTGTGCTCAATCAGCCCTTGATAGTCTTTAGATCCCAACGATAGCTTATTGAACACCAACACAACACAACATCCCCTACGATACCTAAAGCAACTTTAAAAAAAAATATTATGAAGGCTCTCTCTTTATTGTCTCCTCCTTTCCCCCACCATACTAATATATATATATATATATATATATATATATATATATATATATATATATATATATATATATATATTTATATATATATATGTATTTATATATATGTATATATACGTATATATATATATATTATATATATTATATATATACGTATATATATATATATACATAAACAGTGTAACCTCCATAATTGCAACCCCCGATAATTGCAATACTCGAAATTTGCAACAGTCAATATTTTTCTATTGTAGACTCTAAAGTTGCAACTTTTGTTGCAATTTTAGAGTCGAAATCAAATCAAGACCGTTATTTTAAAATGTCTTACCCTGTTGTATGCACTCACAAGATATTTATTGGAAGTCTAGTGGCAGAATAGTATTTTCCGGTATATCCCCCAATACGCGTGCTTGTCAAGTGGTATGTTCATGTGATTTTCGTTTAAATTTCGTTTTTTACGTCGTTCGTGTGGTTTATTTGAAAATGTCGGGTACAAAAGCACATAAGTTTTATCATTTAAAGATAAAGCGCAAGTTATAACAGATTTCGAAAGTGGTTCATCTATTGCCGCTTTATCTATCAAATACAGCGTCAACAAATCGACAAGTAGCCGTATTATGAAAAACCAAAACAAATTCAAAAAATTGGGGCCGATGCAGAATTTTGATCCGATAAACGGAAAACGATGCGCCAGTCTGAATTTCGCGAAAATGGAGGCTGCGCTGCATAAAGGGTTTTTGGTTCAACGATCAAAAAACATACCGATATCTGCGGAATTGCTGAAGGAAAAGGCAAAATGTTTCACAACAAAATTCCAGACAATTCGAATGGATTCAATACAAGCAACGGTTGGTTCATAAAATTTAAAAAGCGACACGGGATCCGGCTTCTCAAAATTTGTGGAGAAAAGCTGTCAAACAATGCAGCTGCCATTGACCAATTTTCTTGAAAAGTGCCATTCCAAAATCAAGGAATTGCAATTGAAGCCAGAAAAAATATACAACGCAGATGAGTCGGGCCTGTTCTGGAAGCTTCTTCCAGAAAAAACTTTGGTGAATTTCCGGGAAACTTCAGCACCTGGACGGAAAACTAGTAAGGAGAGGATTACTTTTCTAGCATGTACAAATGCAACCGGAACGCATAAAGTTAAGATCCTAGTGATAGGAAAAGCCAAGAAAAATGCTGGAAATCTTCCTGTGGTGTACGGAAACAGTGGCAACGCTTGGATGACGAGATGTTTATTCGACGACACATTTGTTCCAGAAGTAAGGTTTTCTATTTCCGAAATTAAATTTATTGATTTCAATGGACTTTATTTTGCTTTAGGTCCGTAGATTCCTAAGTGCTCAGGGACTTCCACCAAAAGCACCTTTACTGCTTGATAATGCTCCATGCCATCCGAAAGATTACTGATCAGGATAAAGGTCAGATCACACGTTATTGAAAAATGCTGGGAAAAATTAATGACACCAGTCTCTGATTGGACGGAAGAGGATGACGTTCCGCTGAGTATCATAAGATCAGAAATGCAGTGCATGAAAGATTTAATAGACCAAATAGGTGATCTTCTGAAACAAATTGGGCCTGATGATAATTTGACTTCAGATGATATTGATAACTGGATTGTGGAAACTGGAGCTGAGATTTGTTTTGAAGAGATAGACGACGATGAAACAAAGTCAGTTGACGAAAGCACTTTGGAGATGAAAGTGAACAAGATAAAAAATGAAGGCGCAGTACGAAGCTTCAACATTTGTATTGAATGGGCTGAACAGAATAACGAAAATCTTCAGGATATAATCGTTTTGCAACAATTGAAGGAGAAATCTTTTGTGAAGCAAAGCAAGAGCCAGAAGCAGGCAACACTTTTTCACTTTTTTGAGAAAATCTGAATACATGTGTTTGAAAAATATAAAGGTATAAGAAAAGCTTTTGTTGCACTCATTCTTTTTGAATTACAATATTTTTGTCCAATAAAAATAACTTCATTTGTGTTAATTGGTTGTTTTTCTTCACAAAAAGTACTGACCCGAAAATCGCAACATTTCGAAAATTGCAACAAGTCTGTGTTTCTATTAGTTGCAATTACCGAGGTTACACAATACATCAAGCTACTTGGAAGTTTATGACATCACCGCAGGTGTTCCACAAGGCTCTATAATGGGCCTCTTTGACCTATTCTAGCATATATAATGTTCGACCAAGTGTTGATGCTTCCATTGCCTTCCATCGCGCCAAGAATAGAGCTGAAACTTTATAGCGGGAAATCTCAGAAGAATGCATTGTCTGCTAATAAACTGGGGAAACAATAACAAAAGGCAGTCCTACGAGAAAAAGGTTGAAGGTGATAATGTGTGTTCTAGTGCGTCGAACAGATTGGTAAATTATGAATACTACTAGCCTATGCTAAGGTACCTATGAATGTTCTACACTCCACAGTAGACGCCAGCACAAAAAAAAACCATTTCAGTGGATCAAATTAGAATCAATACACCTTTGATGTGATATAATCGATTAATTATGCCGTTTTTTTTTTATGAAACTTATTTGTTTACCGTAAAAAAATTCAACCCACAGACAATTTAAAAACTTGATTCTGCCTTAATTTATTACTTTATTTTGTTTCAATAAAAAAAAACTCATTGTTCTCAAACAAGTTTTTGGCAAGCACATGCATATTTTTTGTTGTTACCAATACGTGAGCGCGGTGAAAAAACTCACAATCCAAAAATATTTCACACTAAATCCAAAGCCAATCGCCGCTGATAATGACATGTCGTAATAAAACCGCAGCCAAGAGAACATTAATAATTCCGAAGACAAAAATGCTTTCACCTTTCCCTCTCATTCTTCTTAAATAGAACAGTGCAATAATTCGTCGGACCCGACATCTATTTTTGTTTGAAATACTACTGAAAGATATTAGCACGCAACGGTATTTAATTTGTGAGATCTCTTGGAGCATTTTCTCGTCTTTTCAATTTGCAGATGCCTTATGATAAGCGCGCACCGGCTGCTGTCTTCTGTATCGCTGGCTCCGAGCGACGAGCACAACAAAGCTGAGTATATTAGTTGGTAATCCCCTCGACTTCGCATCCACCATCTAAGATAGCACGCTAGTGGGTGCTGCTGGTGCTATGCTGACCGATAGCTACAAAACTTCGTGGAATTGTTTGAAGCATTCGAGACGTGCCCGTCCATTTCGAGGAGAAATTCTGCTCCAAAAATAAGCGGACCAGGCGATTTATGATCGATTACATACTTCTTTTCACTTTTATATTTCCCGTTCGCCATCTGCGGTATTTCTTCATTGTTTGTGCTTACTCGCGAAGATTTTCCTCTTAATTGTTTCCAGAGTGGATCTGGATGCTGCCCCGAAAGATCTCACACTTGCCCGCTCGCAACTATTTCGCTAAGCATCGAATTGTTTTCATTCCGTTTCGATTCAAATATCACCATCCACCCCCTGGGCTGAAAGACAGACCCCGAATAGAATTATTTCGATCTGCTCGATTTACGCACATGGAGGTGTGAAAACATGTCGGCCCGCATATGATGGTATCCTCACGTTCGAAGTTTTGATTGTTCTAGCTGCGACGTAATTCATCTCATGGGATTTGTTCAGATCCAGTGTGCCATACGTATCATGCTTACATTAACAATGCCCAGATAGATAATTTCGAGTGTTCACCATGGAATTATCTTCCCCCGTCTTGGATCCTTATCTTTTTGTATCTTGATCTCCCTCTGACTGTTTGACAGTTGGGCGGGAGATTTTTTATTTACTACTTTAAATAAAATATCGTTTTCGAGCTAATATGTTTTTTTTTTTGGTTAGAAATAGATACGTAGTTTAAATGTGCTTTTTTTCTGTTTGCTTGTCCGCAGTAAGTGCCAAGGCAGTTTTTTTCTTTTCGAAAACAATGTTTTACGGCAGTATTTATAGCGTTTATGAAAATCACGGGAGCTATCAAATATTTGAGATGAAGTTTTCGGCTGAAAAGTTCAGCCAGGGATTTATTTTTCAGCTGAATTAGATCGGCTAGAAAAATGTACAGAAATGCGATTGACCTTTTGAGAAAGTTTTTAATTAGAAATTGTTTTTTTTTTTATTTGTCGAGATTATATCTTTGTGACGCGAAACGAACCGAATAGGAATGGTGAATTGCTGGTGATTGTAAATTTTTCATGCGGGTGCTATTTATGCTGCTCTCAAAGAAAACTAGAAAACTTTTGCTATTTGTAAACAAAATTTAATTGGGAAAGTTTTACTTGATTTTGATTTGGTAGCATGGATGTGGAAGATGTAAGTTCTTTGATTTTGAGAAGATGAATTCATAGCTGTCTTGGTGATATTTGCTGGATGCTACCCGTAGAAATGAACTGGTTCTTTCATTAAGAATATTATTTGATGTGAGATATTTTTGAATGGAGGTGTTATTTGAATTTGATTTGTGTATATGTTTTTGGGCTATTCAGGTTGTCGGTCGATTTTTCGATTTTGTGACGTTCCTTAAGAGTATATTTTAAGTCAAATAAACTAATTCAAAATCGAATTTTACGTACAGATTTGGTGAAGCTTTGCCCGCTGTACATGCTATGATCAAAACCACAGGGCGTTAAAGAAATAGTATAAGCAAATGGTTTCCAGAATCGATGCCAAAAGCTGCTTCGTTTTGCAATCAATTTATAAAAATTTGAAATGTTCAGAAACAAAACTAACTAAGCTCTCGATTCCTCTTTCAGCTTCAGCTGAATATTTGGCATGCATTCAGCGAATAGCACAATATCTACTAGACCACAACCGCTTTAAGACACTACTAGCTTTGCCTTCGTCTAGGCACCAAGTCACCATTCGAAACTGAATATTTTTGGACACACAGAGAGCCATTCGACTAAGGAGAATCAATCTATTAGGGTTTGGGCGAAATGTTGTTCTTCCATTATTTTTGAGATTTATGCATACTAAAATTTATTAGAAGGCAGTAACCGATGAGGGTAAAATTAAGTGGTTAAAAAGCCACAAAGATGGATGAGATATCGTCTATCGTGCTCCAAAGGTCAAAAAGAACTATCATTCCTACACTGCAGCTTATTTTTACTGCATATCGGTCTCGAGGTAGCACCCGAGCTATAGACAAATGTTGGCGGGGGAATAAGTAGAGACGGCGTTACATAAAGTGGCCGGTACAATAGAAAGAAAGCAAAAGCATCCTTCTAAGACACCGAGAGGGCTTTATATATACAGTGTGGCCCAAAAGTTTCTCCCCATCTATTTAAGTAAACGCATTATTCATTACCCGTTTCCAAAATTTATCCCTTCTCAGTTTATCAAAAAACCTAAGCGGAGGTCAAATATCAACTTTTCAGCTATCGTAAGGATCATATTGTGCTTAGCGTCGACAGCGTTAACATCAATAATAGCTGTGCAAAGCGATATAGTGCATTTCCAGGAAAAAAAATTAAACAGCATTTTTCCCTATAGTCAGGTACAGAGGCGTACCCTTTAAAAAGCTAATTTGAATTACATGGGTAATTAAGGGTTTTTCTGCGAACCTATCTGTGAAATTTTATTGCTCCTGTCCTCAAGCATCCTTTTTCATTGCTGTGTTTATCGTATGTAGTGATTTTTCTTAGAACAATTTTTACATGCTACCTGAAAAATCATTATTTTTTTAAAGTCTATCCTAGAGGACTTTTGTGCTTCTTCATTATGGTTTCGAATAGAATACAAACAAGGATTCAAATTCAAAGGAAAGGCGATATACAGGACAAAGGACGTTCCGGAAGACCGACAACACTTTCACCGACAACAAAAATAAAAATAAGGAAGATGGTGGAAAACAAGCCAGGTATTGGAACAAGGACAGTGACCAAAAGGATAAATCAATCCGAAAGTTACCAACAACGGTGAAAGTCAACGTCTCGATCAACGGTACATTAAATCGACGAATTGGGGAAAACATGCCTACAAGAGACGAGTAAGGCCGCTTCTTACTCTAAAGAATGTCACAGATAGACTCAACTTCTGTAGAATTCTGTAGATTCTGTAGTCTAAGAGGTCTAAGGGAGCTAACGTACTTTTGACGGATGAATCCCCAATCGTTTTGCACCCAACGCCGAAAAGGCAAAATATGAGAGCAAGAACAAGTTGTCCAAGCACTATTCATATTTGCCCTCAAAATAATGGTTACAGGAGGAATCAGCTCTCGTGGAAAGTCGATACTTCATGTTGTTAAGCAAAACACAACCGTAGATGGATCCTATTACCGGAAAAGCATTTTACCAGCTTACGTAGCATGTCAGGATGACAGAAAACAGTTTCCACATAAAGATTTGGGAATGCTTATGCAGGATGGGGCACGAGCGCATACAGCAAAGGCAACATTGACACTGGCAAAATCGATGTTTCGATCGAAAAATCGATCGCTCCTGATCTTAACCCAATCGAACACGTTTGAGCTAGACTTCAAGAGAGTGTATTTAGACATCCGATGCCGAAGAATAGATGACAATTAATTGCAAGAGTACAGCAAGAATGTAGAAGCTACACCGAGGCCGAATTAGAAAATGTATGTGATAGTTTTGGGCGATGTTTTTAGAATGTATAGATAATAACGGTAGACAGACGCATTATTAGTAATAAGAATAATAATCTGTATTATGTAAGCATTACAAATAAATTCTAAATTATGTTTGTTGGTTTGCTTTTTATAACAAAAAGTATGTGGGGAGAAACTTTTGGGCCACTCTGTATATATATATATATATATATATATATATATATATATATATATATATATATATATATATTCTGAGCCCGCTGACTGCTTGCGCCTTCTGACACTTCTAAAATCCCACCCAATCTACGGTAGTAGCAAACAATTTATCGTTGGATGGTCCCTTTAACATTACTTCTACTCGTAACAACTCATTAATACCACATCATACTGATGCTTCCGTTTCTTCCCCACAAAATACAAACAACGTAGCCAATATTAACGTAGCCAATATTAGCTCCTGTTTATCCTCTAGCCAGCTGGCTACCAATGTCGCCTCTACAGAGGCAACTACGAATGCTGCATCCTTTGACAATTTAATGACAACTACTTCTCGTCGAAAAACAGTCAACTCTGTTAGGCATTTATCCTAACAAAACACCTTCTTTAAATGGGATCAGACTCTTTTATCACAATTGTAGTGGAATGAGAGGCAAATTAAATAAATTATATCTTGATGCGAAATTCTCCCACTTTAATTTACTCGCCTTCACAGAAACTTGGCTAAATGATTCCCATAAGAATGAAGAGATCGTTGATAGCAGTTGGACAATTTACAGAAGCGATCGTGACTATTGTTCCACAGGTCAAACGCGAGGCGATGAAGTTTTGCTGGCGTTTAGCAACACACTTTCAAGTGAGATTATTGACACCACCCCCAATGTATTGTTCCAACACCTTGTTATTCGTGTTTCTTTGAATAACGATTTCCTTTACATTAGTTTGGCCTATATTTCACTCAGATCGCACGAATCAGTTTACAACCATTTCTGTGAATTAATGTCTTCCATTACAACGTCTCTAAATGAAAAAGACAAAACAATATTCCTAGGGGATTTTAATCGTCCCAACTTATGTTTTATCCCCGATGAAAACGACGCATTACTTCTTCCTGTAAACCTTTCAGATTCCAATGACTTCAACCTTGCGAGTAATTTTTACGGCAACGATTTGTAGCAAGTCTCTCCAACTACCAACCAAAACGGTCATTGGCTGGATCTTGTTTTTACAAACGCCTACGACGAAGTAGTGGTAAGTCCAACTGATGACGCAGAGCATCTTTTTTCAAATAGTTTACACCACACTGCACTATCAGTTGAACTTCCCACTCCTGATTCTATTTACTTAAAAACGTACAATAATTCAATTGTATATGACTTTCTTAATGCTGACTACGAAAGTATTCACCATGTATTTGACTCTATAGATTGGACGAATACTCTTTCAACGTTAGATCTTGATGACGCCATTTCCACTTTTTACGATGAAATATTTGACGCCGTTGAAATACATGTACCTAAGATTTAAAAACAGAAAAAATTGTCTGAACCATTGCTTGATAGGGAACTTAGGCATTTGCGAAACCGTAGGAACAAACTGTATAAGCGAATAAAGGAAAATATTGATGTTAATCCTACTATTCAGGAGCTTATAATGAAGTAGCTAAGGAATTCTTGACAAAGTCTCGCGATGCTTATGCCAATTATATTAAGAAAACCGGTGAAAGTATAATCCACGACCCAAAAAAATTCTTTGATTTTGTAAATATGAAGCGGAAAGTCACTGGTTATCCATTGTCAATGTCCTATGATAATATCAGCTATGCTTCTCCTAAAGATATTTGCGATTTATTCGCAGATAATTTACAAAGAATTTTTAATGTATCAGACTCATCTAACTCAAATGTTTCTCCTTCTAATTCAGCACCAACCACTTTTGTCAGCCAAATTAAAATATCACACGAAGAAATACGTAAAGCTAGCTTGGAGCTCGATTGCAACAAAGGTCCTGGTCCTGATCTTCTTCCACTGACCTTCCTGCGTAGGTGTGTAGAGCAGCTAATAACACCCCTGCATATATTCTTTGACAGGTCACTTTCATCCGGTTTTTTCCCATTCTGTTGGAAACTTTCATATATGACACTAAATTTTCAAAAATGGCGATAGACGCTGTGTCGAAAATTACAGGGGCATTGCCATTTTATCTTCCATTCCAAAACTTTTTGAAAAGGTTGTATACAATAAACTTTCCCCACTAGTTGACTCCCAGCATGGCTTTAGAAAAGGTCGCTCAACTATCACAAACTTGAAAATCCTAGTTTCGGACGTTTTGTGTAAAATAGAGAAAGGCTATCAAATTGACGCAGTCTACATTGACTTTAGCAAAGCTTTTGACAGAGTTGACCATTCTATATTGATTCTAAAGCTGCACAAATTCGGACACAATCGAATCCAACTCGTTAAATTTCAAGAAGTTTTATCAAAAAATATATTTGCTACCTCTGATGTCCCACAAGGTAGTCATCTTGGCCCACTTCTCTTTAACATATTCATTTCCGATCTATCTGATTGAATCTAAATCTGATGCAATTTTCCTTCAATCCTTCAATCCAGGCTTGATTCTCTTGTTCAGTGATGAAATATGAACAAGCTCTCGCTGAATATTGATAAGTGCCAAATTATAGGTTTTAGCCGTAAATGCACGGTTACGTAGAACACCTACTTTGTCGGCAACAACTTATGAACTCGATGTTGTCATGGATGTGAAACTTCGTTTCACCTTGCACTACGGTAAAATTCTTTCCCGTGCGAATAAGCAGCTCGGCTTTATTAAATTACGTGCCAAGAAGTTTAAAAACTTGTGGGCCACTAGATCATTATACACTGCACTTGTACGCCCTCTTCTTGAATACGCCTGTATTATTTGGAGCCCAGCCTTCAAAATCCACAATAACAGACTAGAGTCCATTCAAAAACAATTTTTACTTTTAGCCCTAAGAGATCTGTACAACCCTTACGACTTCAAAAATTCACCTCCATATGAGTTTAGACTGGGTAATTTAAACTTAACTTCACTTGCATCCAGAAGAATGATGATGACAATATATCTCTTATAGAGTCTGACGGTTGAAGTTCGTAGAGACTTTATTCACAATTTAACTTTAAGCTAGTTCTTGTCTCACTCTAAGGTACATGTAAGATGATGGTTGCTAATTGGGATATTTGATATAAATACAGATGCTGTATACTACTATTATTTATATGAAAGCTAATATTTTATTCCCATAAATGCACTTGAAATTTCATCTTTAATTGACATTCAACCAAAATTAAATACCGCACGCATAAGTTCTTACTGTTGGGTGGGGCAAACAGTAGAAATTTTGTCCATTGTTAGCCTTGAAATGCTAATTATTCTCCACTCAGCGTAAACTAATTTAATCGTTACCATTCTGGCACATCTGATTATACAAAACTAAACAATAAATTTCATTATTATTCCATCATAGATTCTTTACTTTCCATATTGTCATTATCTTGTTTCGCAATATTGTATTCTTTTTCCGAGTGCTAATTTGTTCTCTCTTATTGATCTATCAGCGCAATCATAACTTTGTATAGAAGACAATAAAAGATATCGTGTTTTCGGTTTGTTTGATATTGACATAGTTTATTATCAAATATTCTGCTCGTGTTCAGTTTAGTTTCCAAAGATTTTTTCTTTCGTTCTTTCTTGTCCGTTTCATTGCACATCTCTTTGTATTGAATTTATTCAAGACATATGTGTGTATGCGCGTAATTTTATGTGTATTGTCACTTGTTGAAGTAAGTTTTGCAGGTCTTTGTGGGTTTTGAATAAATTTTAAATATCTACGAAAAATATATGTAAGTGTTTATATGTTTTTATTTTTCATACTTTGTGCTTTGGCTTAGATACTTTCAATTGTTTAATGATGAAAATTTTCCGAATTTTTATTGATGAAAATTTTTCCGTTTACATTAACGTTTGCTTTGACGCAAATTTTCTAGTCTAATTGTCGAGAAATTTCAAATGGTTTATTCAGCAATGAAAATATGCTATCATGATTGAATTCATTGCGGTTTTGATTGCTTTCAACGGGAAAATCGACCGTGACAATCGCAATCTAACGACACGTGAAACTTCTGTTTAAGAGATGTCGCTGCATAAATTTCGAAGTCGCAAGCCCATTTGTATGAAATAATATATGCCATGTTGCATATTATAGAATAAACTAGATCACATGCACTTGTGTTATTTCATTCGGAAATGACTGAAATAAATGAAAAAATGATTAGATTTTGAACAATTATCATAAGAAGACAAAAATGCATCTCAGGGTGCGTGCGTAAATTGGGTGAGAGGCCTCTGGCACCTCCAAGTGTTCAAACCAGTAAGGCCCATTGTACCTACGCCCCCAGCCTACCATAGTTTCTCGGATCTCTTACTCTACATACGCGCCAAATTCAACCAAAACATTGGTATCTGACACGTGCAAA
Source organism: Nemotelus pantherinus (assembly GCA_963978885.1). Lineage (NCBI taxonomy): Eukaryota > Metazoa > Arthropoda > Insecta > Diptera > Stratiomyidae > Nemotelus > Nemotelus pantherinus. Next base: position 244,192,984 of record OZ022264.1, on the reverse strand, counting down.
GCCAGGCAATTGCTAAAAAAATACTCCACAGAGTCAGCCTCTTCCTATAAGCAGCATGGACAAACATAGTCCATAGTCCTGTGTTATGTGCTTTTAGTCGGATGTGGCCAGTTATTGTGTCTGCCATCAATCTGCAATCTATCTTCCTTTTTCTAAAGAGGAATTCTGCAGCCACATGGTTGGACTTTGAATGGAAGTCTTTTTGTGGCTGACTAGAACACAAGAAGTCTTCTCTCTTTGTGGGCATCAACTTCCCAGTTCAGAAAAAAGCCATATGTAAATGCTGTCGGCATACTTAAGGTGGGCTTAAGACTCTGGAGTTGAAGCGTTGAGCCTTGCTTCGCAATGGTGTCAGCATTTAATTTCTTTTGTATTGCACCTTATTAAACCAGGCGACACAGTTAAATCGTGCTCTGCACTCTTGGGCAATGTTCGAAGTAGTCAGGGGTCTGCAAATGGTGATGGGCCGCTGCAAATGGTGATATGCTTACTCTCCCCTCCCAATTTTCATCAATCGCCTAGCAATAAGCTCTCAAGAAAGTGAATATTTCTCCTTGAAAAATAAAAATACGGTTTTCAGGTCCTCTCACAGCTTTGATGTCTCTCGAGCACCTTCTATTCTCTGACAGAACGATCTGAGTCTTTCCTTTTTGGAAGTTCCAACGAAACTTTTATATGCTGTCTACGACGCTCTGGAGACAACCCAGTCATCCTTTGCGTTGCTCTTACTAGAGGAGCTACCTGATATTTTCTAGCTTCTGGTTCACTAAAGAATGTATCTACTCTTGCTGATCAGGTAGCCCTCTTTAAACTACCTATTATGGCTTTATTCAGAGCACGCAATCTGAATTCTAAAGATTTTTTCAATTTTATCCTACCACTAGGACATGTCTAAAAAAAAATTGACTGAAGTTAGCCTAATCAGTGTTTTTTTTTGGATTTTTTCTCTCCAACACGAGTATCAGAGGTTGAGATCTCATCCATATACAGTGTACCAATAATGTTTTGGTGCAGCAGCTATTTGAAACTCAAGTGATAAAAAACAATAAATTATTGTAAGAAATTTGACAAAGTTTTAATGCAGATTTATTCATTAAACATTTTTATTTAATTTAGAAACAAAAACTAAACCATTTAAATTATTCATTTCAAAGTGATTAACCAAAAATAAAACAAAGTCAATAATTTGCCTCCAATAATGTCTTTGTACACTTACGAAACAGTTGATGAAAGTTTCAGTTTTAGGCGGTGTGGCATCGATTCTACAAGTTTTTTTTGCATAGCTTGGCTCTATTTTCGCATATTCCTACTGAAGAGCCTGTTTCAAGTTAGGTTTCGAGTAGTGATGGTCAAAACCAGCACACTTTGCTGTGCTAGCACACTTCGCACACCACACTTAAGTGTGCTAGCACTGTGCTCCCAGCACACTTAGCACACCTAGCACACCCAGCACACCTAGCACACTTAGCACACCTAGCACACCCAGCACACCCAGCATATCTAGCACACGCAGCACGCCAAGCACACTAAGCACACCAAGCACACTAAGCACACCAGTATACACAGTAAGCGTGTAGAACCACTTGTGAAGAATAGATTTGAATGGATTTGATATACGATTTAGTCGATTTTTTTCCATGGGTATACATATGGAATGTAATAATCAGATATGCATGGGAATTTGTATGGCTAGCATTTATCATGGTAGTGTTGTTAAAACCATTAAGTCTGATTAAAGTGTATAATCAAATACTTTATGAAGTTATTTGTTCATGGCAGAACTCTTCAAATGAAACAAAGTAAAAATACGTGAGAGTTTGCCAAAATTATTTGTCTGGGTTTTTTACTGATAAACCCGAGAAGCTATTTACAGATGGGATCATGCCTTTGGAAGGCAAATGGCACAAGACTATTGAGCGCAATAGTGAATAAACGATTCGAACAAATAAATTATCAGTATGGAAAAACGTTACAAATTTACTTCAAAACGCGTAAAAGCTTTTTTCTCAGCTCAATATGCCAAGAGCAAATTCATAGCATACGCTAAAATATTAGTAACAGACAATTTTATAGATGAAGAAATGAAACTTATTGGATTTGTGAATATTCAAATATGCTTCTTTTCGAATACGTCAAACATAAAAGAATGATTGGCAAACATTTAAATTCCGCATTCGAACTTTTCCATTTTCAAAGCACCAATAATATTCCCCGATTTGTATCATTAATCATATTTACAGCACACTATAGGAAACACCATTATTTATCCGGAATTCCGGTATTCTCTTCAAAACGATGGAGTTTCATTCATTTGTCTATGCATCTACAAATTTTTCAGATTATGTTAGGTTTATTGCAATAATTGACAGGTGGAGCAATTGAAATTGACTGACTCTGCGTCGCGGGAATATTTAATTTCACTTTACCCGTATTCAAAATTGCATTCTATGGATAGTTTGTGCATATAGACATAGACAGTAGCTCAGAAGATACTGGCTTGTCTGCAGTCGTCAGGCGATTCCGACAATATGTACGTGACTTGAAACGGTAATAAGCCGGCAAATGGATTTGTGGTCATTGACATTAACGCTAACGACAGAATGAAGAGGTTTGTCAGTAAAATTAGGTTTTATTCTTGTGTAAGCGAACCATATTGTATTGATAAATCCATGGGGTATAGATAGTGGATAATCTGAAATGACTTTAGAATATCAACAAGCGTAGGAAAAATTTACAGTTTTAAAGATTCGGAAAATTGATTAAAATGTCTTTGTATTATATGATACAATATATAGTTTCAATGTCTTGGATGGAATTTGTTTCATGATTCTCAAAATTGAATTTTCGTGTTTACAGCCGAAATTGAAGATTGTACCGTTTTTGGTCGTTTCTAAGGAATAAACAAGAAATTGCAATTCTCACGTACATTTTTCAATACATACATATATGACTTAAGTTCTGTACTAAAAATCATATCCAGCTTACGTTTAGAGAGAGTTTTCAAAGCAAATAACTTATTTATTTCTTATAGTAATAAGCGCTTCAGTTCCTAAGTGGTGTGATAATAACCAAATATGTATCAATAAGTTTACCGTTGTATAGTTTACAGTTAAGTTGGGCTTTCTAAGTTTCGAGAGCTCTTCGAATAGTTCACCTTTGGCCTATTCTGGCAAGCTTCTGAGCAACTCTTTTATTGCTGGTGATTCTATCACAAAACTTGTCGGGAAACGTTCATGGAAAGCAAAAAAAAACCCATGGGATCGTAGATGACGTCACAAAGACTTTATAATGACAACACTGCCAATACTAAAGACACAAGAGGTTAAATTTCGAATAAAAGTACGCAGCGTCATCTGTGGGCTGCAGCGAAAAGAGCAAGGGTGCAATTATGTTCTTTGTGTATTTGGACACCTGGCCGCAGGCTCAAACGAAATCTATTTGGCATGCCTACCACTGGGATATGTTCCATCGCCATGGCGACAGGTTAAGGCAGTCTTCATGCCAAAACCGGATCCAAGGAATTTTAGGCCAATCAGCCAAACTTCGTATGTGCGGAAATGAAATTGTTTCCATTTTCTGGTTTTTAGCGTAGAGGGAGCTTTTGAATATGGGATGGGGGTATTTGTGGACATTAAATGAGCCTTTAACTACGCGAGCTATATGAGGCTGCGGAAGCTCATGACGTGGGCGTCATCCTAGCTAAATTTATACATAGGAAAACAGATTATTGCCGCCGGAAGCTGGATCCGATTGATATTTGAAAACAGAGGCAACAAATGGATGTGTTCAATGGGGTCTCCTATCGTCGCTTCGATGGAGTATTCTAGTCGACTTCCCGTTAAGCGAACTGCAACAAGAAGGGCTTCATACAAAATGCTTATACTGATGACAATGCGCATTGGATTTAATTGACCATTGAAACTTTTCAGTGAGACCTGATAAAACGAAACTTATTTTGTTTGCCAACAAAAGAATACTGGAAGAACTAGGGCTTTCAATAATGAAAGGTATAGCTTTACTACTTCCAGATGATGACAAATATATTGAGGTGATCTTGGGCAAGAAACTTCACTGGAGAAGCATGTAGAAGAGCAGCTTGCTCGAGCTTTAAATGCTTTCAGACAGTGCAAAAGAGCTATCGCCACCACATGTGGACTGAAGTTTTAAGTAGTTACCCAACAGGAATCGCTATAACGCATTCAACCAGAACGCATGCAGCAAACATTCTAAGCAATGCAGATGTAATACGTGAAAACTATTTCCCCGGAAGTTTATGATATACATATGTACATTACCCACAAAAATAAGGAGAATGCAACTTGCGATGGGGACAGTCTGCTATATAAGGCGACAAGATAAACATTTCAATGTATTTCACATGAAGAAACTGGTAAATACAATGTGCGGAATTTCAGAAGCAAGCTTGGTACGCATCGCCTCTGGATGACTAGAATTATCAGAGAGCTTGCAATCCGATAGCAAGCACATTGAACATATTCCAGGTCTTGTAATGGTAAGTTTGGCCGCCGGTAGATGACAGAGAAATGCAAGAATACACTGCTGGGCTTTCCAACAAGCACTCTTTACAGAGTTATGCAGCTAAAAGCTCAAAGTTCCTTTCGTATAGCAAGCCTAGGACTTAGGATGCTAAAAAAAAAATGAACAGGGTATAGATTTGTAATGCTCCCATGCATTATATAGAATACTTTCAGATTGTATATTTACACAGTTCTTTTCCCGTTGGGTATGTGGGTTTACTTGACAATCAAAAGGCCTATGATCGTGCACGCATCCGTTGTGTGGTAAGTTATTGTAAAGCTGATGCATGTTGCCAAAAAGCTGGAAGCGAAAAATTATATGTTAGACGCATAGGTTAGACGCTATAAAAGACAGTTTTGTTACGAGGGCGGGTCATTGAGTTCGTGGAATGGGGGGGGGGGGGGGGGCGAGAAGTGCAAACAAAAATGCATTTTTTTTAAAAATATATATGCCTGCTACTCTCGTATCTTGTATATGCATACCTTATAAAAAAAAAGTATTGTCTTTGTCGAAAAAGTAAATCGAGGCTGCGTCATTCATTGTTGCATTGCTTTATCGTTTGAAAGCTGCTTCCCACGAATTTCATTTTCGATTTTTAACAATCCCTGTGATCTAAAATATCGAAGCTCATTTTATGCAGGGTACTCAACGTAAAACGACTCTTGTGGAAAGGCGCGCTTTCGTGTAGAAGAAAGGCAGCTGATTAATTTTCCTCTTATTTTCTGTAATGGTTTCTTTCAACCACTCTTGAATCGAAGTTTAGTATTCTTCGGTTATGGAGGCGCCTTTGTTTGTAAAAGCGATCAACAGAATCCCTTCTGTGACTCTAAAAGCAATCGCCTTGATTTTGCCAGCATACTGTGAAACCTTGAACTTGACTCAGGCTCATAACGATGAATCCAAGTCTCATCTGCAGTAACAAATTGACTCAATACTCTCCTTGTCTTCACCAAAAAGATCCAGAAATGCACGATAGTGATCCACACGCTGTTGTTTTTGAGGCGACGTTAGCATTCTCAGCACCCACCTTGTGCTGACCTTAGTCATGCCAAGATTATCGTGAAGAATATTCAAAATGGTTGTATCTGATCCTCCAGCTATTTTTGCTAGCTGTTTCCTCTTTACTCAAGCATCAACCAATATTACTTGAACTTTTTGAAAAATTTTAGGAGTAGTCGCTTCGGTTGGCCATCCTGGTCGTAGGTCGTCTTCAAGTGGGTCCTTTCTTGTCTAAAAAGGCAAGAATCTCCGTAAATGGATGCCATCTGTTTCATCAGAGTTTGAACCGGCTTTCCTTGTTTGGTAAGCAACTTTATTACAGTGTGGTACTCGATTTTTTCCATATTTCAAGCTTTTCTTCCAGATTGAGTTACTTGGTCGACTATAGTTCAAATACGGGTTGGGTACAAAATCTCGTATTACAATATCCCGTTTACAAAATCCCGATTACAAAATCCCGCATTACAAAATCCTGTATTACAAAATTCCGTATTACAAAATCCCGTATTACAAAATCTCGTATTATAAAATCCCGTAATACAAAATCCCGATTTAAAAATCCCGTAGCGCCGTGACTGATTCCATATTATGCAAAACTATAGGATTTTTCCTTCAGCTCTTTCTTTATTGTAGCTAAAACGACGATAGCTAAAATTAGTGAAGGAGAATCAGAGAAGAAAATTTTGGCAAGGTACCAAAATTAAAAAAATTATAAGAAAAAGGTCTGAAACTGAAACAATCGATTATTTGAGAAGAAGCGCGTACAATATGTCTTTATGTTGAAATTTATTCCTAAATAAAAACTTAAATTACTATGTTTTTGTTATTTCATTATATGAATAGGTTTCATTGCACGAGATTTTGACTTTCGGGATTTTGTTTTTCGGGATTTTGAGTTTCGGGATTTTTAAGTACAGGATTTTGTATTTCGGGATTTTGGAATACGGGAATTTCTAAAAATACGGGATTTTGTTAATTCGGGATTTTGTGATTCGGGATTTTGATACGATCCCTTCAAATACTTCTAATGAGATTTTAAATTGTTTTCTCTTCATTGAACCACCTTCATTGATGACCTACCTACTCATTACGCGAACTTAATGACCCTCCTTCGTACGTAACTGTAGTGCAATGAACTTGTTGTGCTTGTTCCGCTGTTCCGCTTGTTCCGCTTATCGCAATGAGCTCTGCCTACAGGGAAATTCAACTTGGTTTATGGGTGTACAACGAAGATATGGAGGACTACTCTATCTTTCCCGTGGAAACTGGAACCGCTCGAGTGTCCCGATTCGACTTGAAGAGAATATACGAAGTAACCTTCTTTAGCAGAAGTGGATGGAAACTGAAGTGCCTCAATGCGAAAAGTTAAAATTGTTTCTGAGCCGATTCGAGCCTTTTGCTGTGTAGTTGAAATGCTGGGCTCCAGACTATGCAGGCGTATTCCAGGAGAGGCCGCTTTGGTGATGTATATAGAGACTTAGTAACCCATATGTTTTTGAACACTTTTGCGCGCCTCTTTATGACACTTAATTGTTTGTTTATCTTCGACAAAACTATGTCGTACTACAAGATAAAGCACATTTTGGTATCTAGGGCTACACTTAAGTCTATGATATGCTCTATTCTAACAAGTTCACTGTTATTGAGATAGTATGAGTTGGCTTATTTTTTTGGGGACAAACTTGTTACTCGACAATGGTCGACATTGAGATTTAGTTTACTCAGGTGGCACTACTGTTCGAGAGATATAAGTTTTGATTGGAGAAAAACAATGTCGAACTGCATTTTGATGGTGTGGTACAGTTTCGAGTCATCAGTATCAAAGAAAGTCCTAAGTAGATCCGAAATGAAAATATTAAAGCGAAGAGGGCCCAAATTAATGCCTTGCAGCAACCCAGACAGCGCAAAAACTGTTTTTGAAAATTAGATATGGAATTTGACAATCTGGGTTGAGCACGTATCAACAAGATGACGAAAAAGTTGTGGGTAAAACGTTTTTTAAAGGTTAGAACAGAAATGTTGCAAGATATTTACAAAGCAGCCAGAAGAAAAATGTTAGAGCAAAAAAGAAAACAGAGCACAAACTCAGTGCTGAATGTTCCATTGAAACATCTCATCAAAACTAATAGGAGCAAATCTGCAATTCGATTTGAAGTTATATTGAAAGACAACGATTTTTTTTCTTCAAACATCAAAATTCAACAGCTCATCGTTTGAAATATTTTCAGCCAATCAGCTTTTTATCAAAGAGAAAATATTATCCTAATCGCAAGTTTTAAGGCACCAAACTTGTTTGCCGGCCACAGACTTTTCAGTAAAATGATTTAATCTCCTGTTAAATCCAAACTCTCCGAGAAACTTGAGCATCTTGGCTCAGGAACACTCACAATTTTGTCGGTTTTTGGTACGAATTAATGTCTCGATGAGAGTCTGGATGTAGCTTTAAATTCTATAAGCGAGTAATTTACATTTATTTAGATCGTTGATGCACTAACAGAAATTTATTTCCATTGTCAAATTTTGAATAAAAATTCAATTAGCATTTGAGTTATAGGAATTTCCTGCAAGAATGTTAACTAATGAACAGAAACAAATAAATAGAACAAAACAAAATTATAAAGCATACAATGCAAGTATAAAATAATTCCATTTTAAATTGCTAAAGTCCACCACACATCCAAAACATTTTAATCCATCTCATCTCTTTTCCTCACATTATTACAATCAATTCGACATAATGGAACTAATCCAATAGGGTTCTACGTACGCCACCAGCTTCTCCACATCGTTCATGGATTGTGGCATGTTGGTGATCCCTACAGAGTCCTTTTGAAGCTGAAAACTGTCGCGACCAAAAACGAAAATGTTTTATTCAGCAACCATTGGCAAAAGAGGCTACGACACTGCTTTGCACATACGCTTCATTGCCTTCGGATACCATTTTTCATCAAAATTACATCCTACTTTTTGTGAACTGAATCGACGACACAGAAGGATCCAGCGAGCCGAAAAGCTTAATATATATATATGTGTGTGTGTGTGTGTGTGTGGATTCCTTGAAATTTTTCATTTCTTATTTATCCTTTAGTTCGCAACGATAATGCTGTGTGGTCGTGAAATTTCAGACAACTATCTAACTAATATCAAATCACTACACATTGGCACCCTGAATAGATCAGTTATCAGTTCATAAAAAGAGGTTTGCACAGATAGAAGGAGATAAACAAAAAAGATTATGTTCGTAGAATCACTCAATGGGAGGTCTTCTAGTGTTAAGTTTCGTTCGGATATCTGTATATTCTCTGCAGCGGAATAGATACAAACAAATTAAGCTATGTCGGACGGGCATGTCAGTGAACATGCCGGTAGCACCAACTGTCGTCGAAAGTTCCCACAACTCATCATACTGAGCGAAAATTCTGAAACTTGCCGAGGAAAGGGAAATTAATTTGACACGGTTGAATGCTTCGTTGATGTAGTTCAATTAATTCACATTTTGTCACAATTCGGGTGATTCGGTGGTAATTGATGAACGTCATGGATTTATACGATACGGTGGACGTTTTAGTTTCGTGACTTTTTTATTATTTAGCACAAAAGAATGGTGTTGTTTTTATTGTATCGGAATCTATTCGTGTTATGGTTCACATGATCTACTTATATCTTGAATTTTGTATACACGTTTCCATGTTTAATTCTTACCTACTATAAATTTTTTAGATCCAAAGTGAAGTCACAAAACCTTTTTTTCATTGTGGTTTGCGATGCTCGAGCCTTTTTGGTGCGTTAAGTAGTTTTACTAGCCGTTCAGAAATTCATCACTCGCTCCCCGAAGCATTCATGACACCAGACTTGAATGCGTAACATCAAATACCAACATATTTTCTGATGGCTATCAATAAACTGGCCATATAAAACTTATCATTGATCCCTGGAGTGTAATTCACATCAAGTAGCGTTTTACGTAAAATAGTGACAGTATGTACAAGTATTTACAGTATTTTCATGATATCACAATTATTAATATCACGACGATGGCTCCGAGTTCCGTATCGTTTCGTTCTTATTTCCACATACATATGTTCCTATACGGACCGCCATGCATTAGTTATGAATTTATGTCATTTTTATGAGTCTTATAGTTCTTGGTAAGCAAACAAGCAAGCATGGCTGCAACACTGCTCTTGGCAGCCACGATGATGACTTTGTCGAGTTCGAGCTTCGCAAGGACAATATAGTGTGTTCGTTCGTGCTGGTCGTAGTGTGTATGACAACAATAAAAACGGTTTGCCAGGCTACGTCGGTGGGTTTTATGTCGTCCTTTCAATTATACTTTATTGCATGTCCTGTAGAAAGTGGCCGGGCAAAGAATGAAATTCGCATTTTTTGTAATGCGGATTACATATGAAATTACTATATATATCAGAGAGAAGTAATTTACAAATGGGAAGCTGATGTTTTTGTTGAGCAGACAATGTGGTTTTTTTTTATAACTGAGCAGCATACATACAAAAGATACGAATCTAATTTGAAAAGTTTGTGAACTATCTTTTTATTACTGATAATAAAACAATTTCAGAAGTAAATCTGAAACTGATTTTATGAACTATAAAAGTGGTTGGGTAAAGTTTTTGAGATAGAAGCTACTTCATGCAACAGATAGATTTCAGAAAAGATTTAATTTGTTCGTCTTTTGCCATCTGCTTTATTTTCATTTAGGTTTTTTCAACGGCTTATTCGTATTAACTTTGATGACATATCTATTATTTTAGGTTAAATCAATAATTGCAGAACTTAAAGTAGATGGTTAAACTTGACCTCAGCATCGCAAATAATTTTTTGAAGCGGTAGGCTGAATACACAAGAAACGAAAGAGAAAATTTGAGTTGTTACTTATTTGTCTCATGTGAAGCTTCATTTACGAGGGGTGATCCAAAAGTTTTAAAAAAATTATTTATTTTTCAACATAGTCTCCTAACAAGCTAATACATTTCGTCCATTTTATTTCCAAACCCAGGATACCCTTAGAAAAAAATCTTTGTCTTTATTCTCCTAAAACGCCTCAACAGCGGCCATCACTTCGCTATCATCTTCAAATTTCTTGCCCCGAAGGTGTTCCTTGAGCAGTGGAAACTAGATGGCAGCTAGATCGGGTGAATAGGGTGGATGTTGAAACAGCTCTGTTCGAGCCGAAAAGAAAATTAGGCTTAAGAGGCTTAGAATTTCAACCACATGTAAATAATTATTCATATGTATATGTTCTTAATGTTTGAGGACCTATGGGTCCTTGTATTCAAATACAAGGCAGTCCGTGACAATCGTTGAGACACTTCGGATCGTCCTTTTTCATTCGCTTTCGCTTATCTTTCTTTGAATAACTCAGTCGCTGTGAGTTATAACCGCGGGTCATCTACGGCCCAACAAATCGCTTCGCACGGGCCACCTACGGCCCCACCATTTGGTCCTTCGAGCCGGATTTGCGGATATTGCGGAGTTCGCAATAAACAGTGTTAAATCGCGCAATCGCTAAACTTAACTTTTATGAACTCGTTGTGTACAACCGTTGAGTGTAGTGTGTGACTTATTTACTGACTGAGTGTAGACTGTGAATCGTTTAATAACTGTGTGCAGTGCATTCGCTTTTGAAACCAAAATGGAGTTTTCATCGCTTGATACGGTAGACAAGTGTAAGAGTCGCCGTAGGACTCTGGAAAGGAAAATCGAAAGGCTAATCGCTAAAGTAGCCGAGACGGTTTTCGATCCATCGCGTCTGTCCGAATACGAACGTACGCTAAAGGACATTGAAAGTGGCTGGACTAATCTGGATGCGATTCAAGACATCATAATTGATATGATCGGTTCGGATGAATTCGGCACCGCAGAGGATCTTCGCGAGGCGGAAACGCACTTAGAGCCATTGTACGACAAGTACGTGGAGACAGCATCACGTCTGCAAGACATGATCAAAATGGCGATCGAAGAAACGAAGACGCCAGCGCCCGCTGCTTCTCAAAGTGCATCAACCGAGATAATTGAGAAACTTTTGTCTCAAAATGCGGAATTGATAGCTAGCATAAGATTGCAGCAAAATTCAACCGCATCGACTGCCACTAACGCAAGTAATGCAACAGGAGCAATACAGGCATTGCAGCTACCACCACTAGAACCGATAAAGTTTAGTGGTAAGCAGGAAGATTGGGCATCGTTTCGAAGCACGTGGGAAGCGATCGTGCATCACAGCAATATGCGGAACGAGCAAAAGATGAAATTGCTTAAGGATGCCGTACAGGGTGGCGCCGCCGAGAATCGCCTGCGACATTTCGGTATTTCCGCCAATAGCTACGAAGACGCCTGGCAGAGGCTATGCGAAACATACGGCAAATTGAAGAACGCAGTAGCCGCTTATATTACCGCATTCCTGAATCAACCTCCGTGCAAAAGAGATGACATCGCTGGATCGCTTCAACGCTTGCATGATTCGTCGGACGGATTGATTCGATCAATTTCCTCTCTAGGCGAGGGTGCTGATGATAGAGATTTTTGGCTCATATATCTACTGAGTCAAAAATTAGACGAGCAGACGCAAACCGCGTGGTCCTTACAAACAGCGGACAATGACAGACCTACATTTGAAGCACTTCTAGCATTTTTAGAATCTCGTGCTATAGCCCTTAGACCACATTCTGCTACCGAATATAGAAGAGCAGAGCCAACCGCCAATTACGAATTACGGAAGAGACCACCGCCGCCATTTAAATCGCACGCAGTAACAGCCGACGTTTGCCTGTATTGTGCCGGTGGTCACCGTATATATACATGCGATAGTTTTAAATCGCTAACTGTCGAAGCGAGAAGAATATCGGCACGCACAAAAGGTATGTGCTTTAATTGCCTAAGCAACGGACACAGGTACAAAGACTGCCGATCGAAAGGACGTTGTGCTGTATGCAAGGAAGGACACCATACGCTGCTGCACACATATAAAACAGCAGAGCAAGATGCTACCAATACGAGGAATATCAACAGTGGCTCTAAAACTTTCGCTGCTTTGCCTAGCGCAACAGAGGCTACACAAACAGCGATCACGCATATAACGACAAACTCGGCACCGAAACAGGGTACGTTGAACGAACATACCTTATCTAGCCGTGCTCTTCTGCCAACGGCGATCGCAGACGTCGAGGATGTGCTTGGCCGGCGGCTGCGCGTACGAATGCTACTTGACTCCGCTTCCACTGTGTCCTTCATCACTGAAAGGTGCGCACAAGCACTTGGAATAGAGCGGAAACATGCAAAAGTGCCTGTGTGTGGATTATCGAATACGATGGCTGGCACAACACGTGGTAAAATCAAGTGCAGATTGCTTTCGCTACACAGCGATGAACCAACATGTGTTGAGTTGCTAGTGTTAACTCGGATCACTGGTAAATTACCTGCTGAAGCGCTTGACAAAAAGCAATTCGAGGCGTTCAGATTACTGGAATTAGCAGACCCGAATTTCGACACACCTGGGCCCGTAGATATATTATTGGGTGCCGACGCGTTTATGCACGTACTGCGAGACGGACGGATGTCAGCTGGAGACGGTATGCCGATCGCTCAAAACAGCCGTTTTGGTTGGCTAATATCTGGAGGTGTGAAGAGCATCGAGTGCCAAGATGACCATTGCAGTATTGTTACGTGCACTAGCGACATAGACTTAGATCGTCTATCGCAACGATCTTTCAACTTAGAAAAGTGGACAGGATCAAAGCTGCTCACCCCGCAAGAGGAACTGGTAGAACGCAATTTCAAAGATACGCACGTTCGCGATGATGTTAAAAAATATATTGAGCGCTTGCCATTTAATGATGGAAAACATCGACTTGGCCGAAATCTGAACGCAGCTACGCGCGCTTTGTTCAGACTAGAGCGCAAATTTCGCGATGATCCGGATTTGAAAATTCAATCTGTCGCATTTATGCAGGATTTCATTGACCGAGGCCACATGGAAGAAATACATCCTAATGAAATTGAGCGTGCATGCTGCACATACTTACCATACCTCGCCATACGTAAGATTTCCAGCACGACCACAAAACTACGCATCGGTTTTCACGCTTCCTGTCGAACAGAAGGAGGAATAACTTTGAACGACTCTCTCTACGCTGGACCTGTTCTACAAAGATCGCTGAGAGGTATTCAGCGCAGTTTTCGACTACATCGCATCGCTTTGGTCGCTGATGTTAAGCAGATGTATCGGATGGTACGTGTCTGCGACGAAGATGCTGAGTACCAACGTATTGTATGGCGTAAGGATGAAGCGGAACCTATCACACATTACCGCATCGCTGTTGTGACATATGGCACTGCCCCTGTGTCACACATTGCAGCAAATGTTCTGTATGAACCAGCTGAAAGTTTCAAACGAGCTGATCCGAAAGCCTCCGCAGTAGTTCAAAGGGATGAGATAGTCCACACTTGTATCATGGTCCACACGACTCTTCTAGAAGCTCGTACGCGTGTGGCACCTTTGAAACCGCTGTCCCTCGCTCGGTTAGAGCTTTGCGCAGCGGTGATGTTAGCAAAGCTGATGCAGAAAGTAATTGAATCGTCATCTAAATGGACTACATTTGCCGCGAATAGGACTGCTATGGTTATCGATATCATCCCAGCTGAACAGTGGCGACACATCGATGGAAAACAAAACTCCGCTGATCGTTTGAAAGCCCGATTTTGGTGGAGTAGACCAGGCTGGCTTGAAGCAGGCCCAAGACAATGGCCCGTTACACGTGTTACCACCGCAAGAGACGAGAAGCTGAACTCTTACATATCCGATTTCACCGCAGAAAATACCACAACCGTATCATACTCGCTCATTATGCGATATTCTTGTTTGAATCGCTTATTACGTATTACTGCTTTATGTCGAAGATTCACCAGATCGGTACGCAGTAGAATTATGAACAGGGATAGAGGAGATCTATCGTGCAGTAAACACAAGCCTGGAGAACAAGTTCAATCAATACAATTTCTACCTATATGCTATGAAGAAATCAAAGCGTCCCTGCAAGTATACATACGTCAAAGTCAATCGGAAAGCTTCCACTCCGACTTGAAACGCATTCAAAGTGGTCAAAGAACGAAAAACAATTCTACGCTCAAGCATCTAGATCCCGTTATTGACAAAGACGGTATTATTCGTATATCTGGTCGGCTCCAGGAGGCAAACAGCAACGATGAAAGGAAACACCCAATAATTCTGCACCACAAATCACGATTCACCTGGGTGCTGGTTCAACATGAACATGAAAGACTGCTGCACGCTGGACCAACTCTGATGATGGCGTCATTACGAAGAAATTATTGGATAATTGGCGCACGCAAGCTTATTCGATATGTCTACCAAAAATGCGTTATATATCGCCGCATTGAAGGACGAACCTTACAACAAAAAATGGGCAAACTACCGGCCGTGCGTGCGAATCCATCACCCGCATTTTATAACACTGGCGTCGATTATGCTGGTCCATTTACATTGCGGAATATCTATGGGCGAGCGACCCGAACATCAAAACAAGTACCTCGCAAAGCGTATGCAGTACTTTTCATCTGCTTGAGCTCTCGAGCTGTGCACCTAGAACTCGCTTCCGATTTATCAACAGAAGCATTTATGGCCGCTTACAAGAGATTTGCATCCCGCCGTGGTAAACCGTCTACGATGTACTCAGATCGTGGAACGAATTTCGTCGGAGCGAAAAACAGACTCGAGGAATTGGACACATTCCTACGTTCGAAAAATTTCAATGATGAATTGTTGCTATTCACTACTGAAAATGCCATAACTTGGAATTTGAACCCACCGCTATCTCCGAATTTTGGAGGAATTTGGGAGGCCAACATTAAGTGCCTCAAGAAACATCTAGAAGCAGTAGTTCGAAATCGTGAATTGAACTATGAAGAGTTCAATACGTTTTTAACCTTGGTGGAGGCTTGCCTCAACAGCAGGCCACTCTGCGGTAACGTTTTGGAGTCAGACGATATTGATCCGCTTACGCCGGGCCACTTGCTCATTGGACGTCCACTTGTAGCACTCCCTGAAGTGTATGACCCAAACGCCCCTGACAGTCATTTTGATCGTTGGAATCGAATCCAGAAAACTGCTGACGACTTCTGGCGTCGCTGGCGCGACGAGTATTTAGTAATACTTCAGAAACGACCTAAATGGGAAAATGACGAGCGAAATATTAGCAGTGGAGATATCGTTGCGATCCGCGATGAGGATACATCACCGACTAAGTGGCCGCTGGCTCGTGTCGTCGAAGTACATCCGGGCAAGGATGGTCTCGTCCGCGTCGTCACATTAACAAATGGGAGAAGATTGTTTCAACGCAATGTTCGAAAGCTGGTACGAATAGTAGAAGACCGCGACCGGTCTTGGCCGGCGGAATGTTCGAGCCGAAAAGAAAATTAGGCTTAAGAGGCTTAGAATTTCAACCACATGTAAATAATTATTCATATGTATATGTTCTTAATGTTTGAGGACCTATGGGTCCTTGTATTCAAATACAAGTCAGTCCGTGACAATCGTTGAGACACTTCGGATCGTCCTTTTTCATTCGCTTTCGCTTATCTTTCTTTGAATAACTCAGTCGCTGTGAGTTATAACCGCGGGTCATCTACGGCCCAACAAATCGCTTCGCACGGGCCACCTACGGCCCCACCAAGCTCCAATCCTGTTTCTAAAATTGCAGCCATCGCAACAGCAGCTTTGTGAACCAGTGTGTTGTCTTGATGAAACAGCAGTCCGGCTCGCAGTTTGCCGCGTCTTTTTTCTGCGTAGGAAGAGCCTGATATAGTGGCTTCCTTTTCCAAATATTCCACCATAATAATTCCTGTAGCGCCCCAAAAAACTGATGACATAACCTTCCCTGCCGAACTTGACACTTTGAATTTCCTCGGCGTCGATAAAAAGGGTCGCTTCACAGTCATCGATCGCTGTTTGGTTTTTGGATCAAAATGGTGGACCCAGGTCTCGTCTATGGTCACGAAACGTGACAAAAAATTCTCCTGATATGCCTGGAACTTTTCGAGATTCACCCTCGAAATGTCGATTTGTTTTTTCTTTTGTTCGTCGGTTAACATCCTCGGCGCCGATAGCGCAGAGACCTTCATGTAATTCGTTGGCAACGATTCTTTGAACACTACCTTACGGGATCACTTTGATTTACCAACACGACATCTTCGACTTTTTTCACGTTGTTTTCAGTGAGAGACGTGGATGGGCTTTCCTTCGCGGTGTTCATCTTCAATGTATGTTTTTCCCACCTTAAACTCCTTGGGCCAACATGCAACGGTGGGATATGGTGGAGCACAACTCTCTAAAGTTTCAACCAAGCCGCTGCACTGGAAAAACACATAGCGCTAGACGCCATAATTTATAGACTTTTGGCGCCATCTACATAGTCGATTTGGGGATTGTAATAAAATATAGCGCCACACGCCATAGTACATGGCGAAAAGTACATAGGAGCAGGCGCTATGCTTATAGCCATGTAATGGCATGGAGGTCTATAGTACATGGCGTGGAGGACTATAGTACATGGCGTGGAGGACTATAGAACATGGCATGGAGGACTATAGTACATGGCGTGGAGGACCATGGTGCATGGCGTGGAGGACTATAGCACATGGCGTCTGGCGATATGTGTTTTTATTTTTATTTATATTTTTATTTTTATAGCTCGATTGTTCAGGTTTTTCGATGTGTCCCGATTAATAGGTTTTACTGTATAGCCCAAATAGAGTTTTTCAAAAACAATATATAGCCCAAATATAGTTTTTCAAAACAAAACTTGACCCAAATATAGTTTTTCAAACCAATATGCAGCCCAAATATAGTTTTTCATGAACAATAAATTGCCCAAATTCAATTTTTCTAAAACATTATACAGCCCTAAAGCCGCCTTCACACGAAATCAAAACACTTTCCCCGCTAATTCAACTTTTAGATAGCACAATTGGCGGGATTCAGCCAAATCTAGCCACAATGCTTCTATCGTTGATACTCACATTTATACGTTCCCTCACACAGTATGGCTGCGAGTTATAATTGGAGTTATCTTCTTCAGCTGAAGCCATATTACATGGCTCATCGTACTATGTAATATGACGTGTGGGGCCATAATTTCTGCGCCATGTAATTATGGCGCTGAGAACCATACTGCATGGCTCAGGGTACTATGTACATAGCGTGTGGGACCATAAATGCTGCGCCATGTTACATGGGACCACGCGCTATGTAGATTCTAATATTATGGCGCTGGGAGCCATATTGCATGGCTCAGAGTACTAGGTAACATGGCGTATGGGACCATAAATAATGCGCTATGTTACATGGCTCTGGGCGCCATGTGGATTTTTTTCAGTGTGTGGCGCTGTGTATGTCTTCGGTGGACAGTTTTTTCAAACACAGTATACGATAGTAAAACTTTTTTTAAATTTATGCGAACTAGAAATAATATTATAAAATAATATAAAAAATAAAATAATATATTTCGGGCAGCTTGTTGTTTTCACCTTCTTCGCTGCGCAGGAGTTCATCAAAGTATTGACTCTATCACTTCCATATTTCTATGTGCTTAGAAATCAGATTTTCTTTTTATCGTTGCAGGTTCAGCAGCTTTTATATTACTCAAGGTCATGGGCTAGTTTACCTTCCGACCCACGCTTTTTTGGCTCGTCGGCGAGATAAGCTTAAAAACGTGTGCGTGTCTTTTGAGAACGCTGCATAGCTCGAAACTCAGCGGTCTTACATTCAATAGCCAACCTGCAGCCGTGCAAATCGATTATACTGAACACTTCTGCGAATGTGACTTAATGCTAGGTCCAGACTTTTGCCGAAACATTTGACAAGATTTCAGGTGAAAATTGACGATCTGTGCGGGAACTAGAGATGAATAGCCTCAGAAGAGACAGATATAAGGAAATGAAAATGGCAGTGAGAATTGAAGCAATTTGCCTCAGACTGAGCGTTAGTATTAGTAAAGGAATTTGACATTCACTTACTCCGCGAACAAAAAGATAGAGTGAGATGGAGAAAGAGATGGATAGAGAAAGATAGTAGGCCATGTGTACGCGAATTTGACAGTTAGTAACTCAGCAACAACAAAAGCTCGTGGAACTAAGGTATCGGGGAATATCTGAGGTAGCAATTTTCTCGTTTTTTTCTATTTATAGATTTTACCTTTGTAGTAAAATTGTTTCAATAAATTTCGTATATGTATACGCTTGTTTCACTTCCTTAGATCTCTCTGTTCTTAGCGAATAACACATGAGTGAAGCAATCGCAGTGAGTTAAACCCTAGCACCCAACACGTGTGTCGACACACTCTATCCTGAGTGAAATGCTTAACGAGTAACACATGAGTGAATCAATCACTAGCACGTGTGGACTCACTCTATTTTGAGCGAGTTGCCTCACAAGCTCTTGAGATCATGTGCTGTTCGCTTTTGCCGACATGTTTGAGACTTTGTTTAACCTCAGTAAAGATGAGTAGCCCATGATCGAGGCAATCAGTTGATGTAATTATGAGGCTGTTGCCTTTGGCCGACACTTTTGTGTGCACACAGACACGACACAATCAGTCCTCATCAGTCATCCTCAATCATTTGCATGGAGTGTTCCTTGTCGGAGTCCCTCACTAAGCACTTGAATTAAATTGTTTCGTATTTTAGTGTGATTTGCGTAGGTTGTTAAGCAAGGTTGTTAGCAATTCGGCACGGTGCGAGTATGCCAATCTACAAAATTTGTGGTCGATTATCATGGGAATTGGCCGTCGCTGAAAAACATAATATGCTTGCACTTAATGGGTTGAATAAGATTTAGACTACGAACTTTCCCAAATATTTTTAAAAGGATATTTATAACCCTTTGGCGAGGGTGGGGATTTTAGTGAATTTCATCTGTACGAAATAAAAGTCATCTACCAAATAAAAATTGATAATGTAATTTGCTTGGCTAAGAAGATGATTTGAAAATGTTTAATACTATTTGAGAGTCGAACACCTTAGAGAAAGCATTGTTTTAAAAGTTTTGTCTGATGTACTCAACATACTATTATAAATTTACAGGAAATATTGACCAATAAGTTTATGCTTTATGTTAACGCACCGTTCTTTTAGTCCCTAAATTTAAGACACAGTCGTTTCTTTATGCGTCGATCGTTGATGCAGTGCATTGCAATTTTTGTGATGCTGCTAGTGAAATAAATCTGCTATTGAAATGAATCTGGCGTCAAAATAATCCATCACTTCTTCGAAAGAGTTTTGACGAAAGAGTAAGCATCGTCAGACCTCAACAAGATATCGTTGCAGCAGAAACTACTGAAAGTGAAAAAAAGAACCTAATAAAAAAAGAACAGCAGATCCGTTCATCTGGGGCTGAAAGGGAGCATGTATATCCACACCTCTTTAAGATAATGTTGAAAAAACTAAGGGTCGCTTTTAGTTATGTTTAATGTGAACGGATTTTTTAGTTGCTCAACGAATAACTTCACAAAAAGTGCATTTAAAAAAATATTTATTTTAAACATATTTTTTCTCAAAGCTAATTAATTCGTGGAAACAAATGAATTTTGTGACGATAAATATTTTTTAGCTGTTTTTTATTTGTACAGGAAAGCTATATTTCTGTAAGCTATATTTATTAAAGCTATATTAATATAAAGACCTAAAACGTATTCTTGTTCATCACATGTGACGCTTTAATTAAGAAATGATTGACACAATTGATTGTCTAATTCGAATGACTCAGTCGACACACCAAATTCAGCCGTTTTTCACATCTCTAGCGTGGACAAATCACACTATCACCACTTTCGCAAGTCTCCTAACAGAATGGCCAACTATGGCGAATTACTACTTTAGTTGTTGCAACCGAGTTTTCCGTATCAATTATTCTCTGCTTTGATAAGCTCAAGGGACGATATACGTTGTCTATGCTGATTTATAGACAAGAAGGGAACCACGATCACAAATTAATAACCTACATAAGCATAGTCTAGGAAATAAATATACGTATATTCAATTTCGTAATATTAAATGCTTTTTTGATACACTCTTTTCTTTAACACGGTGTATATTCAGAAACTTTAAAATCACAGATTTGAATTGAAATTATGAAAATATATTTTTTTCCATAAAAATGCTCAAGTTCGTTATGGATTTTAGTCAACAAACAATGATTAATATCTGAAATTAGTCGTGACTCATAAAAGGGATCACAAACGCTTTAGTTTACTGCCAATTTTTAGGTGGTCATAAATGAAAACTTTAGAAACGTTATTTAAAACTCTGATTACAATCACCAATAGTATCTCAATTAAATATTTAATTTGAAGTATCTCAGATTACTTGTAGACTTTTCTATTCATGTTTATTACGACATTAGCTGTTCCTATGCTTTGTATACTTAATTCCTAATATTGACTATTTATGTTCATTTCGATTTGTATCTTCAATTCGCTGTACAAATACGGTAGCGATCAATTTTTCTTATCTATCGGCCAATCAATGCTACACTTCAATACTCAACAGTGTGCTTAGCTGTTTTCGTTGACGTGAGTTGAATACGAAATACGTACAGAAGGTTCTCACACAATGGAACTTAACGTAATCACGCACTTTCGACCGATTGACAGTTGAATTCGATTTGAATCAATGTCCGAACTATAATGGATTTACAAACTTTAATTGAAAATTGATGTGATTCGATGGATGATTGCAGGAAATCACTTTGGGTATCGATGTAAAATTTCATTGCCCTCTAAGGGTTTAGCCAGGCTACGATTTAATTTCAAATTTATGCGGCAAAGGGAGCTGGGAAAATTTAATTTCTGCGCAAGTTGTTCCGAAAAATTTATAATACAAAAGGTTTTGTAGTTTTCAATAAAAAACAATGATTTATTAAAATCAGTTTATGCTTATTTTTTGGGCATACAGCCAAACAGCTCCGAACAGTCTACATACCAATTTAATAAACTTCCTCATCCTTGAATTCGATCCACACTAGCGTCATATTTTCACCTTCACTTTCCCAACATAATTGAACTAGCTATTTTAGCTTTATCCTATTATTATGCAAATCGATAGCGCAACGTCCTGTCCTGTTTCCATTTTAGTTTACGAACAGAAAACATCTACCTCCATTTAGTTGCACAATACAATGTACAACGAATCTAAACAGATGCAACCTCAAGTTGAATCCATTTTATTTACTATTGAAGGATCCGAAGTTAACAACAACAAAAAACCCTTGCGAGGACTACAATTTTAGATTGTGGATTCGTCGGTAATGCACTTGTGCACGTAAGAGTTTCGTGCGAAGATTACGTTAAGAAAGCGAGTAAAAAAAATTTAAAGCGTTTTAAGATTCAGGAAAAGATATTTTCACGTTGAGTTTACCGGATTTCATTTTTTTAGCTTTCAAACTCAAAGTTTCAAAGACCAGTTTCTCCTTTAGAAGATAAATACATTTGAGATGATCAAGATATATTGACATTGCGCAGGAAATTTTCTTTCTGAATGTCTATTGATCTGTTTTCACACATTGGATCCGTTTATTGAAACTCTATTTAAATACTAAAAAACCCTTAAAATATCGATGGGTATTTTCGATGAGTTTATCAATATCAATCGTGGTACAACAAAAACCACAATTTCCATTAACAATGGCTGAAATTGAAATTCGCTTCAATTCTGATTCATCTTAAAGTTAAATGATTTCTAATAACTTTATCGCACCACCACATCATCGTGTTTCATGCTAAAATACCAGAAAATGTAAAATTCATTAACTGAAATTTAATCAAAGAACTTTGTGCCCTCGCAAAACTTCGACCAGCCTACGAGAATTTATGAAATTATCTACAAAGCTATAAATGTACATGTGCCCAGGGCTCAAGAGGACCTGGATCTTGTCCCGAATCGGTCGGTCGGTTGGTTCATTTCAAGCATTTATTAATCGGATTAACTTCAATAAATCTTTTTTGATGTAATAGAATTTTCGCATTTCCGAATATTATATCCCGAATATTGGGGATTGAAACGACAAGAAAGGACTCTTGTGTTTTTGATGAGGATGATGATGATGGTGGTGATGACTGGCGTCACGACGCGTTGCCCGAAAGAAAATATATAGGGAAATCTAATCACGTACTCGTTTCGTTGAATTTACTCGGTACGGTACGAGTACCTAACGGCTACGGATAGAGGACTTGATATTCTCGGTCGCATCTTTCACTTCAATCAAGATGGACTAGTAATATTCATGATGGTAGTGAAGAGATTGTTAAGAGAATTTCAAAAGGACAAAAAAGGTTAATGGTGTACCTTGAAGGAACAGTTTATTTGAAATTGATATGAGGACAATAGATGGCTATAAAGAGTCTAGGTATGAATAAATGGAACTTAAGGCGAATGATAATACATATATTCGGCTTAATTTCATTTACTTTAAGCTATCGCGAACTCGCTTTTGCCTCTCGTCTACGTTTGAAGAAAGAGAGCTAAATGCTAATATCGTAAATATGCTGAGCTAAGAATTTACGACATGAGGGAAAAACTTCACAAATCAAATACTTGTTCGGAAAAATGTATAGGTAGATAGCAAGGAGGATTTAAATACTAGGGCTTTTGCAATTATATCTTTACTACTGATTGATTGATTGATAGCCTGGCGTGAGTCCTGAAGGCTCTTAGCACTGCGACCTCCTGGGTCTATTGTGCCTCCGCTACGTTATGTCCTATAGGATGTCCAGGATTCCAATTAACCTGGATCTGTTCCTTGACGGGACATTTGTTCGGTCCCTGATGAAGGAAAGAGCAGAGTCAAAGAGCTCTAATCTTCGTCTCGCTAGTGCTGGACAGAGTGTGAGAAGATGTTCTACACACTATGTCGTTTCCTCACAGTATCTGCATCGGTCGTCCTGCTCCTCACCTATCCTGTGGATATGTTTTTTGCAGGGAATGTGACCTGCCAATGCTTCGCATAAGTCTCTTATCTGACTTTTGCCAAAGTACTTTTTGAATGTTTTAAACCCTCAATATTAAGCCAGTAGCTTTCGATCTTTTTCTTGCTCCATGTTTTAATTTCCTTGTCTGTATCTGCTTTTGTAAAGCCCCAGTATGCACAAGGACCTAAGAAGAGCATTTTTGTTCATTCTTTGGCTTTAGAATCAGCATCCTCGTTTCCTTGGTGCAACTCTTGCAACTCTCCATCTTAAGTCGAGGCTGTTCTATGCTCCTATTTCATTTAGGGCCTCTCTCACCTCTAAGAGTATAGCCGATTTTTTTTGATCGCGATTGCTAGCCATGAGAGCTGCTTGTCTATCTGATAGGATCTTAATTCTAACCCTTTTAGTGTTCCTTATCTTTATTTTTTTGTGAGGCTCTTAGTATGGCATATAGTTCTACTTGATAGATCGTGGCCTCCTTTGGGAGAGGGGAATGCATTTTGCACTTGGGACCTACGATCCCTGCTCCTATTCCACAATCTGTCCGTGTACCAATTTGGTGCTCTTTTGTCCGAGGGAGGTGGGTAGGGAATCCAATCCCGGGATCCTGGGATCCCGATTTATTTTTAGTCCCGAAAATCCCGGGATTGATGGGTTATAATCCTGGGATTGATAGTTTATAATCCCGGGACTATAAACCATCAATCCCGGGATTATAAACCATCAATCCCGGGATTTTCGGGACTAGAAATAAATCTGGATCCCGGGATTCGGATCCCAGGATTGGATTCCCTAAAGGTGGGCCATCGTCCTATTTGTCCCTTCATGAAATTGTGACCTTGAACCTCTTTCTGAAGGCTGCTTTGGCCTTTATTTGACCGCTGAAGTTCAACGTTTCAATTATGGGCCTGATGTCTTCCAGGATTTTGAGGTAGCCTTTAAGGCCTTTTGATTTTTACACATAGGCTTGTTGTGAGCGAATAGCCTGTTGCGCTGCTGCCTCCTGAATTTTGAGATGTAGTGGCTCAAGGTTTAGAGGGCCTCCAGTCTTGCCTTTGAGGCGGAGCTCATTGCTCCTGTAATCAGCAAACAGGTCATCCTTTGAAGATTGTTTTTTGTATGGTTTTCATAGAAAGTTTGAAGTTTGTTTTTTGTATACTTTTCATCAAAAGCAGTTTTTTTTTGTATGGTTTTCTTCCACGACACTGCTGCTCCATATAGGATAATAAGTCTCACCATTTGTTTTTATGCCCATAGAGTCTGCCTTGGAGATAGTCCCCAATTGCGTCCAAGCATTTGTTTTGTCGCCCAGAGTGCCTTAGTGGCCTTCAGTGTCGTTTTGTTTAGATGATTGTCCCAGGTGAGTTTCCTATCTAGGTGTATTCCTATATATCTTACCTCTTCCTGCAGACATACGACTGTGTGCCTAATATTTAGGGCTCCTATTTTGATTTTTCTGGCGAATGGTACTGTGATAGTTTTCTGAGGATTAATGGACAAACTCTCTTCTTCGCACCAGGCTTTTTGCATTTTGGATCTCAAGGTATCCATGTATGAGCTTCTTTTATAACCCTGATGTCGTCCGCATAGCCAAAAGCAGTTAGGCTCTTACTGTTGACAAGGCCATCAAATAGTAGGGACCTTAGCAGGGGTACAATAAAACCCTTCCTTGTGGACATCCCCACCTAGTATCTGCCTCTCGCATCGCCTCACCCAACTCCGCAAATACACCTCGATACCTCAGTATTTTACTCGCCCACTTCATCACTTCTTGAAGGGCATCTCTCCTCTGGAGAGTGTGGTACAGCGAGTTATGTCTTGCATTATCTAAGGCTCCTTCTATGTTCATGAAGGCGCATAGTGCGATTTCCTTGCCATCCAATACCTTTTCTACTTTGTATTAGCTTATGTGACTGATTTGCACTTTTGGTAGGCAAATTAAAATTTGTATAGCGGCATCTTTACCAAAAGACAACTCCTTCTGTATAGGTCAATCAATTTCTTTGTGGTCTTTAATATGATAGATGTGAGTCTAATTAGTCTGTATGATTTTGGCAGGTCGGCCGGTTTCTTACCATCTTTAGAGATGAACACAACCCGCGCCAGTCTCCAAGATTTTGGAATATAGCTGAGTTCTATGCTCGCTCTAAATATGTTTACCAGAATGCTTTTTAATTTCTGCGCGGCTCTTTGTAGCAGAGCTGGGTGGATTCCGTCTGGTCCAGATGGTTTAAAGGGTTTGGAGGAGTTTATTGCCTATTTAACCATTTCTCATAGACACCTCAGAGCCTGACAGAACCAAAGTGAGCCGGTGGGACCCCTGGTAGGTGCTAGTAGCACGGCAGAGCTGAATAATGCGAAAGCGGTTCCGGCTCGGATTCCCGTGGTCGGCGGGTGATGTTTTTTAGTGAGTACGAATCTTAAATAGTCCTGTAAGCCTATTGAAGGTTTTTGACACCCGCTTCTAAAACAAACAAAAATTCCCAACGGAGAATGATGTCACCCACGAATCGCTTCTTGGTGCCCTGAAGGGAAAGGCAAGAGGAAATATCGAACTGGAGACATAGGGGAACCGAAACGGATCCATACTCCTACACCAAAGGTCCTATCTGAGGACAGTCTTGAACAGGTTCAAAATGCTGGAAGCAAACCCAGTCGCAATTTTGGCCGAAATGTATCCATCAGTTCATTTTAAAGGAGGCAAAGAAATTAAAAAAGGTGCCCTTTTGCGAGGTGGTTGGAAGCCTGTACTTATGGCGAGAACAGACATCACTTATTCTGTCACCGGTACAAATTGCATCCCTAAAGTCATGAAGATTATACTGGCACCATTGGTACGGGAAGATCAACCACAGGATACGTCCTCCAGCTGAAAAAGGGCTCCAGCACCTGGAACGCGGCTACTGATGTCAGGTTTATCCATCTTGCTGCCTAATGTTAAGGTCGCCACTTTGTCAAGAATTAAGGCAGAATACAGTACGCCGCCATTGAATTATGACCGACTGCATTTCTGAAGAATTTTTATAATTTTATGAGAATTGAGTGTCATTTTTTCTATTTTTTTTTCTCGGTGAAGGGGTGGTTATGTATCTGTTGGAGATCCCCTATACCTGTAAATTATAAAATGGGTAATCCGAAATCCCCAGATGTTCAAACAAAACAGCAATTATAAATAAGTGCAAAAGTGCATTCCTTATCATTTTAAGTTTGAAGCGTGCTCGGGACAGTTATTAAAAATGTAAAATATTCAAAGTGATAAAAAAAACAAGTAGAAATCTGTGAGTGAGCGAAATTCAAGTAAATGACATTGGAAGTTTAGGAAAATTGAGAATTGAAGTGAAGTAACTATTATTACTAAGTCAGTGGTATAATTTAGACAATATGGGTAAAAAGGCTGATATTTCGTCAGACAAAAAGCGCAAGTTGTTGCTTTATTGAATGAAAAGAAGGAACGAACGAGGACATTGCCGCGGACAAAGAAGAACAACACCGAGGACGGATAGCGCAACTCACCAGCTAGGGCTGTTTTGAGGGATCTGAACGAAGCTGGCGTCAGAATATCGCTGAGAACTTTGGAACGGCGATTCAAGGAAAACAGCCTTTCAAGTAGGCGGCCCGCAAAAAAAAACCAAAATTAACCAAAGTTATGCGCAAACGAAGACCATATTGGGCCACAACAGCTACGGGAGTGAATACTGGAATAATCATTTCACATGTCATAGGAAGAGACAGCCTCACGAATCATTTAACTTTTCTAAAACTAATTTTCTCCTAGGTTATTTTTAGTGCCGAATGCAGGTTGGAAGCGGTTACGGTAAGTAAAAAATTCGTTCGAAGGAGACCCCACGGAAGATATTCAGAAGATTGTGTGATTCGGACAGTTAAACATCCGCCCTCAGTGATGATTTGGAGCTGCATTGCAGCTGAAGGTCCGGGTTCAATATATTACGTTGAGGGAACAATGCGGTCTAATCAGTATATAGACGTGCTGAGAGATGATCTTCTACCATATTTGGATACCTTAGAACATCCCAAGGAGAAATACATGCATACATCGAGAGCTAGCATGGATTGTTTAAGTTCCCTAGAATTGGAGGTTTTACCTTGGCCTGGCAATTCATCTGATTTCAATCCCATTGAGAATTGCTGGGCCTATTTAAAACCAAAGGTGTATAGCCGGAGAAACAACGCAATCGCTGCATTGAAGAAAAAAGTGTGGAAAAACGACGATGGAATGCGACAAACGAATGTATAGAAAGCATTCCTTGTAGAATACAAGCAGCAATACAGGCCAAAGGAGGAAGCAAAAAATATTAAATATAAAAATTAAAATTAAAAAATATAAAAATTTATTTTGTTATTATTGAAGCAACCATGCACCAATAAATATATGTTATTGCAAAATAAAAACAATTGAATTTCTTGATAAAAGCTAAATTTTCTAAAATTTACTGATCGGTCATAATTCAATGGCGGGATGCTGTATATTGCAACGTGCCAGACGACAAAAGAGATCATTTAGATCAAAAAATTGATCGGCAAACTGGAAAACGTCTTAAAAACCTACTGGGGATGGAAGATACACTTCTGAACAATTAAAATCAAATTAATAACGTTTTCTGTAAAAGTGCTGGTATGAGTACGCAACATTCAAAATTTGGGTCTAAACATACGCGCGCGAAACAGACTCACACTGTAGGTTTCTTTATCAACAAATACACATTCCTGTCTTTTGTCTTTGTAAGGGTTCAAGCTTCAAATAAATTGGAGTATTCCGCAAAGTGTTTACTGAACATAAACTTATTTATTCAGCGCATCTTAATAGCTTTGCGAATATATATCAGATTGAAAAGAAATTTATTTTCATCAGTCGACTTGAACTCATTGTATTAATGTCTCCAGATCTATTCGCGTGTGAAATAAAAATTTACTTCACCTCACTAAGAGCTTACATACAAATCATTTTTATTCGCTGAAAGCCTTTTCTAGTAGAATTCAGAATCGTTGATTTATGACAAAATGTGACTATTACGACTGTACAAAGTGCCAGTTATGCAAGTGCATCCAATCATATCTTTAAGTACCAGATCTAAAAATAAAACTTATTTTTCGCAAAAGTACTTTACATTCACGACTGAATGTGAACGTTAAATTCCTATAGTTACGTTTTTGTTTTGCTCGGGTGCAAATTTATGAATGTCTCTTAATGAATCGTAGTACGATTTTCTAGCAGATAAAAACCTCCAAACTACCCAAACAAGTTTGCCTTCGTTGCGAACTCATATAGACGTGATGTCTCCCCTTCGCTAAGAACCAGTGACGTAACATCTGACTAATAGAATCAGTTGTATGCGGTGACCCGATTTACAAATCATGTTCGCATACGATGAAATAAGTGAAACAACATTTCGCCATATGCTTGGATTTATTGTCGTTTTTATGGATACGTGAATTTGCTGCACGAATTAGTAGATTCCGAATGGACTCCATTGATAGAACGATGTTTTTCATGCGCACATTTTCTGGACTAAATTTGTAGCCGCCGTAGACGTCGTCAGTCATGACTATTTCGAGTAATTAAGAATGCAGATTGTAAGATTTATCTCGTATTGCTGCAATCTTGTTACGATTGCAAATGTAATTGCAATTTGAAGAATTTTTTTCGCATTCAGTCATGTGGATGTTTCTAAATTAGTTTTTGATGACAGCAGCACCGGACGAGAATCTTAGGAACAAAAACTAGAGCGATATTTTCCTTCTACATCGTTTCGAGCACCAGGACATTGTACTCATGCAGGTTATTATAGTGTCAGTAGGAAAAGGGTTCTTGATGTTGGTCTATTGTTTCTCGATTGAATAGCAAATAGCCTGCAGTGTTGTTATTGATTAGTTTAGTCAGTATGTGCTAGTGCTGCTGTTATTGCTGAACAACAGCCGATATAGAGCCCAACTTTGGGTCTAATGACGTCAATAGATATTAAGATATGGATGATATGTGCTCGCTATATAGCCCTTTCTGTCTATATTTATGAACAAATTGTACGAGCACTTCATTTAGAAATTAAACATTGTTACGTGATGTTAGAGAAATTTTCGATAGCAACATATTATGAAAAGTTTTTCAAAGTAATTCTATTAATTTTCATTATCTTCGTACAAGAAGCTTCGGTTAGGTGGAGAGTCTTGCATACTAAAACAAATGATGTGCACCCATCCCAGTTGAGCACGTGTACACTTTGGACATAAGTTCAAAATCGGAGAGCAAAGTTCAGATCAGTGTTCTAGAGTTATGTTTTTAATGTTTTTTTTTAATGTTTTTTTTTATTGGAAACCAAACAAAAACACAAAGTTTATTCCACGTTAGAAATGGAAAGTCTAATGTATCAGTATTATTTGGGCTCTGATAATCGATCTCTCGATAATGTTAATGTTTGATGGGCTCCAGAGTTCCCCAGAGGTAAAAGCCTTAAGTCCAGACCTGTACTCGAGCAGTTTAGAGTCGACAGAAAGCTTTGACCTGTAATTGAACATCTACTTGAAGCTGATGAATTTAGCTTCAATTGATGATTTTTAGCTTCAATGTGCCATTTCTCAGTCAGTTTCGATCAAGGTGTATTCCAAGAATACATTACTTCGTTACTTTGAATGATTGGTACATTGTTGTGATCTTCTTGAGGACAAGTTAGTTTTAGCAATGCAAAAGTAACATGGATGCATTTGGTTTCATTAATTGTGATTCTCGATTTTGCTAGTCATTCTTTAAAAAGTGAGATGTAGTCTAGTAGGGTCTGGATGGTCATAACTGGATCTAAGTCAGTGCACACAATGGCGAAATCTTCCACAAATGTAGCTGTAATTGCTTTGTCGCTTAATGAGAGATTAGATGTGCACAGTACAGGTCCTAAAACACTTCTTTGAGGTACATCAGCATGCGCACAATGTTAGCTTTTGTATCTGACCTAAAATGTGCAGTCGGTGTGGTAGAAGTAGAGTATCTTATTGAAGTTTTTCGAAATTGGCATTTTTTGACATTGTCTGAATGCATTCCAGTTGGTTTTATTCGAATACGTACGATTATACCTAACAAAGTGTAATGTCACGTCCAAATTAATGATGATAGGAGTATGATCAGAGGATGGATCGAAAACGGCTTCTAATTTTGCAGGATTCGGAAATATTCCTTCCAAGATTGCTTTGAGGCTCGGAATATTGTTGTTTCCGACGGCCAATTCCTTGGCTGACACATGTTGAGACTGTGCGCTAGGTATTTCCACTACGTTTCCACAATCGTCTCTGGCGTGGCCAAGTCAATCGTGGACTCGAGGCTGCTCCTCAAACTTGCAAACCGACCGCACGCAAAGAATGTATGGTATGTATGGCAAGCATCGTGGTATTCTTCCATACAGCACCGACAGTACTGTATACACACCTTATGCTTTCTGCTAATATACTTTCTGAAATAACCATGCCCCGTTAGGAATGGGCACAGGTAAAAGTTTACCTCTTCGTGGCTATGACTGACTCTTAAGTCCAAAGGACTTACAAGGTCTCACCGTCCAGCAAACTTCGTTGCTTGCGCTCCAACATTGTTGCCGAAGTTGGAGTATTTATGTAAGCGCGTGCGCTAGAGCCCCTGTTGTGCCTGGCTTCGAACATGAGCGGTACCCTTCTCTACGCTACCACGCTAGCAGATCTATCGGAATTACTCTCATTACCACCAGCATGGCATCTTCCGACACCGTACGGTAGCAACTGGCGATAAGCAAGGCAACCTTTACTAAGATAGTCCCGCATCATAGCCAACAAGTAGTCAGGAATGCGGAAGATATGCTCAAGGGCCCAAAGCACATCTGACCACCTTCCCGAATTGAAGGCATTTCAGATACCTAGCGTCACCAGCAAAACAACCGGAGAGGCGCTGTGCCATCCCTCCTTTGTTCTTGACACCGCCCCTATCACTGCTGAGATGGTATCAACAATTGAATGCCCTTTTCAAAAGCCATGCTGTCTGTCAGACAGATCACCGGCTGATCTAATTTCTGACAGCAGCCGTTACTTCAGCAATCACTAGAGCACGTCCCCGTCGTGTCTAGCATACAGAGCGGAAGGCACGCGGACGTTTTCTCCAAATCTCACGTTCCTTTATTGATGAGCGTCAATCGAGGAACTTTCCATCGGGATGGGACGACCCCCGCCACTAAACATGAATTATGTAAATCTAGTAGTAGCCGCGGTTGACTCTCTCGTCTCTTAATAAGATGTCAAGACAATCAATGATTTAGCTGTTTTGGATGACAAATTCAAGGGGCATTGAGGGGAACTGTTAAGCAAATCAACTTGCAAAGACTGGCTGCGTGAATGCCCCGCCTTCGCTGTGAAAATGATAAAGCCTCTTGGCTAATATTTTTTGTGTATATCCACAATGGCTTCGGTGGACCTGAAGGTGATCACTCAGTTCATCAAGGATTCAGAGTGGCTTTCTTATTAGTAAAGGCTGTGCACTATGCGATGCGGTATCGCAATGGGCCCTTTTGTGGCTTAGTGTATCTTCTCCGGAGTCTGTCTGAAGGAGGTAGCCGCTGAACCTAACCTAACCTAGTCTTATAAGTCAAGACCCCGAAACATGTGATTCGCGTTCAAATTGAGAGCTTATTTCTCAGCGATGAAAAGAACTTTTGAATATTGCTTTTAAAATGCTGTACTTCGGTAGTAGATGGACAAAAATTACAATCTCACTCGAATGTTCACGTAAACAAATTTAAGTTACTTGGATGTAGTCTTTGCTCGGTTCTTTTAAAGGATGATGGAGCAGATGTTTTTAATGAGCGTTGCAAACCCACCCCTAGCCTTGCCATGTGAGTGTTTAGTGTCGTAGAAGATGTCAAATTTATTATTTCTTTTTGTGAGATGGGTATCAGATACACATCAATATGGCGAGTTGATGTAAAACAGGTTCTTTTCGCTTTATGCTGGACAATGCCATTCAGATGCCAATGGTAGATCTAAAATAATTTCATTGGCTGTTAATAAGAAGCTGGAATAAAACCTTTTAGATTTCAAGTAGTTCTCACAGCATATTGACAAAGTAAAATCAAATTCGTGGTTGGAGCAGAATATTCAACAGGGTTGTATGCGTTTAGCTCTACAAAAGTTTCTGACACGGAGACTAATCTATTAATTGCAGTATTCAGAGC
Source organism: Nemotelus pantherinus (assembly GCA_963978885.1). Classification (NCBI taxonomy): domain Eukaryota; kingdom Metazoa; phylum Arthropoda; class Insecta; order Diptera; family Stratiomyidae; genus Nemotelus; species Nemotelus pantherinus. The sequence goes on along the minus strand of OZ022264.1, from coordinate 244,160,259 downwards.
GTGTTGGGCAAGGTTTTGAAGTGAAACCATCTTTACTACCAAAGATTGAAAAATTGAGCAACCTCTGTAGTTAGCAGGATGGCTGTTGCCACAGTTGCAACATTTTTTTAATTGCAGGGTCTTGTTTACTTTTGTCACATGTGTTCAGCATTAAACTGGCTACAAATAAAATAAAATATAAAGAGGGAACAGTAGGTTTTAGTATGGAAATTCTTTGGTGCATAGGATATCACACGCGATACATATTGTGAATTTCACCTCTTTTGGGCTTGCTGGCTTCGGGCTCCAGTTCTACTTTGAAGAGTCGCGGTTTCAATTTGTTCAATATATGGTGAATTCTTGCTTCATCACATCAGTATCAATATCCAGTTTCATGCCTTTGATTACCACCGTCAATCTTTCGCAGCTCTTAAACTGATATGTGGAGTACAAAAACTCTTGATCTACAGAATTGATTAACTTAAAAACAAAGCTCGCAAAGCTAAAAATATGCATAAACCTATATGGTATTTCAGACGCAGGGCATAAATTCAAGGTTTGGTTCCCGTTTAATTCGTTTTTGGAAAAAGTGGACTAAATTATATTACTATTTATATTAAACCAACAAATATTACTCACAAAAATCTTTTACACTTCATCCTTTCATAAATGCATTTTTGTTTTTATCTTACCTTAGTCTTTCCTTAATCTAATATATGTTTGTATCTAAAACATGTCTTTCTATCTAATTCATATTTCTATTATATCTAATACAGACCAAAAGACAAGATATTAGCAAAAACTATATCAAAAATTAATTTATCTTTACGAATATGGACATCATTACGGGCAAAATACACGAGTATCTTTTTTTTCTCCACATCAGATAGATATTCAATTGCAGCCTAACCGCTTTCATTCGAATACCTAAACGATTAGATACATCAAATAACGAACCAGTTAGACTACTTTAAACTGCCTACAGGCATTCTATGGGCACGCTCTCTCCTCTTGATCTAGTCTTTGGATGTCCTCGATTACATCAATAGCAAAGTACGCGACATAGTGAATTTCAGTTTGACTCAGCGACCAGTAACTATAGTGAATTGAGCAAATACTCGTACTTTTCGAGTCACTCCTAGCACAGGGTCGCAATGTATTGAATTGTATAATTGGCGATTTCTGTAAATCGATAAATTCCCAACAGACCAATATTTAATTATTGAGATTCATTGGACAGGCGACTGGTGCTAATTGTTGAGGATTTACTTGTATGGATTGCTCAATGGCAGATAGTATATACTCGTATGTATTGTTTTAATTGTTCGTTTAATTTAGGTTTAATTGCAAGATATTTCAATGAATAATTTTTTTACTAAAGCCAAATATGCGGCAAAAAGAAGATAAACGAAGATCCATTTCAGTTTTCTTCCTGAAAAATCGATGACATTGTAAACTATTGTCAGCCAAAATCCATAGATTCTCAGATAAAGCCAAATTAAATTCGATTAAAACTAATAGAATTTCACAAATTATATCTACCTACAAGACAAAATCCATTAATTAACATTATGATGCCATTTTTTTTCTTTCAGCAGCCGTATTAATGTCTACAATGTATCTTCACATTTAGATTCATCTGCGTTAGCATACATTTTATGTGACATAGAAGTACATCTTCTTAAGTATGTCCACATCCACAATACAACACAATTCCATATATCTGACGACTAAGGCATTCCCCAGTTCAAATCATTTACTCGTCTGGTTCCTTCATCGGGCAATGTTCCGTTTCGAGTAGCTCAAGAAAACTTGAGAAGTCATTCGTTGCTCATCTACAATGTAGAAGACAGACAGTTGTGTGTAGACATATCGGTACGCATGAATCCATGTCAGCTACATAGCAAGAATAAAGTTGATGGTGATTTTGATTGCAACATCAGCAGAACAGTTGGTAATATGTAGTAAGACAGCAGCATTAATTTACTGTGTTAGAATAGGAAAAGTTAACTTATATAATGGATTAGGGTTAATTAGATTTATGTCTCGTCGAATTGAAGACAATTTCTCGAACATGATGTGGTTTGATACATAGTACAAAATCTGGATATGGTTTCAAATATTTGGTAAATGATTTAATTTGAAAGAATGCATGGGTCGTTTAATACAAATCTATTATCATCAAGTTTTCTGGAATTCAGAGGACGCCTCTCGCATCACGAGAGTCAGATCAAAGGTAGCGTTTGGGTTTATACTAGATATCTTTATCGAAAACATAAGAAGTTTCAGCGGGAATGTCAATTCGAGCTATAGTTTTTTTTTTTGTCATTTCATGATGCGTTTCTATATGTGTACCTCTTGATATTAGGCACATTAAAAGTAATTACGATTCTAGTTTAAAGTCTCATCCTGAAGTTGTCCAGTATGCCTAAACTCGATCGAAAAATATTACCGAAGCGTAGTACCTGTTGTACAGACTCTCCATAGCCTTAGAGAGATGGTATTTTCAGTCACCAAAAGCCCTTGCACTAATTACTAGTTAATGAGGTGCTCATCTAATCGAGGTATTATGCCTGAACAAATGGCGTATTAACTTTCATTCAGCCTAGAGAGGAATACTATTTTCTTTTATGAGAAATACAACTTTTTTTATGGGTTTGCATTTGTCCTTTGAATCTCGTGTAGAGTAGTAGAGAAAGCACTGGCTTCTGGGGTGTTTACCGCTCTTCATGGACATTTTATCTATTTTCTGTATTCATGCTCTTCACTTATTTTGTTTGAGCAGCCGATAATTTATGAATTTGATTCACAAAATAAAATAGCATGAATAATATCTCAAAATTATAATGCTTAGAGTAAGCTCAAAGAAGTTTTTGAACGCTTCTGTCCCACAGTCAGCCTGAAACGCTGCCTCGAACCACTTTGGACCCACTTTGGTGGAACAGGGATCTGGGTCATCGCAGAAGACCAGTTATAAAATTATTGAAAGCAGCTGTTAGCAGAGAATGCTGAGGCGAAAACAGAGACCCGTTGCCAAATCAAAATTAGCTCAGTCGAGCCGTCGTCAATGGATTAGGGTTTATTTATTTATTTATTCAACAGATTAAATCCAATTACTGAATAAAGAAATATATAATATACATAATCTACTAATGAAAGAAAGTAATATAGAGAGCACAAAATAATAATGAAATAATAATGATAAAAAAGAACAAAAGTAGTAAACAAAATGAAGGTGAAAAAGTGCAAGTGCATAATTAACAAAAATAAGAGAAAAAAAACTACATTGAGTTTGAAATAAGCAAAACATTGTTTTTCAGAAAAGTTTTGAAGGCATATAACGTCGGCGGTAGAGGACCAAACTGTAGGTCATTGTGTTGCCTCAGTAAACGCAACAGCGGAGAATAAAAATAGGTGTCAGTACGCGCAAATGGCACACTAAACGCAAAAGAAGAACGGGTGCCATGTACTGCAACACGGACAGAAACGTGACTACTGATGTCGGATTCTACCATCCTATGAAATAATTTAAAGAGTAGGCACTCATCCAGGAAAAGCCTCCGTGATTCGAGGGAAGGAATATGAGGGAACGACAGGCGATCACTAAAAGGAGGTTAGGAAATCGAAATTTATAGAATAGAGTGCGAGTAAATCTGCGTTGAACGGACTCCAACGCAGTATTTAAGTAGACATAATGAGGACACCACACTTGACAGCAATATTCAAAGGTACTACGTACAAAGGAGAGAAAAAGGTGTACACAGGTGGAAATATTAACGAAGGATTTAGAGGATATAATAATGAAACCCGATAATTTAGAGGTCCTGGCAGTTATATATGAAATATGCTTATCAAATTTAAGCTTAGAATCAAATATTACACCAAGATCTCTAAAATTATCAACAACATTAAGAGGAGAGCCAGAAACAGAATAGGAGAACATTAAAGGTGATGTTTTACAGGTAAAATACATTTTGTGACATTTCGCGATGTTCAAAGTGAGAGCATTGGTACAGCACCAAGTCTGTAAACTATTAAGGTCATTTTGTAAAAGCTTACAGTCAATTTGTGACTCGATCACTCGAAACATCTTGAAATCGTCAGCATATAACAGACAAGAAGATTGGATTAAAGGAGGTAGCTCGTATGAACAAAAGAAAGAGAAGAGGACCAAGAATAGATCCTTGCGGAACACCTGATAAAGGAAAACAGGGAATTGAAGAACAGGAATTAACAGTTACAATACAGGTACGACCATATATGTAAGAGTTAAACCAGCAAAGAAGAGCAATGCCACTTTTCCTTAGCTTTTGAAGAAAAAGGTTATGGTTGACAGAGTCAAAGGCTTTCTAGAAGTCAGTATATAAAACGTCGACCTGCTTTTGATGGCTTAGAGCGGATGCGACCATATGCGTGAAGGAAAGAAGGTTGGTTAATGTGAATTTACCTTTGACAAAGCCATGCTGCTCATAAACTAAGGTAGGTGATAAAGGAGTAGTCTCACTTGTAGCTGAAACAAGGAAGAAGGTAAATGGGACGGTAGTTTGAGATGCATGTACGATCACCAGCTTTATGTATAGGGAAGATAATGGCAGTCTTCCAAAGAGATGGGAAAGAACCGGAAGATAAACTTATATTGAGCAAGTTAGAAAGAGGGACGCACAGAAATGAAGAAAGGGATTTAACCAAGATATTTGGAATACCGTCGGAACCACTACCGGTATTGGCGTCGATATCCTCCAACAGAAGTTCAATTTCAGAAGTTCCAAATTCAAGAGAAGATGAAAAGATAAGATTTTGGGAAGGAGGAGGGCATTGTTGTGAGAAGAAAGAGGAAAAGTAAGAAGCAAAAAGTTCACACACTTCAAACAGAGTGGAAGCAGCTGTATCACCCAAATGTATACCATTGGGGATGCTGGGAGAGTTTTTCAAGGAACGAATGAATTACCAAAAGGGTTTCGGTTGGTTGGTTCTGATTGACGTTTTAATGCCAGCAATGTATGTGCACATCGCCTGTCTGGCAGCTTCTTTCGCTTTAGAGCGTAGATCTTTATACAAAAGAGGTCAGCAGGTGAACCAGATCTTTTGTATAAATTGCGAGCTGCGTTTTTGGCTTCGAGTGCAACTGCGACATTATTGCTGAACCAAGGAGCATCATTCCGTTTTTTAAGACGATGAGTTGGTGTGAATTACGGAATAAGCTTTGAGAGGAAAATATAGAATTTGCACAAAGCATCATCAATGTCAAGACCACGAAAGAAAGAGAACCAGTTAATTCTATTTAATTCAATTGCCATGCCAGTGAAATCAGATTTATGAAAGTTGAAACGTACCAGAGAAGGGATTTTGTTCCTCATAGAATCAATATTAGAGATTTCATGGACAAGAGGGGGATGATGTGGATCAGGAGGTACATAGGGAAAGAGAGCAGCGCTTAAGGAAAGTGATGATTTTGGGAGATTGGACAAAGCAAGGTCCAGAATTATATTGTTGGTATGCTGTTAAGCTGTGAGAGGGAACAAAGTGAGAGAAACGATGACATTGTTGAAGAGGCACTACTAGTTGAGATGATAACTGAAAAGGCACCATCCCAATCCAGTGTTGGGAGGTTAAAATCACCACATTGCAGAACATAAGCGGTGGAAAAACGACTGTTGAGGTAAGAAGAAAGTTCCGCAAGAAAGTGTTCACAAACTGACAGAGGAAGGTTGCAGGGGATATATATTGAAGCAACGACTAAGGTTTTGGCAGACGGTAAGGAAATACGCACAAAAATACACTCAACAGGAGGACAGAAAGGAAAAACACGACAGAGTGTTCCGTTGAGTGCCTTGTTAATACCGATGAGAACACCTCGACCATCGGATTTACCACTATTCAAACGATCCCTGTCTTTACGCAAAACCGTGTGGTCAGGTAAGATTTCCGAATCGAAGATATCATGAGTAAGCCAGGTTTCTGTAAGACATATTATATCATCCACAGCTAAAGTGCCAGAGAGCCTGAACTCATTAGTTTTGGTCCTCAAATCGCGAACATTTTGATAATAAAGTCTTGAACCTAAGTTTCTCCTCCTCCTTGCTCGTCTCGGATGAAAATTCTTACGAGAAATTCTGGTAAATTCTTTGACCGGAACACCAGGAGGCCAGAAGTCCTTACGTAGAAGCTCGTTGACGCCAGCAAATACAGTTATACGGAAAGAAGCCACTTCCTGGTTCGGTAAGTTGCCAGGCGTCAGTTTTTTGCAGACAAGAAGTGGTGGTATGTAGCCAAGCTTAGCAGCTGCAAATTGCTTAATCGTCTCGGCTGAAGTATTGTTATCGATGCGGGATATGAAGGCTTGCAGCGGCGGACTCACCACTTTAACGTGGGGAAGTGCATAAGAGAATTATATTACATTACTTTTCGAGGATCGCCAACACTTCAACCTGGCGATCAAATTTGACAGTAAGTTTTTTTTAGATCAGTTAAACATATGCCAAATCCAATCCAGAGTTTGAATTTAGATATGTCCATAGAGTTATATGTGTCCACAAGCTCTATTTCATGGTATTTGCCCTAACCATTCCCCCACCCTGTGCGGGATCTGGGATCCAACTCCTTGAATCAAGGATGGTTGGGTCATCGCAAAATCGGTGTCCGCTGAGACCTCTATGCCCTGCGCCAGAATTTTGGTATGGCCAAGGTCTGTCTTACTCCAGGAAATCACTAATTACACTTAAGTATGATTATAATTCTACTGCCCCCTATAGTAGATTTGCTAGTGTAAATCCAGGAGACGATCCGAGGTCGCCAATGGCTCTTTTACGGTAATATAGAGCATAAAATGCTTTGTGCGTTCTTTTCGCTATATTTCCTTCCATAAATAACTGGAGTTCCAGATTTTTTTCTTTTTGAGGATTATAGGAGTTCAAGTAAGCTTCGTTAAGTTGAAGCTTGGAACACTATACTTCTTCATGAAGTAGTTATGGCGAGATAATATGTAAAGAATGATTTAATCTTTGCCATAGAGTTGAAATAAATTTCCCCGATAAGGCAGAAATAGCGATGTCATCGGCATACGCGATATTAATTTACCTAAGTATTTTACGGTTGAGCTACGCAAAGATGAATATAATGCCCGATTTCCGATTAGCTGATTTATAAGCTGCGTATTGACATCCAGATTTTGAAGAGTATTCACAACCGTCTGAGGACGCACATTATTGAACGTTTGTTTACTGAGAAAAAGTATAGCGCCAGATACCATAATTTATATACTTGTGTTGCTATATACAGCTATATACAGTGGCTCACAGCTTATTTGATACAGTGCTTCTTTAAAAAATTAAGTTGCAATAACTCAAAACATAATAACAATATCAAAAAAATTTGAACGCCATTTTGAAGAAAAATGTTTATGGTTTATTAAACAAGTATATATTTGTTACAAAATTGCTGTTTTACATCTTTAAAAACAAAAAACTAAAAGTAATAACAAATTTCATGTCACAACTTATTTGATACAGTTTGATTAAACATTAAAATTGTTGTGAGTTATGAGGTTTCCAGTTGATTTCAATACTTCGTATGATAGCCCTTAGCCTTAAGCACTAAGCAGAGCCTGGAGCCTATTCGGCATTGAGTCAACGAGTTTTTTTTGTGATGTCAGGAGTAATTTTTTGCCAGCTGTGCTTTCTTCAGGTCTTGTTTATTAGAAATCTTGTGTTTTCTAATGTTGTTATCCAACAAAGTCCACAGATTCTCAATGACGTTCATATCTGCTGACTGTGCCGGCGAAGACATCAAATGAGAGCACTCCCAAATTGGGCAGGACTGCACAAATCCCGAATTGTGCTTTGGATCATTGTCTTGGTACAACCGAAATTGGTTGCTAACACCCAGTTTTTCAGTGCTTTGCAGCAAATTGTTTTTGAGTACATCAAGGTACTTTGTTTGGTCCATTGTTTCCTCAATAAACTTTAAATTTCCAAACTATCACATTACTACCGCCATGCTTCACAGTAGCTTTGAGGTTCTCCTCGTTTAGCTCAGTGTTTGCCTGGCGCCAGATATCTGACATTCTGTCGGAGCCAAAAATGTTTAACTTGGACTCGTCCGCAAACATAACCGTATTCCAGAAGGCGGATGGCTTTCCCACATGCTCTTTGGCAAAGGCAAATCGGCTTATTGTATTTTTTTTGGAAATGAATGGCTTCCTACGAGCTACTCGCCCGTTGAAATCATGGTCGCGAAGCAATCGCCGGACGGTTTCAGCACTACATGACTTCTTTAATTCATGATGAACCTCAGTAACCAATTTTGGAGCGGAAATCTTTGTGTTTGCTTTCACTTTCCTTACAATGTATCGTTCGTCGGATACGGTGAAAATATTGTTTGGCGCATTTCTCCTCTTATTTTCTACCTGATTTTCGTGTACGAAGCGCTCAATTGTGTGTTGCACTGTAGAGACACTCAAATTCACACTTTCAGCAATTTTTCGAACGCCTTGTCCTTTTTTTAAGTGGTTTAATACCAATTCGCGCTGTTCAATTGTGGTGCGATGACCCATTTTATAATTTCGGCTCATTTTGGCACTTCAGCTTACAAGATCTTGCTAAAAATTACTTAAGCCAATGTCTAAATACAATCAAAAATTGAAGAAATAAAAACAAGACAGATTAACGGCGCGACAAATAGAAGTTTATTCGCAAATAAGCTGAGCTGCAATTTTTCTGCGCCGAGGAATATTGCTGGAACATTTTTTGTTTGCATTGTATTCGTTGAACATGTATCTAGTCAAATACGTTTAAATTTTTTGGACAGGGTTCTTTAATACAAAGTAACAGTGATTTGCATTTTTAAATAGTCACTGTATCAAATAAGCTGTGAGCCACTGTATGTCGAGAGTGTGTTCATAGAAGTTGGGGCTATGTTACATGGAAGTTAAGCTTATGTGCATAGCAGAAAAGCCTAGAATGTATAGAGATGGCCATTAAAGTTATGTTTTATAGCTATAAACGTAACCTATAATATGCGCTATATGTTCTATGTCCAGAAATGCAGCTGGCGTATTTGCCTTGAAGGCAAACGATTTTTAAGGCTCCTTGACTGAACCGCTGTTTTGACAGATTTTCATCGCATATAGGCATGCCATGATTTCGAAATAATAGTGCCGTTTGAGGCACTAATTACCCAATATTTGGCTGCCCTTTCTAAAATTTTCAATTGAAAGGAGCTTTGAAAAACTGGTCTTTAGTCATGCAAATTTTCCCAAAAATATCTCAAATGAATTTTTCAAGATAAAGAAAAAATGTTATTGGTTCGCTCATAAAAGTAGTCGCTTCTGAAATAGGTTTTACCAGTTCATCCGCTTAAATATGCAGTTTATCTGATCTAACTTCCGCTCCATTGAAATTTTTCGTAGTTATCAAAAGTCCTAATCACTGAATAGTTACGGTCGACTTATTCTCAATATTCGAAACGACGCAAAATTTTGCAGAACTTTTTCGAAGAACTAATAAATCTTAAGCTTTAAACATAAAGCCCTTTATTTACAGCTCCATACAGACGACAAACGAGGTCGAACGCTCGTATATTTTATGCATTCTGAATATTTTTTTCAAAAGAAAGCCAAGGCAGCCTTGACTTGAATTGCCCATTATAAGCCAAGTCTGAAATGTCGCTCGTGTATATCGGATACTGTAATATGGTCTATGCATGAAAAATCAACACTATCGCTTTGGCACATTCAACACTTGAGCATAGTCCTGATTGTAAGCTATTTCAGTGAACTGTGCACGGATTTGACATTTCTTTCGGTTCGATTACAGTAGACTAGACGCCGATTTTCTTTCGAAACCCTTCAAATTGCCAGACATCATGTCATTGCCTGTAATTTTCCCGAGTGGGATGGGCATTACTGCCTGTTTCAGCACGAATCATATGAAAGTTGGATACAACAATGATACATGGCGAAGAAGCAAGAAAAGTATTATTGGCTACAAAATTCAGTGTAATTTGATTTCATACGGTATGACAGATTCGGGTCGACAAATTGATCAAGTTTTCTTCAATTGGAAAAGTTTATTCGTGATTGGTGATTATTTCTTGTTTGCGATGATTTTTATCCGTTAAATTTCCCTAAAGATCGTTAATACTTCGGTCAATTAACTTTTATAACTTACTTAATTGGACATGCGAGCAGTGTGTTGGCTACTTGAACTATCCGTGCTAATGTTTGAATCGAACTCGTAGAGGTGAGCACGAATCAATAAATTAACAGTCCCGGCTACTCTCGTGCGACGCCATTCATAACGTCGTCCTGTACACCTCTGCATGAACCGAGTTTTCATAGCGCCGATAGCTATAATTCAAAATTCAACACGACCCACATTCAATCCAACGAAGCTTGGTCTTGACACGCTTTGCACTATACTCAACAGGAAATGCACGTTCCATGTCCTGAAACCGTTTCACAACAAGCAGAAAAGCTTCGAATCAAATCCGAAACGTACGGCGAAAATATCAAATCGATTGCACTTATGCATCTACAGCCATTAGTCGTTAGATACATACAATTCAGGCAAAGATTAGCAATAACAATAAACAACCGAGAATGCCGGCAAAGAGAAATCGGAACATGGTCAAATGGCTGAAACTATGGGCAATTCATTCAACCCCACGTTGGAGGCAATAATTAATAGACTGAACAAACTGTACGTAGAGGCTGATAAATGGAACATGTTCCACGTACATCTATTTTCCATTGCTTTGCAATGACAACTATGTTCTGGGCTTTTTATTGTTATTATCACCGTTGTTCTCTTGTAGTTGTCGTAAGTATGAATAGCCTATATTAGCAGTTACAATTCAGATTCATAAAACCCGCAGAGGCCAATCGGTATCTGCATTTCACTCAGCCTAATCACCGGATTTAACAGGCCAATTGGGCGCGCGTAGCAATTTATTCAATCTTGTTTTTTTTTTTCGTGTGTACACACAATTCTCAATGGAATAAAAATCTGGATTCATTACCAAGTGTATACACAATGATTAGCACCCGCATTCTAAGGATATCGAGTGATGCGAAATAACGTAGTCGAGATTTAGTTCAGAAAAAAAGAAAATGGCCTAAAAAAATATATCTAAAGTGAATGCCGCATCAATAAAATCTTTCAGAATAAGATACTATTACAGAACATATACAGTATACCAACCAACAGTGCTGCCATTTTAGCATTTTGAATGCTAGATCTAGCATTATTTTTTCCAAAACGGAATTCGAAATTCGGAGTTAGCATCTAGCATTATTTTTAGCATTTAAATTTAGATTTCGAAATATTCTGGCACTCATCTATTTACAATCTCGCCCATAAAATTTTTCTCAATAATAGCTCTGTTCGTGCACTTTCAGTCGAGTTCATGAAAGGAAACTTCCTGAATCATGTGGTGGCGGAAATTCATAAAAAATACAAAAACGAGCTCATGGCATTTTCTTGGAAGTGACAACCAGAAGTGACAGTTGTCAGATTTTGAAATAATGATAGTGATTATAAAGTCTAAAATATAAAGATTATAAAGTCATCTATATTGCTTTAAATATGGTAACGCTCAATTAAATCGTGATGATGCTAAAAATCAGTGATGTGGTCCCATCCACTTCAGACTCCCAGGAGCCTCGGGCATCTACAAGTTCAAGTTTACCAAAGTATGTGCATTCTAGTTAGATATTTTTTCCTGAATAATGTGAATCAATTGTTTTGTTAGGGCTTCAAATGCAAACAATCGGACGGATAACGCTGGAGAAAAATCTTCGTTATCCGACACTAATACATTTTCTTCACTTAAAAAAAAATAATTGTTGCTGTTTTGATTCCAAACGATGTTTTGAAAAATATTAGTAGAAATGAGTTTTAAACAACAGAAGAAGGTTTAGATATAACCGATATGTCTGTAATAGATATAGAATCATTTTGTCTTCTAACAAGTTAATACATTTAATCCATTTTTTTCCAAACCCAGGACACCCTTGGAAAAAAATTCTTCATCTGGACTCTCCCAAAATGCCTCAATAGCGGCCAACACTTCGCTATCATCTTCAAATTTCTTACCCCGAAGGTGTTGTTTGAGCCGAGGAAAGAGGTAGAAGTCACTGGGAGCTAAATCTAATGAATAGGGTGGGTGTTCAAGCAGTTTGAATCCTGTTTCTTGAATTGCAGCCATCACAACTGCACCCTTGTGAGCCGGTGCGTTATTTTGAAGAAACAGTACTCCGGCTCGCAGTTTGCCGTGTATTTTCTCCTTCCTGGCCTCTCGCAATCTTCTTATTTGGTCGGCTTAGTAAGAGCCTGATATAGTGGCTCCCTTTTCCAAATATTCCACCATAATAATTTCTTCAGCGTCCCAAAAATCTGATGCCATAATCTTTCCTGCCAAACATGACACTATGAATTTCTTCGGCGTCGATGAAGAAGGTCGCTTCCAGGTCATCGATTGGAGGTCTCGTCCATGTTCACGTAATGTGACAAACAATTTTCCTGATCTGCCTGGAACTTTTCGAGATTCATCCTTGAAATGTTGATTCGTTTCTTCTTATGCTCGTCCGTTAACATTCTCGGTACCCAACGCGCAGAGACTTTTTTCATGTGTAATTTGTTGGCAAAGATTTTTCGAACACTACCATATGAAATCCCTGTGACCTCAGCTACATGCCGGAGGGTCACTCTTTGATCTGCCAAGACGACATCTTCGACTTTTTTTACGTTGTCTTCAGTGAGGGATGTGGATGGTCGTTCTTTGCGGTGTTCATCTTCAGTGAATGTTCTTCCTAGCTTAAACTCCTTGGCCTAGCGTGCAACGGTGGAATATGGAGGAGCAGAGTCCCCAAATGTTTCCACCATGTCGCCGTGTATGCCTCTGGTAGACAGTTTTTTCAAACAGAGGTACTTAATAACAGCTTTAATTTCGTTTTTCTCCATTTTCATGTTCTCTCTTCGACTGTTCGTATTCAAATGAATATAGCTCCTTGGAACTGTGTTATTTCTGGAGCTAGTGCTTTCGGCACTCTGACTCCCCTCCTCTGGGTGGGCGTCTTTTTCCAGCCCAACTCACTCCTCACCTTAACACAAAATCATCCCTTAGTGCAGATGTTCCGCACTATGCCGTTAGCTGTCGCAGGCTAGGGTATCGATCACTAGGTCGGTTGATGATATACTTCAGTTCCTCCATGGTACTGTTAGGGTGTCCGTCTAGTCTGTCAAATAGTTTTAGTGTCTTGTCACGTATGTAAATGTCGATCGGGTCGATCCTCAGTTCTCTGTGTATGTCCGTGTTTCTAACATACCATGGAATTCTAAATATTTTTCTCAGAGCGAGGTTTTGACAGATTTGTACTTGGCGTTTGTTTGTCTTGCAAGTCTGATAGTACGCAGTGCTTCCGTAAGTCAACATTGGTCTTATTATTTGTTTATAGATTAACGTCTTGTTCGTCATATTAAATTTGTCTGGTCTGGTCAATGGTTGTAGTCTACTTAAAATTCCATTAATTGTTTGTCTCTTGTTCTTTATGTGTGTAGTCCATGAGAGTCTGTCGTCAAAAGTTAGTCCCAAGTATTTGGCTGTCCGTTGCCAGTCTATCATCTGGTTTTCGACTGTTAGTTGTGGTGGTTGTTGTCTTTGTCGTCTCGTTACGAAGATGGCTTGCGTCTTCTCGGCGTTAATTTGGATTTTCCATTTCTGGAAATAATCCAGTAACATATCTATGTAGGTTTGCAGGTTTGAAGATATAGCTTCTGCGTGCTTTGAGGTATAAAATATACATGTATCATCGGCGTACAAGGCTACTTTTGCATTGGGCATATCGGGGATGTCTGATGTGTATAAACTATACAATATTGGGGAGAGTGGTGAACCTTGCGGGACTCCAGCTTCTATTGTCCGCATTGACGAGAGATGATTGTTAATTCTAACACAAAAAGTTCTGCCCTGGAGAAATGATGCAATGAGTTGTATGAAAGGTATTGGGATTTGGAATGTATGCAGTTTGAAAATTAGTCCCGCATGCCAGACTTTGTCGAACGTCTTGGCCACATCAAACATGACCAAACCCGTTGATTTTCTTTGGTTGAGCCCTGTACGTATGTGTTGTACCACTCTTGCTAGCTGAAGTTCAGTGGAATGTAGTGGCTTAAAGCCGAATTGTATCTCCGGGATTGTTGATTTTTCCTCAATTATTTCTTTTAGCCGGTTGAGAAGAAGGCGCCCAGCGATTTTTCCTACGGAGGACAGGAGACTGATAGGTCTCCAGTTTTGTGGGAATTGGAGGTCTTTGCCTGGCTTAGGCACCACAGTAATAATCGCTGTCTTCCAGACCTCTGGGAGGATCCTCGTATAGAATATAGCGTTGATTATATCCGTCAAGGCCTCCAGCATGTTGTCGGGAGGATATTTTAGCCATTCATTGCCAATAGAGTCTGGCCCAGGTGATTTACGCTTGTCTAACCCATTGACTATTTGTTTGATCTCTCCGAAGTCAGTTGGTCTGATTCGAGAGTCTCTTGCTGCCACAGAGGCAAGGAGCCGATCAACAGACTCAGAAACTTCCTCTTCCTCGCTAAGGTCATCCTCCAGAGAACGGTTTTCTTGGAATTGCAGCTCCAACACCCCGGCGAAGGCCTCCGCCTTGCCAGCATCGTCAAACTTTAGCCCATGTGGCCCATGTATGGGGGGCACGACGGTTTTATTTTTTTGGCGAAAGTACTTCGTCATGCGCCAGTAATTGTTATCTCCAGACTCCATGAATGTAGCTCCCTGGAACCGTGGCCTATTTATATGTTTTTTTCATGCTGACTTAGTGAGTATATGTAGTAGTAAAAATTTTTTTTATTTAATATCATGCGAACTAGAAATAACCGATTATCATTACTTATTGATCAACCCTCATATAAATATACATATTGTTTTCATATTGAATCATGTTTATTTCAATTAAATAAGAAAGCATTTAATAATAAAAATAAAAATCCGTAGTTTCTCCTACTACAAAATTGTTTATTTGCGTAGATACGTATTTCGGGAGCTATTTACTCCCTTCTTCAGTACTTTAGCTACTAAATCATTTGCAAGGTCACATGGGCTTAAATACAAAATCGGTACAAAGATACAGGTAAAAATTATAAAAGTTACATTAAAAGTGGGAAGATACGTAACTCTGGTAAAAGTATTTAGAGAAATATTAAAAGTAGTTAGTGTAACACGCCCATTAAAAAGTAATTAGTGTAAAATGCTCATTAAAAAGTAATTTAGTGTGACACGCGATTTGTCCATCTTTTGGCGAGCAGTTTTATTAATTTGGATGAACAATTTCCTTCGTCTGGGTTCATCAACTTTTCCGCATCCTTCCGCAATATTTCTAAACTTTCCCAGGCGTCCAAAGTATAGGGTTTGTTTACGTGTCGTAACAATTCCAGGTTTTCTTTCGTCACAGAATGTCCTTCTTCGATAATATGCATTGCCACCGCTGATCGAACCGAATTAATTCCTCGTCTTTCCCCGCTTGCTACTTCCTTTATGTGCTCTTGGAACCTCGTCGTGATGAGCCGTTTCGTCTGGCCAATGTAATATTTATCGCAATCACCGCAGCTTATTTGATATATACCGCTTTTTTCACCGTCCGTTAGTGGGTCCTTCTCGCTTCCTAATCGTCTTTTCAGCGTAGCGTCTCTACTGGATCCGACAACTTTGATGTTGAACTTTTCGATAAATGATTTGATTTTGTAGAAATTACTGGACATCGGTATACTAATCCATTTTGTTTCTTATCTGGCGTTGGCTTGTTCGAATAATGTTGTATGCTGGTTTTTCCATATTTGGTCTTCTTTCTTCCTCATTAGTTTTTTAATTGCTTCGATGCAGTACCCGTTCTTTGTTGCTGTATCGAGGATGTATGCCTTTTCTTTTTGAAAACCTGCTTTTGTTAAGGGGTATGTGAACAGCCGATGTACCATTGAGTTATATGCCGCCATTTTTTGTGTTGTGGTATGTGATGAGGTTTGAACTATCGTCCTCTGAGTCGCAGTTGGTTTTCGGTATACTTCATATTCGAGCTTCCCGCTGTTGTTTATTATCCGCAGATCTAAGAATGGTAGTGAGTGCTCTTTTTCCATTTCCATTGTAAATTGGATGTTCGGGTGAATGTTGTTAATCTCTTTCAGGATATTCTCGGCCTTATCTTTTTGAACTATGGCGAAGACATCGTCGACATACCTTAGCCATACTCTCGGCATTACTCCTTTTTCCTCAATGATTGTTTCAATGTAGGCCATGAACATTTCGGTTACCAGTGGTGACATTGGGTTGCCCATCGAAACACCTGCTGTCGTTTTGTAAAATTTTCCGCGGGACGTAAAGTAGCCTTCGCTCATACAAAGTGACGATAGTTTTATATAGGCTCTCACCTTCTTCCTCCATTCTGGTATGTTTTCAAATTTGTTGAGCCAAACTTCTAGTTGGTAAATGGCTTGTTTGACAGGTGTGTTGGGGAATAACGCCTTAACGTCGAAGGATATAAGTACCTCGTTGTCGTTGATGTTTCCGCCGTTCTGTAACTTGTTGATAAGTTCGCTCGTGTTCCTAACCGCGTGTTTTCCGTATGTGTCTCCAAGGGCCGCAAATTCTTGAATTAACCATTTCGCGATGTTATATGTTGGGGAATTGGAATCAGCGATTATCTCTCTCATTTCATTCCCCTCCTTATGTATTTTCGGCTGACATCTAATCCTTGGTAGCGATGGGTTCGGCATTCTTAGTTTTGTGACTTCCTTGAAGATGGTACTGGCTTCTTTTAGGGCTCGATCCACCCGTTTTATGGAATCCGGCAGTGGGTCCTTGCGCAATTCAAAGAAGTTACCATTATTAAGTTTTGTAGCCACTGCGTTGTCGTAGTCGGTTTTGTCCATTATAACTACATTGTTACCTTTGTCCGCTTTTAGGTAATAAACGGGCTTATCTCTTAGTTGGCGGGCTATTGTTGTAATTTTCCGATCGACTGTTGGTTTTCTTGCGTCTGTCTTGCGAATAATTTTCGATAGCCCACTTCGGATTTCTTCTTTTGCCTCGTTGCTAAGCCTCTTTATCCCCGCTTCAATATTGACGACGATTTCTTCTGATGATGGTGTAGGTGATAATGCATAACCAAGGCCATTGTTTAAAACTGTCAATTCTTTTGGGGTAAATTCAACCGATGATTTGTTCACCACGTAATTCGGTAGTATGGCCAAGGGATTCTCCTTATTCATGCTCTTATGTGTCAATTGAGCCCATTTCCTTTTATGCGCTTTCCGTTTCTTGGCTACTTCACATTCAAATGCTCTATGTATCTTCACCAGCATTTCCTCTAGCGGTGCTCCTATTAATGTCGCGTGTTTGGCCATCTTTAGATGTGTGCTGTATGCTTCTAGGTTTCGTTTTGCTTGTTGTGTATGAAGTTCCGATATTGTTTTGCTTAATGATTGCATTTCCATACGTTTCTTGATGTCTTTGTTCACACGGCGGCTGGTTTTTATGTGGATTTGATGAGATTTTGGTATTATTTGATGTTTCCTGCATTTCTGTAAAAATTTAATGTTCTCCTTGTTCCTTGCCAATGATTTCTTTAGCCTCAACAAGATGTTGAAATCAGATTTCTGGTTGGATACCATCTTTAATAGTTATCGTTTCTGATGCTTGTAGTTTGGATTTAATAATAAAAATAAAAATCCGTAGTTTCTCCTACTACAAAATTGTTTATTTGCGTAGATACGTATTTCGGGAGCTATTTACTCCCTTCTTCAGTACTTTAGCTACTAAATCATTTGCAAGGTCACATGGGCTTAAATACAAAATCGGTACAAAGATACAGGTAAAAATTATAAAAGTTACATTAAAAGTGGGAAGATACGTAACTCTGGTAAAAGTATTTAGAGAAATATTAAAAGTAGTTAGTGTAACACGCCCATTAAAAAGTAATTAGTGTAAAATGCTCATTAAAAAGTAATTTAGTGTGACACGCGATTTGTCCATCTTTTGGCGAGCAGTTTTATTAATTTGGATGAACAATTTCCTTCGTCTGGGTTCATCAACTTTTCCGCATCCTTCCGCAATATTTCTAAACTTTCCCAGGCGTCCAAAGTATAGGGTTTGTTTACGTGTCGTAACAATTCCAGGTTTTCTTTCGTCACAGAATGTCCTTCTTCGATAATATGCATTGCCACCGCTGATCGAACCGAATTAATTCCTCGTCTTTCCCCGCTTGCTACTTCCTTTATGTGCTCTTGGAACCTCGTCGTGATGAGCCGTTTCGTCTGGCCAATGTAATATTTATCGCAATCACCGCAGCTTATTTGATATATACCGCTTTTTTCACCGTCCGTTAGTGGGTCCTTCTCGCTTCCTAATCGTCTTTTCAGCGTAGCGTCTCTACTGGATCCGACAACTTTGATGTTGAACTTTTCGATAAATGATTTGATTTTGTAGAAATTACTGGACATCGGTATACTAATCCATTTTTTATTTACAGTGGAAATGGAAAAAGAGCACTCACTACCATTCTTAGATCTGCGGATAATAAACAACAGCGGGAAGCTCGAATATGAAGTATACCGAAAACCAACTGCGACTCAGAGGACGATAGTTCAAACCTCATCACATACCACAACACAAAAAATGGCGGCATATAACTCAATGGTACATCGGCTGTTCACATACCCCTTAACAAAAGCAGGTTTTCAAAAAGAAAAGGCATACATCCTCGATACAGCAACAAAGAACGGGTACTGCATCGAAGCAATTAAAAAACTAATGAGGAAGAAAGAAGACCAAATATGGAAAAACCAGCATACAACATTATTCGAACAAGCCAACGCCAGAGAAGAAACAAAATGGATTAGTATACCGATGTCCAGTAATTTCTACAAAATCAAATCATTTATCGAAAAGTTCAACATCAAAGTTGTCGGATCCAGTAGAGACGCTACGCTGAAAAGACGATTAGGAAGCGAGAAGGACCCACTAACGGACGGTGAAAAAAGCGGTATATATCAAATAAGCTGCGGTGATTGCGATAAATATTACATTGGCCAGACGAAACGGCTCATCACGACGAGGTTCCAAGAGCACATAAAGGAAGTAGCAAGCGGGGAAAGACGAGGAATTAATTCGGTTCGATCAGCGGTGGCAATGCATATTATCGAAGAAGGACATTCTGTGACGAAAGAAAACCTGGAATTGTTACGACACGTAAACAAACCCTATACTTTGGACGCCTGGGAAAGTTTAGAAATATTGCGGAAGGATGCGGAAAAGTTGATGAACACAGACGAAGGAAATTGTTCATCCAAATTAATAAAACTGCTCGCCAAAAGATGGACAAATCGCGTGTCACACTAAATTACTTTTTAATGAGCATTTTACACTAATTACTTTTTAATGGGCGTGTTACACTAACTACTTTTAATATTTCTCTAAATACTTTTACCAGAGTTACGTATCTTCCCACTTTTAATGTAACTTTTATAATTTTTACCTGTATCTTTGTACCGATTTTGTATTTAAGCCCATGTGACCTTGCAAATGATTTAGTAGCTAAAGTACTGAAGAAGGGAGTAAATAGCTCCCGAAATACGTATCTACGCAAATAAACAATTTTGTAGTAGGAGAAACTACGGATTTTTATTTTTATTATTAAATCCAAACTACAAGCATCAGAAACGATAACTATTTAAGAAAGCATTATTTAGTATTATAATTTTACAAGATCTAGCATTATTTAGCATTAAATAAAATTGAATCTAACATTATTCAAAAAAAAAAGAAAAGGCAGCACTGCCAACCAATATTGCCTAGCACTGTCACCCAACCGCAACAAACAGATGATCGTCGTCCGTAACTCAGAACTATGCTCTCAGCCTGGACAATTGTCCGATAATACGTGAACATGATGATGAAAATAAACTGGCAATGAGAAACATTTCTATTAGCAGTCATTCACGCAAATTGTTAAACGAGTTAGCATTAGTGGGTGGTCAGAAGGAAAAAATCTTTATGGATTTACTCGAAGAACATGGAACGGCGACATGCTGCGACTACAATACCGACAGCTTTGGACAAAGCCTAGTGTATTCCCTTGTTTCGACAAGGAAACAAATCGAACAATTTGCTTCGACTAGAACGTACTCTAGTGGCATATCAATCTCCATCACAGCGAAATAGGTCCGCGAATACGACGACCATATCTATTTTTAGCGAACTTTTCGGAAGCTAGAATTCAACGAGGAGAGTTCACAGTCGAAAAGATTGCGAAAATACGAATTATGTATTCAGTGAGTGTAAATGCTATTAACACTATTTTAGGCCGGGTGTCAGTGGAAAATCTGGTCGAAAGGTCGTATTTTGACAAACATTAATTCAGATGAGTCTCTGGAGTGGATATTTATCGCTTCAGAGTATTTAGAATGATTGCTGTTTTACATACGGTTGTTGTGATTAATTTCCAAACTAGCTTTTGAATATGTGTATCAATGGTTTTAACTCAAGAAACAACTTGTTACAGAAATCCATTAATTATTTTGGCACTGACGTGTAAGTGAATATTGGCAATTACTTTAATTTGCTTATGCTTAGTGCTCGTAAATGCATATATGTATGTTAGACTCAGAAGGAAAGCTATAATTTTTAACGAAATGTAAATTTTTATATTAGCATGGAAGTGTGACGTAAGAAGATGAAGATATTTTTTTCGTTTTGGCGCCACTTTATTCGCCAACATGCAAAGATAGAGGAACAAGTAGTAATTTGGGCTCTATTTTGTCTTTCAACCTATTTTCATCACATGGGCTCGCCCAATTACTAGGTGGGGTGAAAAGTAACCTCCTTGGGAATGAAAAAAATGTTTTTTTAAATTTTTTTTTAATTTTATTCAATTTTGTCCTCTTTTAGGTCGATACACTTATTCCAGAAATTTTCCAACTTTTTGATCCCGTCCGAAAAGTAATTTTCCGGAAGGCCTACAAAATACTCATCCGCGGCGTCGATGATCTGCTCGCACGAGCTGAATTTTTTATTGATGAGCCATCTTTTGAGGTTTGGGAACAGATAATAGTCCAAGAAAGCCAAGTCAGGCGAATAAGGTGGATGGGGAAGCAATTCAAGCCCTAAATCGTTGATTTTAGCCATTGTTGCGATGCTCTTGTGTAACGACGCGTTGTCTTGTAAAAACAAAATTTTTTTGGCTTCATGTGAGGCCATTTCGCATTGATTTCAGCTTTCAATCGCTCCAATAATGCGCAGTAATACTCGCTGCTGATGGTTTTTTCTTTTTTGAGGTAGTCCACGAAGAGTATGCCATGACAATCCCAGAAAACCGACGCCATGACCTTTCCGACCCATTGAGCCTCCCTTGGCCGCTTCTGAGCACTCGTGCCGACTTCAGTCCATTGCCGGGCACTCATTCGGTTCTCTGGCGTGAAATAGTGGATCCAGGTTTCATCAAGTCACCAATCGAAGCCAAAAGTCCACCCGATTCCGCATCAGCATGGCCAAATACGCTTCCAAAATGCGCTCGCGTTCGAGTTTTTGGTCCGGAGTCAGCATGCGCGGCACCCAGCGGCAGGATAATTTTTTTATCTGCAGAATCTCACCCAAAATATGGCGTGTGCGCTTGGTACTAATCCTTGTGGCATTTGCTAGCTCGCGCATCTTCATTTTCCGGTCGGCCAACACCATTTCATGTATTTTTTTGACATTGTCCTGTGTAACCGCATCGGAGGGCCTGCCACTGTGGACTTCATCGGCAGTGGAGTTTCGGCCACCACGAAACTCTCGAAACCAATATTTCACGGTATAATCTGAAGGTGCACTAGCCCCATAATATTTATCCAACTTTTCTTTTGTTTCCTTCGCCGTTTTGCCTCTCAAAAAATAATGTTTTATGAGAGAATGAAAATGGTTTATTTCCATACTCAACATGATGCCAAACACGTCAACAAAAATCGGCTGTAAAAACAAAACAAATGACTGTATCGCTCTGAAATTTGACATGTCTGCCTAAATATGAATGGACTATAAGGCACAATAATCTTTTTTTTCGATTGTAGCGCATTCTGGTGGTCAAGGAGGTTACCTTTCACCCCACCTAGTAATTTAAGAATAATGCCAACATGACAAATATTTTTGCTACTTTCATGGGAACGCAACAAAATAAAAAGTCTTGTAATATGCCGTTCACACTACACTTCTAAATCAGGTAGATTTAGTGAAGTTAATCAGGTAAGCGTTCGCACTACCCGAAGTGATTTAGAATGAGGAGATTTATAGAGAGAAATGTCATTCGAATTTTTGTGTACAATTTTTTTTTACGTGAAAGTTGTTGAAAATGGTGCAGGAACATGCAAGAACATTTTCTTTTCACTTTGTACAACTCACATTTTCCTTTTTTGTTCAATTTTTGCTATTTTAGAACGAAATTCGAATGACATTTCATTCAAATCTACTGTGCCTCTAACGGATGAATTCAGCACGCTCTGAGAACAATTTAGCCGGGAAAAATTCACAATAGTACCTGATTTGTACTTGAACTCTAAATCAGGTAGCTTTCAACTGTCAGACGCCGAGAAAAATGTATGGGTAATCAGGTAGATTTAAGTTGATTTCAGCTGATCGAAATCGCCTGATTTAGAGTGTAGCGTGAACGGCATATAAAGAATGTTTTTCCGCTACTGTCAAATGATCTGTTGACAGCTGTCAATGTCATTGTCATTTTTACTCAGTAAGGTCTGCCGAATTCCCACGGACAGATTTAAATTACAGCGTCGTCTACAGATCGTGGAAATTTACAGTACCTCACAGATAAAGTCGGTAAAATATGTTGAGCATATTTGAGAGCCGATATCTCAGAAAATAAAAGAGTTACATAAATTCTTTTTGTTACAATATTATTCTTTATTATCAATACTATTATAATCAATAATAAAAACAAAAGTTCTTCGGCCATAAAAACAGTTATTGAAATTTTACATGAAATCGCCAACTTTCGACGTCACACTTAAAGTCGGACTACAACGAAAAAGTTTTAAATTTTATTTTTACAAAATAAGTTCATATTTTGTTGGTAATCCACGTTGTTGAATTGTATTTTTTAAATGATTTGGGATTGAGTTAACCAACTTTCGACAAAATTCCAGCTCAATTTTATCCCATTCTTCTTGCAGGATTTGTTTCATTTCTTTGATGTTGGAATAAGTTCTTGCCACTACTTTAACTTTTAATATCTGCCACAAGTGTCCAAAAACATTGAGATCTAGATATTGGGCTGGTGTTTCAATCACCTTTAGACAGTTGTAGAGGAGCCATTCTTTGACTATGAGTGCCGAATGTTTCGGATCATTGTCCTGATAAAAGTAGAATCGGTCCAAAATACCCAATTTCTCAGCGCTTTCAGTGAGGAAGCCATTTCTACTTTTTACAACAAACTATTTGACTTCGTTGAAAGATATGTACCTAAGATAAAAAAAAAGAAAAAGTTGTCTGAGCCATGGCTTGATAGGGACCTTAGGCATTTGCGAAATCGTAGGAACAAACTTTATAAGCGGATTAAAAACAATATGGACGTTAGTTTTGCTATTCAGGATGAATATAATGAAGCTGCTAAGCAATTTTTTGACAAAGTCTCACGAGGCTTATGACAATTACATTAAGACAACAGGTGAAAATATAATCCGCGACCCTAAAAATTTTTATGATTTTGTAAATGTGAAGCGAAAAACTACTGGCTATCCATCGTCGATGTTCTATAATGATATCACTTTTTCCTCTCTTAATGAAATTTGTGATTTATTCGCAGATAGTTATCAGAATATTTTTAATGCACCAGAACCGTCAAACTCAAACCTCCCTTTCTCTCATTCTGATCCTACAGTTTCTGTCAGCCACATAGAAATTACACGTGACGAAATACGTAAAGCTATGTCGGAACTTGACTGCAACAAAGATTCTGGGCCCGATCTTCTTCCACCAACTTTCTTGCGCATGTGCGTAGAGCAGCTTATAATTCCCTTTAATATTATTTTCAACAAATCACTTTCGTTTGGAATTTTCCCATCCTGTTGTTTCGCAAATTATAGAGGCATTGCCATCTTATCTTCAATTCCGAAACTTTTTGAAAAGATTGTCTACGATAAGATTTCTCCACTTGTTGACTCCCGTCTGAACGAGCAACAGCCTGGTTTTAGAAAAGGTCGCTCAACTACCACAAATTTGACAGTCCTAATCTCAGATGTTCTGTGTAAAATGGAGAAAGGATACCAAATTGACGCAGTCTATACAGACTTTAGTAAAGCTTTTGACAGAGTTGACCACCGTAACTTAATTTTAAAGCAAAAGGAATTCGGACTTGGTGAATCTTTGCTTAGCTGGCTGACTTCTTACCTTCGAAATCGAACTCAGTTGGTAAAATTTTAAAGGCTTTTGTCGAAAAATATTACTGCTTCCTCTGGGGTACCACAAGGTAGTCATCTTGGCCCACTTCTTTTTAATATATTTATTTCTGACTCATCTGACGTCCTGGAAAATATACCTCATCTACTTTACGCCGACGATCTCAAAGTCTATCACATCATTAAATCTAAATCCGATGCACTCTTTCTCCAATCTAAACTTGATTCACTTGATCATTGGTGCAATAAAAACAAGCTCTCTCTCAACATTGCTAAGTGCCAAGTTATACACATAATACGTATTTCCTCGGCAATAATTTGTCAGCTCGAGTTGAAAACGTTGTTGACCTTGGTGTTGTCTTGGATCAGAGACTCCGCTTCACCTTCCATTATGATAAAATACTTTCCCGTTCAAACAAACAGCTAGGCTTCATCAAAAGACGTGCCAAGGAATTTCGTAACCTGTGGGTCACAAGATCCTTATACATCTCACTTGCACGCCCCATTCTTGAATATGCTTCCATTTGCTGGAATCCGGCTTTCGAAACCCACAGTAGCAGACTCGAGTCCATACAAAAGCAATTCTGACTTTTCGCATTGAGAGTACTATATAACCCTTACGATTTGAACTATACAACCCTTATGAGTTTCGACTGGGTCATTTAAACTTATTGACACTTGCTTCCAAAAGAAAGATGATTTCGACCTGCTTCACATTCGACGTCATTAGAGGCGTTATCAAAGTTGAATCCCTGAATAGAAAAATGATGTTAAATAACCCTGTAAGGAACACCAGGTCATCTCATTTACTTAAGGAATATCCACACTCCACCACTTACGCAGCTAATGAGCCGATAAATAGATGCTGCAGGATATTCAATAGCATAAGTAATCTGTATTCTGCAACGGTCTCGAAATTATCCTTCAAATCCTCCCTTTTTCAAGCCATCCACAACCCTTTATCCTAAGCTAAATGTCAATGTTTTATTTATCTGTTATTTATTAATTTTTATTGATTTATTTCTTAATTATTTATTTTATTTTTCGTTATAAACTCATATTAATTTTCAATTTTCAATTTTGCTTTTTTTTACTGTTTATGTAACTTGTACCTTGGTTGGTTAATAAATAAAATAAAATAGTCTTCTTCAGTTCAGATACATTTTTTGTCCGTTATTCTACCTATACAGTGAAGGTTTCCAACACTGGAAGCCGACATACAACCCCAGACCATTACTGATCCGCCGCCATGTTTCACAGTTGGCTTTAAATTCTTTTGTTTAAGTTAGGTGTTGGGTTCCCGCCACACAAATCGCGGTATATCGGAACCAAACAAATTTAATTTACTCTCATCAGTGAAAAGAACTTGAGGATACAGTAAATTATTTTGATTACAGGTTTTTTAAACAAATTATCAATATTAAGTTATCCCAGACTGATGCATCCTTCTTTATGTATTCGTTCTTTTTAGATACGAAGGGCTTTTTAATAGCAACTCTAACATTTAATCCATTCTTCCGCAAAACTCTCCTCACGGTTTCAGGGTGAACGAAAACACCGTTTCGACCATTTTGATTTCTCTCAACAGAAATTTTTCGTCAAAACTGTTTAATTTTTTGTCGCATCATTGTTTTCTGGTCTTATTTTCAATTTGCCCTCTTGTTTCATAACGGTTAATAACAACCCACACAATTTTCACGATCTGACTCACTGTTTTTTCTTCACAAAAAAGGTCATTTATAATTTTTCTTTCACAAACTCTGGTTTGTTTTACTTTTCGCATTTTATGTGTTTTCAGACAAGAAATTGACCTGAGAATGATAAATAAATTCATTTCACAGTTTCAAAGCGAAAACAACGGTACTTTGTAAGAGCCACTTAACTGTTCCGACTTTAAGTGTGAGGGAAAAAATTGGCGATTTCATGTGAAATTTCAACAACTGTTTTTTATGGCTGAAGAATTTTTGTTTTTATTATTGATTATAATAGTATAGATAAAAAATATTGAAACAAACAGAATTAGGGTAACTGTTTTATTTTGGAAGATATCATCCATCAAATGTGCTCACCACATTTTACCGACTTTATCTGTAAGTTATTGTATTTTAGTACTGTATTTCAGTTGTGCAAACTTAAAGCTCGCTTCGTGAATTTCAGAGGTAGTCGCGGGAGAAATCATTTACACGAAACACGAGATCATTTTTAAAAAGCAAAAGTAAAGAGCCGAATTTCGCAATAGAAAAATAAGATGATCCGACACATATTTTTTGCTTTATTTAAACTTTGAATCCGAATCCTCTAAAAAAAACACTCTTTATAATACAACAAAATTTTGACGAACACTTTGGTCCTCAAATTTTTATAATGGAATTTCGGCAACGGTCTCAAGTGCCGGAAACTCAGCTAGGAAATGTCGTAGGCCTACATTACGACAAATACCCATGTAGACAATATATGTATAATCATATTGAATAATAAATAAATTTTAATTACCTTACAACCGAAGGCCCTCTTAAAAAGATATCCAAATCAGAATGTGACGTTTTGTTGAACTTACCTGAAAAAGAAAATAAATATTATTGTAAAAGGCTTGACTACAGTGAGTTGTAATTTAAATGCATAGTGCAACACGAAATAGTCAGATGCAACTCACAAAGAACATACAGGCTAAACAATTTATTTAATTTATAAGAATATTGAGTACTTTATTGAGCATAGTTTTGTGATTTTTTTCTACTTCACAAATAATACCATTATCGGAAAATATCAATATTTAGGAAGTAATAGGTTCACACCTTTAATACCTACTGGCGAACCTATCAAACACTTCCATAAAATTCGGCGGTGAGTGAGTGACAATACGAATATTTGATATTTCTTTTATCTTCAAAAGACGTTCTGCAGAATGAAGAGTTTTTCGTTCCTTATTTTCTATCAGTTTCGAATTGACACTTACAGTGCAGTCTCAGAAAAAATCAAATTACACATCATCCGTGGCCAATATATGTCGAGACATTAAAATAACGGAAGTTCATAATGAGCTAAATGAGCTAATGACGAAGTACACGAACCTGATGTTAAAATCACGAACGCATTTCCTCACCCGCAAGGACCGTAAAGTAAGAAAATCTGTTGGTATTAGAAGCTTAAGATTCCAGTCCGGACTTTTTCTGGCGCAGTTTGATTCTTCTCAAGAGGTAGCTGTTTTACTTAGAATACTCGGAATATGGCGAGAATTCAGTATTACAAACTGCCTAAACTTTGGATACGTTGCGAACAATTGCACTATCTTCCGTCGCTGTGTAAAGTGCCGGAAGAGATATACACGTGGTGAATGTCAAAAAGTAGCCGACGTACACCCTGAGCTCGTCAATTTCCGTGAAAAAAGAAATCCAGCCAGCTTTTATCGGTGCCCGGCCTACAAAGATATTGTGGCCAGGATTGAACCGTTTGAAAGAATTTTCTAACGCAAAGCGTTGTAAATTAGAAAACAGGTGACGTTACCTACGCACATGTTTGGTAGTGGGGTGTATTACTTCTTATGGCTATGCTGCTCTGTAAAATATTACCTTTTTGGGATTAGAGTGGTCGGTAGCACGGCTCGCTAAGACGTAAGTCTGAATCAGCGATCTACTGCCCGCGGGTTCGAACCCCGCCGTATGTTCACGGTTATATTTGTTCGTGTTATGTTGTCTATGCCTATGGCCACCTACAATCGTAATGGCTACTTGTTTCCTTAGGCCTTTGCTATTGCTACGAACTGGTGACTGGGCATAATACAAGCCCTTCAGAAAATAAGAAAAAAAGTGTGGCACTTAATGAATAAGGGAATAATTGATAGGGAAAAATCACTTGGGACTAATGGCAAATTTGGACTGGTAAAGGATTTATGAGTCAAACTTTAGCGGCCGGAACTGATCCCGAGATGATATTAGTTATATTCAAACTCCTTGCGACCCTGTCCAAGCAAAATTGTTGAGATGGCCACATTCAAGAGCGTTTTGCTCATCTTGATGACTTAAAAAGCGTCTGTTCAACATCTAATTGATGTGATGGGATCGGATTTGAAATTTATGATAGAAACGAAACCGCCGAAACAACAAAAATACAACACCCTACACTGAGAAAAATACTTCTATTTTTTGAAGAAAAATGAACACATTATCAAAGAAAATTGGTAATGATTCTGCGCCAAAGAAATATTTACTCAATCCAAAGAAACAAATTTCTTCATTTCAAAGAACAAATATTGTACTTGCCCTGCGTAAAACTTGGTATAGTTTCAAAAAAATATTTACTCAATCGAAAGAAAGGAATTTATTCATTTCAAGCACTGATATTGCACTTGCCCTGAGTAAAATTTGATATAGTTTCAAGAACATCTGGCATCTGGCATAAATCGGTTCACGTACGATCACCGAAGCTAAGCAGTGCTGGGCGCGGTTACTACTTAGATGGGGGACCGCTTTGAAAGCATCGCATGTTGTTGACTCTGAAAAAATTTGTTTTCCATTTTTTCCTTTTTTTAAAGTGCCACATTTTTTTCTTATTTTCTGAAGCGCTAGTATTAGTTATGCCTAGTCGCCAATTTAAGCTATAATGTGACACTTAATCAATGGAGTTAGGACAACTGAAGACGAACAAAGTCAACCATGAACCCGGCAGAATTCGAGCCCACGAGCGGTAGATCGCTGCTTTGGATTGACACGTTAGCATAGAAAAGAATATTCTAACAGAAAAAAATATTCTCGGTGTAGATATAATTTACTAAATTCATAGACATAATTTACAAGATTTGAGGAAAATTACTTACTTGAAATAAGGTAAAGCAAAAATTGTATTCCGTTGAATGTAAGAAATTTTTCAATGATATTTATACAAATTACTGATATCAAATAAAAGTTTATTTGATTTGTGGAAGATTTCACATCTCGTAAACAAGTAAATATTTTCTTCGATTTTCGGAAACATATTTTTCTGAGTGTACTAGACAACTGAATCGGAGGTACCACTTTATAAGTTAGAAGCTTAAGTAGCCAAGTGAGTAGAGTGCTGGGTTCTTGCGTGTGGGGTCCCTGGTTCGAATCCAGGTTCGAACGAGGGTCCGCGCACCAAACATTGAGCACCTAGCTCTGATTAGGTGCCTGATTTAAATCAGGGGTAAAGTGAGTCGTGAAACTAATCACTCCACACACGTATTCACATTGATTGAAAAAAAATGTAATGAAGCTCTCTACCAACTTCAACCCCTAGGACCCGTACGTGGGTTGTCGTGGAATTACTTTACTTTATAAGCTAGGTGTAATTTCAACATGGAAACTTTGATGGTGCCCCATATGGTTTTCCTTTACTGCTGCTGTGATTAAAACTACTGGCCATAGGCGCATTTAAATGGTTCTGCTCATATTCGATGCATTTAACCAAAGTCGAATCTTTTACATGATTTGGGAGGAATAGACTCGTACTCACTAGTATATCAATTTAAATACTCGCTTATCGGCACCGACTTAAACTCTTTTTTAGTATCATATCAACCATTCCTTATTCAAAGCAGGGCAATTCCATAGAAAATCGACCAATTTTCAAATAATTTTTGAACTCACTTCCATGGAATTTGGAAATATTTTGCTATCCAGAAGGGCTGGTTAGCTAATTATCGAAAATGAAATATTTTTGGAAAATATGGTTTATTTGCGAAAATATGGCCTCTGGAAATTTTTGAGAAACGTCGGTTCATGTTGCATTCAAAAAATTGTATAAAATTTTCTACTTCACGTAGAGCCTTCAAATATGGCTTGTTAGAAAGGGTAAGGTGCAGGTATCCTAGAAAAAGTAAAGCGAGAAACATCCTGGCCAAAAAGAGTAAAACGGATCATTACAGTGCCCTTTCACAATGCACACCTTCGATTTTCTTAATTTTTTCATGTATAGTAAACAGTTATATAAAATACAAATGCGCAAAATTTCAAAGTGGAGCTCCTAAAAGTACAGTCGTAAGAAATGTTTAAAGGAGTGGAATGCTATAACCGCTAAAGAAAATTTGTAGAAAATGGTACCGAAACAAGGTAAAACTTACAAAATATGGTACGGAAGAATTTTATGTTTTAAAAATAGATTTAAAAACTATTTTGCAATGTTATTCAAAGCCTGCAGAGGATTCTAATCTAGTTTCTAACGTAGAACGATCTTTTAAAGTCCTTTGCATATAACTAATACCACTGACGCAATTTTCATCATCACATGTACTTAGAATAACGGCTGATCCAGGGCAATCCTGGCAGCTACCAAAATATTAATCTGTTTGTGGAGGGGAGCATATCATCAGAGATATCATCATATCATCAGTCATCGGATATCATCAGTCTTTGTAATTAGCCAAGCTTATAGCGGAACCCTTTGTTAGAAAATTTATTTTTGGTCCTTTAATCATTAAGTTTTTAGTTTAATTTAAACATTAATTAACCCTAATTTTCAGTTGAAGCAATTAAAAATATATGTACAGTAAAAATATATGTGCGAGAAACCCTAGATGTAGGGAAAACCCAACATAATCTTAACTGTTCATGCCGCTAGTAAATGAAAAGAAATCTTTTTTCTTTATTTTTGTTTTATGATTGCTTACAAATGAATTTTCTATATATTTATATATATATATATATATATATATATATATATATATATATATATACATATTTATATTATTATATATATATATATATATATATATATATATATATATATATATATATATATAAATCGATTCAATTCAAGTCTTTAATTCAAATCTTATAAATACGTGGAAAGCTGAAAATTTCACGTTATTGTGAGTTTACTGTATTGAATTTGTTGCATATATATATAACATTCATTTTTATAAAATAGATGTTTGTAGTGTCTAATAGCCCGTCTAGACTACGGAGACTTAAGTATCCGCATACATAAGTATCGTCCACACTTTTCATTGATTTTCATGGCAAGGGTAAAATGTATCTGCAGATGTCGCTGCAGTGAGGACAATACTTATGTATCCGGATACATAAGTATCCGTAGTCTGGACGGGCTATAAGAAAAAAATTTCCTGTGAAATAAAACCAAGTCTGCATTGAGTTTTAAAGAAACGAAGCATAAAACCAATTTACATAAAATCTCATTTTATCAAGACGCAATTTAATTTTCCCTAATCTTTAATCACAACTAAAATTAATGAAATCGACACTCATTTACAAATATTTCGGAACATTTGTACTCATTATCTGAACGCTAATATGACCAAACCAAGTCTGTTGTGCACTTTACTCAATAAGAAAATACACCCTTTTATAATCCTAGCAAGATCGAACGAATTCATTAAACATTTCCATGCAAATTAAATTGCGGCAACTTCCAATATCGATACTCACAATACGCAGTACAATATCGATACAAGATACAACTAAGTCCAAGCAAATCTTTTGCCGCTACTTTATTCAGTCACTAAAAAATGTAGCGGATTTAATGGCTATCGAAATTAGGTAGATGCTGAAAAGGTTCGGAAATCGATTTTTTTCTCCGTTTAGTCAATTATTTTTTCCTTGTTCAGATTTTCTCGTGAGTATTGAGGGGTATGGACGACACGACAAAGAGTGTAAGTGTAAAATTGAAGTGAATGGAAATATTGTATTCAAGACATTAATTACTGAAATGAAGGACAGAGTATTGTGTTGTTCTGGAGGGGTTTTTGTAAAAAACTGAACGCTAAATGATTCGCAATCAAATTATTAGAGTCTGAAAAGTGTTTTTTCGGGAGATCGAATTTTGTATCTTTTTCTATTTTCTTTCAGATAAAATTGAACCTTTTTCGTAAATTTTATTTGAACATGTTTTAATTATATCTTCGAGCAATAATTTACATCCGTTCGATTTCGTTCTTTTTTGCTATAATGGAAATTCTGATCAGTCCTTATACAATTATTCAAATATTTAGGTCAAACTGAAGTCTGCCATTATGAGGTGTTTGAAATTGCGTTTCCCGGAAATTAGTCCCTTGGCAGAGTTTTCAATATTTCTAAAAATGAAATTTCGCCAAGTTAATTGCATTAAAGTCGTTCGTATCCCCCAACAGTTGTCTCTATTCTCTTGGAACATTAAGGAGCGATAAATTCATCTTGGCCTGATTTGGCCTAAATCAAAGTATCCAGCCTAACCACCACTTTATATCAAACTCAAAACAAACTACACGATAGCATTCAAGCACATATAAAAGCGCCAGCAGCACTTCCAGGATTCTCAAAGGATTACTGGGCGAGTAGGCTCCGATACAGAAAAATATCGATCGATTCTTTGAACTTTTCGAAAATTTCTATTTTTATTCAGTATATCGAATTATACGCTAGAACAAATGCTGAAAAACCTGGCGAATATAATGGAAACAAGAACGATTTTTTTTTTTGTTCAAACTTTTGTGTATTTGACGCGTTAGATTTTCGTTCGCTGTTTAGGTCTCCAAAGCACTCCAAAAATAAGATACAATTTATCTCATTGAAATCTCCTGAATGAATGGAATTTATATAGGGATCGTGATGAGAAGGATGTCGAATTAATCGGTAAAGAGCTTTTTGGCCGACAGACGGTTGGTTAGTACTTGCTGTTTCAAAGTGAAATGTAACAATAGCTGAAAGCAAACAGAGAATTTTAAAGTAAGACAAATAAGATGTGTTTCGAGTCGATGGCTTTATTGCAAGATTCCCGGGCATTTGGTAGGTTCAATGTAAATTCATTGGAATTATTTTATTGTTTGCTAAACAATAACGTGAAAAAATATTTGTGAAAGTCAACGCATGCATAGCCTAGACTAACTTTTGACGTCAGCTGTGGTTGCGGCTTGTTTAATTTAATTGACTGTGTTGTGGTATGTGGTGCTTTAAAAATTTTTTATTGTCTGGTGAGTAGATTTGGGGAAGATGATTGTCTTTTGCGACACGTGTGGATGAGACGTGTAACATATAGAGCTTCGTAGTCTAGCGAATAAAAAAAAGGTTTTATTTTATTTTTTTTACCGTACATTCTTAATTTAAGTTAGAATTGAATCGACAGTAAAATAACTTAAAAGCTAGCGGCTTTACTATTTTAGCCTGCTGGCTTTTATTGGTTTTATTTTAATTTATATTTTCTTTTACATTTTGATCTTACAAGCTAATCAAATTACTTAGCCTGTACAAAAGCTGGGATCATCTTTATTATTACTTATATGCAATCTTATCTAAAGCTTACATGATATCTTACCTATAAATTATATGCTATCTTATATCTAATTACAACTTACTGCATAGACCTAAATTTTATCCTAGGTCTTAAATCTAGCCCCTCATGTTCGTTTCGGGATCCATGAGCTGCCAATGACACATGGTTCACTGGCGCCACCTGTATGCCCAAGTGTCTGTTCTGACTGTCCATGTTCTCATGTCCGTCAGAAGAAGGTTCTTCGGCCACTTCTTATTTAACAAGTTTTAAAAGCGTAAAATTCGTTTTTCGAACGCGTTTGCCTCTATCATGACAGTCAGGCAATCCAGGATGGGGATGCATAAGTTTGGATAGGCTGGATGAGTGTCTGATTACAGATGGCTTTTGCTTTAGTGGTCATGTCTAATCTTTTTGGCAAAAAAAAAATTGGATGTGTTGATATGCGGATTTGACAACTTTGATTTTCAGCCGCACATGAAGATTATGCCGCAAAAATCATGGATTCATGCATGAAATTGGCTAATTTCCTTCGAACAGGAGCGTATATGGGAATATTATATAAGTTACACTCTGAAATACTAGCGGCAGGAGCGTACATAATGCAAGGAATGCAATCACGGATAAATTTCGCAGCCTTCAGGCGACCTTCGGGAAACCAGAATCTAAGCTTAGCTCTCTCACACCTTTTCTCAACACCTTGGTGATCAACCAAATCCTGGGGTTGTCTGTTGCTTTCCATATTAGCTGGTACATATAATAAAGAATGTTACAAGCTTTTTTTTCCAAAGAATAGCACTTCTATCAACTCAAAAAGCTGGTGTTAGATTAAGAAATCTAACAGCAGCATCTTTGGCCTTTATTTATTTATTTATTCACTTTGCTAGGGGAATAAATAAATAAATAAATAAAGTATAAAGTAAAGTACTCGATATTTTCCTCCGTGGCAGTAGCAATGACTGGGGACCGACTAAGGACATCTGCGTTTAGCATTCCAGTCCCTCTTCGATGCTGGATAGACAAATCATAATTTTCAAACTCTAGCGCCCAACGTATAATCGTTGGATTAGCCTGCTTTCTCTTCAGTGTTTGAGTCAGATAATCACAGTAAGTGACCATTTGAAAACGTGCTCTTTCGCTTTTACTATGAGTCGACGCAAAGCGTTGATGACAGCTAGAGTTTCGAGCTAGAAGCTATGATACCATGACCCGGCTCTTATTACGGTTCTAGAATAATATGCCACCGAATAGAGACGTTTATCTGGTTGCCTCGGCAACAATAGAGTTCTTAAACCTATGGAACTGGCATCAGTATGCAGTTCTCTTTCATATTGGGAATTGTAAATGTCTAAAACCGGAGCCTCGGTCAGTAGTTACTTCAGGTTTAGGAAAGTACCAGACTTTGGAAAAACCAAATCGGATGTTCTTGCGCAACAGGTTGTTAAGAGGCTTCGCTATTCTAGAAAAGTTTGGTACGAATCGTCTGAAGTACGAGATCAATCCTAGGGCGGATTGTACTTGGTGAACGTTATTTGGAGTGCATAGCTTCTTTATGGCCTCTAGATGGGTTTGACAGGCGGCGATTGCCTCTATGGTTAATTGAAATCATAAGAATCCATCTTCGAATAACGAATTAGCCATTTTTAACTCTAAGCTGCGGTATCTTATTCATTCAAAACTTAACTTTACATTCTCAGTGGGCAACCTGATGTCATCTATATAGAAAATAATTTCTCCATCTCCACTTTTAATCCAGGAAAACTTCATTAATAAACCGCTGGAAGACAGTAGGAACATTTTTAAGTCCAAAGGGCATCATTTGCATATTCGTATTGGCCTGTTGGTGTCGCAAATGAGGTGCATTTACTGGAGATCTCTGTCATACGTACGCGGTGGAAACCACTTTTTAAATCTATGACTGAAAAGATTTCCTTTCCAGTATTCGAAACAGTCTTCTATTAGTGACAGCGGGTAATCATCTTGTCAGTTTGTTCAGTCAATTTTTCTTGTCAATTTTTTTTTGTCAATTTTTCTTACGCCTAATGAAGCCTTCCTCCCGCAATTCGTCTGCGATCTTTGTGACTTCATTTTTCTCTAAGACTGAAAGTCTCCTAGGAGAACAATGGAAAGGGTTCTGAGAATTAAGATGGACATACATTGCATAATCCAACGGTTTGACTTTCAATTTTCTTTACAGAAATATATTTATGCTTGGCAATAGACAACAGTTGTTCGTCAGGAAAACTTATCTGTTCATCAATTTCAATATTGCGATTTTCAAATGTGGGTAGCCCTGTGCCAGTGGTGCCATCTTGAAAAATCACTAAGAAAAAAAAACTGCTTTTCGCCCTATAAATTCTGATTCAGCCACCAGATTTTGACGAAATTTACACAGAATCTGAAACTTACTCTAAACCACGTTTGATAGAAATTTGTTTGAAAAATTAGTTTGGAGCTGCCAGCTATGGTAATTTTTGTGGCATGAATTTTGAAAATTCGCTCAGGAAAATAAAGCTTTTTGCCCTATAACTTCCAGTGCAGTCATGGAATCAAAACGAAATTCATCTGGTTAATGGAACTTATTGTAGGAAATATTCAGTAGAAATGTGGCTGGAAAATCATAAAAGGGTTGTCAGCTACGATTAATTTTGTATTTTTTGCCATATCTTTAGTAAGCGATTTTATCATAAAAATGTTTAATGGAAATGATCTTGTAGTGACAATGAACAACAAATATTAAGATTTCGGTAATTTTAAAACCTTTGTGAGAGATATCCCTAAATTTCTTTGTACTTCCAATGTAGTTATTAAATTAAAACGCAATTAGCAGGATAGATTGACTTTAAGGGGGGCAACACATGTACAATTTTCAAAAATTCGATCGACCCTCGCTAGTGAGTCGATAAATTCGCCGCGGGTCTTTGACAACTAAAAAAGCTCGTCAAGCGTGTCAAGGACTGCTGTAAAAAAACGAGTACTATGAACGTACTGAAGGACTTCTGTATGGGCCTGGAATCGCTGATTAGTTGATAAGTCGCTGTAATCATAGAGTTTCTGTGTGTCAAAACTACACTTTTTTTTTCTCGAAACGACTTTTTTTAATTTGGCGGGCAAGATACCTCAAAAAGTTCTCAACCGATTCTTATGAAACTTGGCACACGTTTTTTCTATAGTATAAGCTTTTAGTTGAACTTCAATAATGCCAAAAAAAACTTTCAAAATTTAGCACTTTTGTCCCAAAAACTGTCGAAAAAAAGGCGTTCTAGTTCACGATTTTTTACTTTTTTTTTCTTGGTTCAACGTTTGATAAACACACTCCAGCCCATTTTTTTTATTTCAAATTGCTGTAACTGATGCTAAAAATCCCGCCGATTGATGCCTTTTGCCGCGAGGGTCCCAAGAGATTGGTTACTACGGCGGCCATTTTGAATTTAATATGTAATGAATAAACATGATCACTTTCAAAACGATTCATGTATTCCTTCTATTTTAAATAAGCCTCTGAACAACGGTCTAAATTCAGGCGTTTACATATATCGGTAGCCTTAATGAAAATGATCTTCTAGTGACAATGAACAACAAATATTAAGATTTCGAAAATTTTAAAACCTTTACGAGTGGTAGCCCTAAATTTCTTTGAACCCCTATGCCTTCCAATGCAGTCATTGGATCAAAACGAAACTATCAGGATAGATTGATTTTAAACTGAACCAGATGTGTCATCTTGTTGGCTTTGGTGCCAGCAAAGGGTTGACAATACGAGGCGGTTTTGTTATTTTCGTATCAATAAATGCGTACATTAAGTATTCATATCGCGAACATTAACAATAAGTGACCAATGTTTAAATTTTCTAAGTCCTAGAATTTTCTAAGTTCTGATGGCAACCCTAAACACATTTCCATCCCTGTAACTTTCGATGAAGTCATCGGGTGAAAACGTGATTCTTAGGGTAGGTTGATTTTGACGTGAAGCAGTTCTTGTAGCCTTTTAGTTGCAGTGCTGGCAAATTGTTACAAGCTCTCAGCATTTTCATCATTTAGTTTACAGGAGATGTTGCTTTCAAAGTTTTGTAAGGTAAATATACGTTATATATTCATTGTCACAAGAGCTTGACTTCCTTAAATTTTGAAATTCATACAATTGACAGGCCTAAAAATCTTTCCACGCTATGACTTTCAACGCATTCTTGAGATCAAAGCGCAGAAGATGCATTCGAAATCTGCAATATTCATCTACTTCCTTCGAGTGTTAGTGTTTCTAGCGGTTCCTATGTGCTAGAGCTTTTTCAACTGAACGCTCTACTAGCATACATTCATGAGTATGTTGATATGGTGAATGACTTTTCAGTGCAATAAGCGATAGTTTACTGCCTTGAAAATATTTATCAAGGATCAAAAACATACATTTATATACCAACTTGATCAAAAAGTTTCAAGAATGACCAGCGTGTGAAACACTCAGTAACCCGATTTGAGTTCTTTGTTTTTGTTAAGTTGCCACATCTGTTATTGATATTTCCGTTACGCCGTGTTGCGTACATCCGCATCCGTACGTGTTTTCGATTTTTTACAATTTTCAAAATAGAGTCAACTTTGTATCAGCGAGTTTGCATTAAATTTTGTGTTAAAAATGAATTCAACGGAGCGAAGACCTTGGAAATGTTAGTGAAATGTTTTGGCAACGATACTCTATGGAAAACAAACGTTTAAGTGTGGCACGAACGTTTAAGAAGTGGTCGTTAGTCCGTCGATGATGACTAACGAAAACCAAAGAAAACATCGATAAAATCAAAGAAATATTGGCTGGAAACCACAAATTGACCATCAATGAGCTGGCAGAGGTCTTGAGCATCGCTTATGGATCCATCCAAGACATTTTGGTTAATAATTTGAGCTGGAGACGTTTCGCTGCAAAGCTGGTACTGAAAGATGTGAATTTCATGCAAAAAAAGGTGCCGCGTTGATGCGGCGAGAGACATGATTTTCGAGTCTGAGTCCGACCCAATATTCATCAGATGCATCATTCCTGCAGACGAGGTGTGATTGTAAGAGTATGACACGCAATCCAGACATCAAGCGAGTAAATGGCTTGGACTGAATGAGCCAAGATCGAAAAAACCACGTCGTTTTCAGTCGGAAAAGAAGGTGATGCTCACGGTTTTTATGGATTACAACGGTGCTGTGCATCTCTCTAGTGGGGGGAAATAAAGCGCTGGTTGAACTTATTATGTTTTTCTGGTAAACCCTCACTGGTAAAATAACAAAAGCATATATGAATCAATTATGTTTACTTATAATATAATTGAATAATATTACGAAACATTAGGTCCTGGCCTTAAACTACGATAAAGGACAAGTGCTCCAAAGAACATCTGTATGAATAAAAGGCTATTATGCCTTCATACTAAAAGATGTCTGCTTCATCCGCAAGAGAACAGTCACTTGGTCTGCACGACCTATGTGACTAAGTATCGGTACTACGGGGGCAGGTGTAGCCCCTACCTATTTCGAAGGTAGATCCTGCCGTTGGTAAAGGCCCCCTTTGTGGGAGCTCCGCAGTGGCTGTGGTTTATCTGGTATGGAAGCTATCCGGTATGGAATCGTTATTTTAACTGGCATCCGCCGCTTGGTTAGGAGATTGTGGAGAAGGCGCACACTCCGCCTGGACCCGGATTAATGGGTTATAAAAATCGCATGAAGTTAGGTGCGTTATTTGACCATTAATAAATTAGTCTCCATGGGTATAATTAAAAATGTCAGTATTGTAGTGTACAATACGGTGCTGATTATGCAAAATTATAATCACGATCCTAATGTTGGATCGTCTGTTTAAGCTTCATTGCAGGTTCAGACGTTAAAAACAAATACTTTCATTGGTGCTGGGCATCATGAATTCTTGCCAGAAAATCAGACAGTCAACAACGATTATTATTTGCACAATACCATCTTAATCCGTGATTTTTTGGCCAAGAACAGAACGAATGCCGTCCAGCAGCCAGCGAATTCGCCTGATTTGGCTCCTTGTGACTTTTTCCTGTTTGGTCAACTCCAGAAAACGCTCCGATAAACGCGTTTTAGCAGCCGAGAGGAGATAGTAGAAAAATTGAAGACGACTCTGATGGAAATACTGAAAACCGAGCATAAAAAATGTTTCGAGGATAGGATCAAGCGCTGGCATAAGTGCGTTGCAGTCAATGGAAAGTACTTTGAAGGGGGCAAAATTAATTTTGATTTTTAGTTTTCTGAATAAATATCTGAAACTTTTTGATCCAGGTAGTATTTATACATTTATATGTGATTGATCTCGATGAACCGTAATTTGTAAAAAAAAAAAATACGGATTTTGTGATGAATATACCTTCATTAAACACCAGATTCAATCGTTTGCTAAAGGAATATCTGCATTCGACTACATATGCAGCTAATGAGCCGATAAAAAGATGACGCAGTAGAAACAATTTGTATTCCTCAACGATTTCGAAATTTTCCTTTAAATCCTCTATTTTCGTGGCTATTCGGGCCCCGTTAATCTTAAGCTATATATGAATGTTTTGTTTATTTGTTGTTTCTTTTATGCTTATTTAGCTTTTTTATGCTTTTCAATTTTGTTCGGTATTGCACATGTAATTTGTTCCTTGTTTGGTAAATGTAAGTAATTTCTATTATATATATGTTTTTCAATTAAAACCCTGTACGTTTCGATCATTTACATCTTGCTTTCCAACTACAGTTTTCATTTCAATCAATATTTGACATTAAATTATATTATTTGCGTCAAGCTCAATAAAATTTGCGTTACGAATGATTGTCTCAATTTTCATGCTTGCATTGAAGAAGTGTCGAAGCACAGAAGAACACATAATTGAACGAATTTAATAGGAATTTTATCGAAATTATTATTTTTAAAAACATATGTAAAAATCATTACAGCAAAACATTCAATCAGCGGCGAGCAAGACGAATCGCTTCAGCCTATAAAAGCTCGGGCACTGTGGGTGGCATCATCATTCAAAATGTTCCGTTTAATTGCATTTACAGTTTTCTTTGCTGGCTGCGTTACAGGACTGTATGTGCAAATTATTGTTGAAAAGCCTGAACCAATTCACATTGCTACTCCATATGAACAAATTATATGTGTAAATCCTGAACAAGTTAACGCTAGTGCAGTGTATGCGGAAACTGTTACTGAAAAGCCTGAAAAAGTCAACGCTACTGGACTGGATGACCGAATTATTGGTGGAAAGCCTGTACACATCAAGGACTACCCATTTCAAATATCCCTAAGATACTATGGAAATCACGTATGTGGAGGATCTGTCTACAAAGCCGACGCAATCATCACTGCCGCTCACTGTCTGCATGATCGTAATCTCACTGGTTTCACTATTCATGCTGGGACAAGTTTTCGCAACAAAACAGGCGTTGTCGGAAAAATTGCTAAAATCATCTCACATCCGAAATTTAATATACGAACAATAGAAAACGACATTGCCATTTTGATCTTAGAACATCCCTTCAACTTCACCGACAGGATTCAACCGATCTCTCTTGCTTCTTTCCCTCCAGATGACGGGTCCGAGGTATACGTATCGGGCTGGGGTCTTACCTCTTTAGAAGGAAGCTATCCCTATAAGCTGCGAGCCGTCGCTGTGAAGATTGTCAATCATGACAAATGTCAAAAGGATTACGGGAAATTTAACATAACTAGTACTATGTTGTGTGCTGGTGTTAGTGAAGGTGGCAAGGACGCTTGTAGTAATGATTCTGGTGGCCCTTTGGTTCAAGTTGGTCAAGCTGGTGGTTCAAAAAAGCTGGTCGGAATTGTTTCAATTGGACGTGGATGTGGTGATGCAAAGTACCCCGGAGTTTACACTAACGTCGCCTTACTCAAACCGTGGATACAAGCGATGTTTTGGAAAATATGATGGATGGAAAATTTCATCAATAATAATATTTCAATTTATACATCTATTATATTGTTTGGCTTTTTTAAATGGAATGCAAATATGTCTGGTATATGTCTTCCCTAGAAGCATAACCAGAAGGACCTGCGGAAATCAAAAGCGAGTCAATAAAGACAAAGATCATTGAATGGAATAAATTACTCTCAAATTTTCATTTTAATATGTAATTAATCTTGCTTTTCTTCAAAATTTCCAGAAAGAAAGACTAATTTTTAGCTCTAGGGAGTTAACTTTTTGTTGTATGCCACTTTATACCCTCTCCCTTTCCTGTGTGATGGTAGTGGCAGTGCTGGAAGTCACTAACTGTTAACTCTTTAACAGGTCTGCCGTTTTTACTTTTACCTCTTCAACCGACTCAAAACGTGTTCCCTTTAATGAACTTTTGATTTTCGGGAACAGGTAGAAGTCGCAGGGAGCGAGATCTGGTGAATACGGTGGGTGTTCGAGCACCGTAGCTGACTTTTTCGCTAAGAACTGCTTCACAGAGAGTGCATTGTGCGCTGGCGCATTGTCCTGATGCAGAATCCAGGATATGTTGTACCACAGGTCTGGTCTTTTCTTTCTCACTCCTTCTCTCAGCTTCTCCAGGACCTCAATGTGATATTTCTGGTTTACAGTTTGGTTAAGGTACTTATTAAACCATAATGATTCCTCTGATGTCGAAAAAAAACAAATAACATGGCATTTTTCATTTTTGGTGATTGTCTCTTTGTTTCAGGGTCGTACTGGAAAATCCACGTTTCGTCACATGTGAAGACTTTTTTCATTAGCTCTTGATTTGCTGTCAATTGTTCCATGATGTCAAAACAGATGTTTTTTGGGTCTTTTTCTGTTTACGTGTGTGATGTTTTTTGGCACCAGTTTCGCACACACTTTTGTCATTTTCAAATCTTCATGTAAAATTTTTCTCATTGTCTCTCTGCTAACATTCGACATGTCCGATATTATCCGAAGACTCAAACGCCTGTCTTTCCGAACAATTTCATTAATTTTTGGAACGTTTTGTGCAAATCTTGATGTCGCAGGGCGTCCAGTCCGTTCCTCATCATCAACTTTCTCCCGGCCCTCAGAAAATCGTTTGTGCCATTCGAAACCTCTAGCATGTGACATGCAGCTATCACCAAACACGTTTTTCAGCAATTG
This sequence comes from Nemotelus pantherinus, assembly GCA_963978885.1. Taxonomy (NCBI): domain Eukaryota; kingdom Metazoa; phylum Arthropoda; class Insecta; order Diptera; family Stratiomyidae; genus Nemotelus; species Nemotelus pantherinus. Next base: position 244,117,511 of record OZ022264.1, on the reverse strand, counting down.
AAATTACTCACTTGAACGTTTTTTCAATTTCACGAAAAATTTCAAATTTACCCGCTGCTCGATTTTCAAACTAATCAGTTTTCTGGCACTCCTATAACACAACACCTTACTCAAACTAGGTTTAAAAGCAAAGTCGACTAGAAAGAGAGGCGGGATCAAGTGGATTCTGCGCAGTAAGAATCAAGATCCCTCAATTTCCATCCCATCCCCACTCTCAAAGCTAAGGCCATACGACTGTGGTAGACACAGTCCCGTTACTTAATTGTCAGACCTGGTACATCCTTTACTTCCTTTGAACTATGATTTTCCTGAAGCTGGAGCAGATATTGCACCCTTACTCCACTTTTGGTTGGAGCACTTTGCGTTCAGACTCAAAAACTGGCGATACTGTGTTTTGTATTATATGGCGCTTCCGCATTACTCTATAAGTTTCCGTAGACTTGGATAGGTTTGGATAAGAATTTCGGCTTTTCAGGATTGTCAGAGCGCTGTCAATTGTCTCCAACAATTTAAGGGACTAGTTCGTATGTATTTCTGTACTGTCTCGATTCTATGTTCATTGCGTATATCGGAGTTCTTTACATACCAAGCGATCCTGCAAATTCTGCGAAGTGCGTTGTTTTGACATGCTTGTAGTTTTCTTTTTTATTAATTTTAGAAGTTTGTCCGAAAGCTACGCAGCCGTAGATCAGTTGAGATCTCAGAAATTGCTCGTGGAGAAGCGCTCTACTTTTGGTACTCAGGCGGGATGATTTTAAAAGAGGATAGAGAGCGCTGGTGGTATTATTTAAGGTTGCTCTATTATTGTCTATATGTGCAGTCCATTGTAGTTTGTTGTCAAAGGTTAGCCTTAAGTATTTTGAAGTCCATTGCCATTCTAAAGTCTGGTCGTCGACAATTAGTTATCGTCATGTTTGTCGTCTTTTCCGGGTAATAAAGATTGCTTGGGCTTTTGCAGCATTAAGCTTTATCTTCCAACTTCTGAAGTGTTTCGTAAAGGTTTCGATGAAGCACTGTTGATAAGTTTGTTTGGACGTGAGAAATATGCACGTATCGTCAGCGAGTAGAGGTATGTTTACTCTGTTGGAGGTGGAGATATCAGCTGTGTATAATTTGTACAAAATAGGTGACAAGGAAGATCCTTGTGGTACTCCTGCTGCAATGGGACGCTTGCAGGAGAGATATATACTGACTTCAAAAGCTCTGGTTTGTAGGAAAAATCCAACGAATCGTGTTAATGAGAATGGTATATTAAGATTATTGAGTTTGACAATGAGCCCAGCCCTTTTTCGAATGCCTTCGCGACATCAAACATTATTAGTCCCTTTCGAATTTCTTTCGTTTAGGCCACATCTTATGTGTTGTACTACTCGCGATATTTAGAGGTCAGTAGAATGCTACGATTTCAAACCAAATTGTTCCAGAAGCAAGCAGTTACTTTGAGTGACAATCTCATTGAGCTTAGAGAAAAAAATGTGCGCAGAAAGTTTGGCAATGGATCAGAAAAGGCTGTTGGGTTGCCAATTTCGTGGAAAAGTAAAACCTTTGCCGCGCTTAGGGACACCGATAATGGTGGCCAGTTTCCAGTAATTAGGATGTTTTTTGAGATGCAAAAAAGTTAATCGTATTTACGATGCTCTGAAAGAGGTTACCTGGCAGATGGAAAGGGCAGAGATTGGATATTTCATCTGGCTCTGGAGATTTCCTTTTATTGATATTTTTTGCCAGAAGTTTAACTTCTTCCTGAGGTGTTGGTGGCATTATACATTTACCCTGTGTTCTGTTGAGCGAATTATTTGATGCAGCCTGCTTAATACAATATTTCTGTCCTGAAATATTTGGACAGCCTCCATAATAAACCAATTTCAAAGTCGAAACTACGCATCAAATGCTCCCACTGCTTATTTTTGAATTGAGAGATTTGAACACGAATTACTCTAATTAATCGATTTACTTTCTGGTTTAACCTAGAATCTCCGATTGACCTGGTTCGTCTCCGGATTTAACTTCTTCTCATTATCAAGATTTTGATTGTGTACAGAAGCTTATATTTCTCCACGTTATTGCATGTAACTGGTGATCGGATGATATTTTCGCTGGCCAAAGATATATGGAATCCCGACCGGTCGATTCTGGATATTTCTGTTCAAGGAGCATGAAGAAAGACGTCCTCTATCTGAAACGTAACTGGCTTAAGGTCTGAAGGAACATCGACTAGATATGGTCTTATTTATATTTTGCGTATGTTCATGTCTACTACATCACAATGAATGGGATCAAAGTATATAAGTTTTTTCGAAATGAGTGGACTGGATGAAGTGTCTGTGGAGAATCTGTGCAGGTATTTATCTGCTTGATTATTTCCCAGCGATCCCAAGCAGCGATTGGAACATTAAAATCTCCTGCAAAAAAGATTGGGCTTTTGTTTTCAGAAAATTTCGTGAAGATCTTCCGCGAAGTCCTCCTCATTTGGAGTTCTGTGGGCGGATATTACCACGAAGTGGCGAAAACTCTTTTGGAATGACTGTTACTTCCATTCCTTTGAGGTCAGAGATTTGAATGGAATGATGGTTGATCTGTCTAGCTGTGCCTTCGCCTCTGCCATTCAGCCGACCATTTCCGTAAATATAGTACTTAGGGATATGAAGCCGTTTACCCGGTTTCAAAAATGTTTCCTGAATGGCCATGATGTCAATCCTGCTATCGCTAAGAAATTGCATTAGTCCCCCTTTTTTGGGTGGAATGGAATTCGTATTCGCGGTTTTCACGATTCATTTATTTGTTTAAAGCGTGGCATTTTTGGAAAATTTTGGGTGGGAAATAAGCCCTGGCATTGTTTTACTATCATATCCTTCATAATTGAATGAAGTTGCTCCTGTATGATGGCAAGAAACTGCCCGATATGCTCAGGGAGAGCTGAAAAAAGAGCTGTTGGAAAAGTTTGTGAGTTTGGACCTATTATTTGTGTTTGAAGCTGGACAATCGGAGTTTGGTCAGTCCACCTGATCAAAGGACTGTTTAATATTTCTGGGATTTTTCACGCAACTTCCGTAGTTAACTCCACAGTTAACACACTTTGGCTTCTGCCCTGGAAGTTTGGTGTAAGATCTATGATTATAAAGGCCGTCACATTTGACACACCTAGAGTGTGCATGACAGTTATTCGAAGATTGGCCGAATTATCCACATTTGGGGCATTGCCCGTGAGCTCTAGTTATTTATGCCTCAACTTGCCAAACTAGGTGGCAGATGACACGGATATTGTAAATATTGTTTCCATTTCTTGGGAGGAGCATTATGATAAGTTTCAATGACTCTCTTATGATTTTCAGGTAGAAAACTTCGATCAGACTGAAACCTTGCTTCATGGTGACCATTCTCACCACTTTGGGAGTGAGTCCACACCACTAATGACAGCGTTGAGTTGTTTTTCTTCTGAGATATGGTACGTGTGATACTGAACCTTAAGCTCGACAAATATTTTTGTGATCAGCCTGTGATCGTTGGCGGTTTTGGGCATAAATTGGATGCCAAGGTATATCCGCTTTGTCGAGTTGAAATTGGTATTTCTCTGTTTTAGAATTGGAACCATCCCTGTCCACTGTTATGGTTGGTGAAGAAGAATTGGGATCGCCTTTGGAACAGCCCCAGTCTCAGCGACAGAGCTTTTGGTTTCAGGGCTAGAGATTCCTCGTTTGCCAGAGATTTGCCTTTGCAAGCAAAGAAAGCCTCTTTTGTATGGTTTCGCACTATCTGTTTAGGCTGACTATGGAGGTTTCTATGTACAGCTTTTAATTTTCTAGTATTACCGACATGTCTGAAGAGCTGTCGTCTCAACTGGATGATTCACCAGATCCTAATGTGCTGGATTCTTCAGCATCAGAGAAAGAAAACTAGGTTTGACGCCTCCTTCACTTCTTATTTTTATTATTTGTTTTATTTTATTATTTATTTTATGAATTTTAGCACCTAATTCTTTGAGTAGCTCATCATTGTTCCTGACTAACTTTTAACTGACGCAGTGTTGCTCAGCCAGCTCACCTTGGATTTTCAAAAGCTCTTGTAAGAGTCTATTTAATTTATCATTGCTTTGACACTGGACGTCAAAAATATTACTATGTTATCCTTGGTCAAACAACGCCACCTGAAATTATGGAGACTGCTTTCTTACTATCACTCAGTGTACATGTACGGCACTTATCTACACAAGTATCAAATTATCCTTTAAATCTTCTCTTTTTCGCATTTATTTAGTTATTTTAGTTATTTATTTGTTGTTTATTTATTTGTTACTTATTTAGTTTTTCTATGCTTTTCAATTTTGTTTGCCATTCCACATGTCATTTATACCTTGTTTGATTGAATGAATAAACTAAATTAAATAAATGCTTTTTTAATTAGAACCATGGACATTACGATCGTTTTCGTCTTTCTTCGCAGCTACAGCTTCCATTTCAATCAATATTTTACAAGGAATTATATTATTTGCGCTAAGCTCAATAAAATTTGTGTTACGAATGATTGTCTCAATTTTCATGCTTACATTGAAGAAGTATCGACGCACAGAAGAACACATAATTGAAGGAATTTCATAGAAATTTTATTGAAATTATTATTTTTAAAAACATGTGTTAAAATCGAACATTCAGCCAGCGGCGAGCAAAACGAATCGCTTCAGTCTATAAAAGCTCGCGCACTGTGGGCGACATAATCATTCAAAATGTTTCGTTTAACTGCATTTGCAGTTTTCTTTGCTGGCTGCGTTACAGGACTGTATGTCACTATTGTTGAAAAGCCTGAACAAGTTAAAATTGTTACTGTATATGAACCAATTATATGTGTAAAGCCTAAACAAGTTAACGCTAGTGTAGTGTATGAGGTAACTGTTAGTGAAAAGCCTGAAAAAGTTAACACTACTGGACTGGATGAGCGAAGTATTGGTGAAAAGCCTGTACACATCAAGGACTACCCATTTCAAGTATCCCTAAGATACTATGGAAATCACGTATGTGGAGGATCGGTCTACAAAGCCGACGCAATCATCACTGCCGCTCAATGTCTGTATGATCGTGATCCCACTGGTTTCACTATTCATTCTGGGACAAGATTTCGCAACAAAACAGGCGTTGTCGGAAAAATTGCTAAAATCATCTCACATCCGAAATTTAATATACGAACACTAGAAAACGACATTGCCATTTTGATCTTAGAACATCCCTTCAACTTCACCGACAGGATTCAACCGATCTCTCTTGCTTCTTTCCCTCCAGATGACGGGTCCGAGGTATACGTATCGGGCTGGAGTCTTAACCCTTTAGACGGAAGCTATCCCTATAAGCTGCGAGCCGTCGCTGTGCGGATTGTCAATCATGACAAATGTCAAAAGGATTACGGGAAATTTAACATAGCTAGTACTATGTTGTGTGCTGGTGTTAGTGAAGGTGGCAAGGACGCTTGTAGTAATGATTCTGGTGGCCCTTTGGTTCAAGTTGGTCAAGCTGGTGGTTCGAAAAAGCTGGTCGGCATTGTTTCATTTGGACGTGGCTGTGCTGATGCAAAGTACCCCGGAGTTTACACTAACGTCGCCTTATTCAAACCGTGGATCGAAGCGACGTTTTGGATAAGATGATGGATAGAAAATTTCATCAACAATAATATTTCAATTTGTGCATCTATTATATTGTTTGGCTTTTTCAAATGGAATGCAAATATGTCTGGTATATGTCTTCCCTAGAAGCATAACCAGAAGGACCTGCGGAAATCAAAAGCGAGTCAATAAAGACAAAAAACATTGAATGGAATAAATTACTCTCAAATTTTCATTTTAATATGTACTTAATCTTGCTTTTCTTCAAAATTTCCAGAAAGAAAGATTAATTTTTAGCTCTAGGGAGTTCACTTTTTGTTGTATGCCGCTCCGTATCCTCTCCCTTTCCTGTGGTGATGGTGGTGGTAGATGAGTGTTATGTTTTTCAGATAGGTTTGGTTTTTGCTTTTCGGCTTCGAGCCTAGGGTGACTTCGTCTCGTGCCGTGGGGGAAGGGGTTGGTGCATGTTTGCTGTGAATTTTTTTTCAACTGAATGCTTTGTCATTGAAAACTTATTACAAATAACTATTAATCCCCTTCAACATACTCTCCTTCCCCAGCTATACACCGCTGCAAGCGAGTTTTCCACTGTTCAAAGCAGTGCTGGAAGTCACTAGCTGTTAGACTCATTAACAGGTCTGCCGTTTTTACATTTACCTCTTCAACCGACTCAAAACGTGTTCCCTTTAATGAACTTTTGATTTTGGGGAACAGGTAGAAGTCGCAGGGAGCGAGATCTGGTAATTACGGTGGGGGTTCGAGCACCGTAATTGACTTTTTCGCTAAGAACTGCTTCACAGAGAGTACATTGTGCGCTGGCGCATTGTCCTATTGCAGAATCCAGGATTTGTTGTACCACAGGTCTGGTCTTTTCTTTCTCACTCCTTCTCTCAGCTTCTCCAGGACCTCAATGTAATATTTCTGGTTTACAGTTTACCCCTAAGGTACCCATTCAACCATGATAATTCCTCTGATGTCGAAAAAAACAATTAACATGGCCTTTTTCATTCTTGGTGATGCGCGCGTCTTACAGTACATAGATTGTCTCTTTGTTTCAGGGTCGTACTGGAAAATCCACGTTTCGTCACATGTGAAGACATTTTCCATTAGCTCTGGATCTGCTGTCAATTGTTTCATGATGTCAAAACAGATTTTTTTCCGGTTCTCCTTCTGTTTAGGCGTCAGGTTTTTTGGCACCATTTTCGCACACACTTTTGTCATTTTCAAATCTTCATGTAAAATGTTTCTCATTGTCTCTCTGCTAACATTTGACATGTCCGATATCATCCGAAGACTCAAACGCCTGTCTTTCCGAACAATTTCATTAATTTTTGGAACGTTTTATGCAATTCGTGATGTCGCAGGGCGTCCAGTCCGTTCCTCATCATCAACTTCTTCCCGGCCCTCAGAAAATCGTTTGTGCCATTCGAAAACTCTAGCACGTGACATGCAGCTATCACCAAACACTTTTTCAGCAATTGAAATTACTCACTTGGAGGTTTTTTCAATTTCACGAAAAATTTCAAATTTACCCGCTGCTCGATTTTCAAACTAATCAGTTTTCTGGCACTCCTATAACACAACACCTTACTCAAACTAGGTTTAAAAGCAAAGTCGACTAGAAAGAGAGGCGGGATCAAGTGGATTCTGCGCAGTAAGAATCAAGGTCCCTCACTTTCCATCCCATACCCACTCTCAAAGCTAAGGCCATACGACTGTGGTAGACACAGTCCCGTTACTTAATTGTCACACCTCGTACATCCTTTACTTCCTTTGAACTATGATTTTCCTGAAGCTGGAGCAGATATTGCATTTTTACTCCATTGATGGTTGGAGCACTTTGCGTTCAGGCTCAAAAACTGGCGATACTGAGTTTTGTATTATACTGCGGTAGAGAATGGCGCTTCCGCATTACTCTATGAGTTGCCATAGACTTGGATAGGTTTGAATAAGAATTTCGGCTTTTCAGGATTGTCAATTGTCTCCAACAATTTAAGGGACTGGTTCGTATGTATTTCTCTACTTTCTCGATTCTATGTTCATTGCGTATATCGGAGTTCCTTACGTACCAAGCGATCCTGCAAATTCTGCGAAGTGCGATGTTTTGACATGTTTGTAGTAGTTTTCAATTAGTTCAGTTGAAATCTCTAAAATTGTTGGTGCTCAGACGGGATGATTTTAAAAGAGGATAGAGAGCGCTGATGGTATTGATTAAGGTTGCTCTATTATTGTCTATATGTGCAGTCCATTGTAGTTTGTTGTCAAAGGTTAGCCTTAAGTATTTTGAAGTCCATTGCCATTCCAAAGACTAGTAGTCGACAATTAGTTATCGTGGTATTTGTCGTCTTTTCCGGGTAATAAAGATTGCTTGGGCTTTGCCAGAATGAAGCTTTATCTTCCATCTTCTGAAGTGTTTCTTTAAAATTTCGATGGAGCACTGTAGATAAGCTTGCCTGGACGTAAGAAATATGCACGTATCGTCAGCAAGTAGAGGTATGTTTACTCTGTTACATATCAACTGTGTATAAGTTGTACAAAATAGGTGACAAGGAAGATCCTTGTGGTACTCTTGCTATAATTGAACGCTTGATTGTCTACACTAACTTCAAAAGCTCTGGTTTGTAAGAAAAATCCAACGAATTGTGTTAATGAGAATGGTATACTAAGATTATTGAGTTTGACAATGAGCCCAGCCCTTTGTCGAACGCCTTCGCGACATCAAACATGATTAGTCCCTTTCGAATTTCTTTCGTTTAGGCCACATCTTATGTGATGTACTACTCGCGATATTTAGAGGTCAGTAGAATGCTACGATTTCAAACCAAATTGTTCTAGAAGCAAGCAGTTACTTTGAGTGACAATCTCGTTGAGCCTAGAGAAAAAAATGTGCCCAGAAAGTTGGCTATGGATTAGAAAAGGCTGATAGGTTGCCAATTTCGTGGAAAAGTCAAATCTTTGTCGCGCTTAGGGACAACGATAATGATGGCCAGTTTCCAGTAACTAGGATGTTTTTTGAGATGCAAAAAAGTTAATTGTATTTACGATGCTCTGAAAGAGATTACCTGGCAGATGGAAATGGCGGAGATTGGATATTTCATCTGGCTCTGGAGATTTCCTTTTATTGATATTTTTTGCCAGAAGTTTAACTTCTTCCTGAGGTGTTGGTGGCATTATACATTTACCCTGTGTTCTGTTGAGCGAATTATTTGATGCAGCCTGCTTAATACAATATTTCTGTCCTGAAATATTTGGACAGCCTCCATAATAAACCAATTTCAAAGTCGAAACTGCGCATCAAATGCTCCCACTGCTTATTTTTGAATTGAGAGATTTGAACACGAATTACTCTAGTTAATCGATTTACTTTCTGGTTTAACCTAGAATCTCCGATTGACCTGGTTCGTCTCCGGATTTAACTTCTTCTCATTATCAAGATTTTGATTGTGTACAGAAGCTTATATTTCTCCACGTTATTGCATGTAACTGGTGATCGGATGATATTTTCGCTGGCCAAATATATATGGAATCCCGGCCGGTCGATTCTGGATATTTCTGTTCAAGGAGCATGAAGAAAGACGTCCTCTATCTGAAACGTAACTGGCTTAAGGTCTGAAGGAACATCGACTAGATATTGTCTTATTTATATTTTGCGTATGTTCATGTCTACTACATCACAATGAATGGGATCAAAGTATATAAGTTTTTTCGAAATGAGTGGACTGGATGAAGTGTCTGTGGAGAATCTGTGCAGGTATTTATCTGCTTGATTATTTCCCAGCGAACCCAAGCAGCGATTGGAACATTAAAATCTCCTGCAAAAAAGATTGGGCTTTTGTTTTCAGAAAATTTTATGAAGGTCTTCCGCGAAGTCCAGCTCATTTGGAAGTCTGTGAGCGGAAATTACCACGAAGTGGGGAAAACTCTTTTGGAATGACTGTTACTTCCATTCGCATGAGGTCAGAGATTTGAATGGAATGATGGTTGATGTGTCTAGCTGTGCCTTCGCCTCTGCCATTCAGCCGATCATTTCCGTAAATATAGTACTTAGGGATATGAAGCCGTTTACCCGGTTTCAAAAATGTTTCCTGAATGACCATGATGTCAATCCTGCTATCGCTAAGAAATTGCATTAGTCCCCCTTTTTTGGGTGTAATGGAATTCGTATTCGCGGTTTTCACGATTCATTTATTTGTTTAAAGCGTGGCATTTTTGGAAAATTTTGGTTGGGAAATAAGCCCTGGCATTTTTTTACTATCATATCCTTCGTAATTGAATGATGTTGCTCCTGCATGATGGCAAGAAACTGCCCGATATGCTCAGGGAGAGCTGAAAAAAGAGCTGTTGGAAAAGTTTGTGAGTTTCGCCCTATTATTTGTGTTTGAAGCTGGACAATCGGAGTTTGGTCAGTCCACGTGATCAAAGGACTGTTTAATATTTCTGGGATTTTTCATGCAACCTCCGTAGTTAACTCCACAGTTAACACACTTTGGCTTCTGCCCTGAAAGTTTGGTGTAAGATCTATGATTATAAAGGCCGTCACATTTGACACACCTAGAGTGTGCAGGACAGTTATTCGAAGATTGACCGAATTATCCACATTTGTGGCATTGCCCTTGAGCTCTAGGTATTTATGCCTCAACTTGCCAAACTGGGTGGCAGATGACACGGATATTGTAAATATAGTTTCCATTTCTCGGGAGGAGCACTTTGATAAGTTTCAATGACTCTCTTATGATTTTCAGGTAGAAAATTTCGATCAGACTAAAACCTTGCTTCACGGTGACCATTCTCACCACTTTGGGAGTGAGTCCACACCGCTAACAACAGTAGTGTTGGGTCGTCAGTCATATTGATATGTATTTGTATGAGTTACTCATTTTCAAATTTGAGGTGGTACAATGTCATACTTCAAATGAAGTGTCATGTTGCATTCCTTCAATTATCAGCACCGCTGGCAGCCATACAGCCCCACCGCCGCCGCTACGGTAGGATAGAACATTTATGCTAAGTACTGGTTACGTTTTTTTATAGATGGGGGATTTTTCATTATTGATTGTAGCATACTTCCACAAAAGATAAGATTTTCATATATTGGAGAATGATTTAATAGAGTATGTAGTTTTTGAATTTGGCGTTAACTCAAAAATGAAAAAAAAAATGTAGTTAAAACGTTTATGCTAAGGAGAGCAGTACTGTTACTAATCTACTAAACAATTTCCCAAAAATGGTAGCTAATTACCACCAAATTTTTTGTTTAAGTATCGTGCAAATCAAACTCAAAAATAAACTCGCATGCATACATTTTCGCCTTGTACTGCAATCCTTGTGCCTCAACTATCACAAGTCAATCGCTTCAAAGTTGAGCAAAGCACATCAATATGACAAAAAATGAGGTGGTACAAATCAAACTCATACTATTCTAGCGTACATATATTTTCCATTGAGTATTACAATCGCTGCGCCTCAAAAATCCCAAGTCAATCGCTTCGAAATTAACCAAAGCACCTCAATATGACAAAAAATGAGGTGGTACAAATCAAACTAGTCTCGCGTACATACATTTTCCATTGAGTATTACAATCGATGCGCCTCAAAAGTCTCAAGTCAATCGCTTCGAAATTAACCAAAGCATCTCAATATGACAAAAAATGAGGTGGTACAAATCAAACTAGTCTCGCGTACATACATTTTCCATAGAGTATTACAATCGATGCGCCTCAAAAGTCTCAAGTCAATCGCTTCGAAATTACCAAAGCACTTCAATATGACAAAAAATGAGGTGCGCCTCAAGTCAATCGCTTCACCTCAATATGACAAAAAAAATGAGTTGGTACAAATTTGAAGCTTGAGGTGATGTGACATTTTGTAGATGTGAATGGGACATTTGTCATGCATCTTGTATGAGTAACACAACACTAAACAACAGCGTTGAGTTGTTTTTCTTCTGAGAGATGGTACGTGTGATAAGCCTTAAGCTCGAAAAATATTTTTGTGATCAGCCTGCGATCGTTGGAGGTTTTGGGCAAAAATTGGATGCCAAGGTTTATCCGCTTTGTCGAGTTGAAATTGGTATTTCACTGTTTTAGAATTGGAACCATCACTGTCCACTGTTAAGGTTGGTGAAGAAGAATTGGGACTGCCTTTGAAACAGCCCCAGTCTCAGCGACAGAGCTTTTGGTTTCAGAGCTAGAGATTCCTCGTTCGCCAGTGATTTGCCTTTGCAAGCAAAGAAAGCCACTTTTGTATGGTTTCGCACTATCTGTTTAGGCTGACTATGGAGGTTTCTATGTACGGCTTTTAATTTTTTAGTATTACCGACATGTCTGAAGAGCTGTCTTCTCAATTGGATGATTCACCAGATCCTAATGTGCTGGATTCTTCAGCATCAAAGAAAGAAAACGAGGTTTGACGCCTCCTTCACTTCTTATTTATATTATTTGTTTTATTTTATTCTTTGTTTTATGAATTTTAGCACCTAATTCTTTAAGTAGCTCATCATTGTTCCTGACTAACTTTTAACTGACGCAGTGTTGCTCAGCCAGCTCACATTGGATTTTTTAAAGCTCTTGTAAGAGTCCATTTAATTTATCATTGCTTTGACACTGGACGTCAAAAATATTACTATGCTGTCTTGGGTGAAAAAACGCCCCCTGAAACTATGGAGACTGCTTTCTTACTATCACTCAGTGTACATGTACGGCACTTATCTACACAAGTATCAAATTATCCTTTAAATCTTCTCTTTTTCGCATTTATTTAGTTATTTTAGTTATTTATTTGTTGTTTATTTATTTGTTACTTATTTAGTTTTTCTATGCTTTTCAATTTTGTTTGCCATTCCACATGTCATTTATACCTTGTTTGATTGAATGAATAAACTAAATTAAATAAATGCTTTTTTAATTAGAACCATGAACATTACGATCGTTTTCGTCTTTCTTCGCATCTACAGTTTCCATTTCAATCAATATTTTACAAGGAATTATATTATTTTCGCTAAGCTCAATAAACTTTGCGTTCTGAATGATTGCCTCAAGTTTCACGCTCGCATTGAAGAAATTTTGATGCACAGAAGATCACATAATTGAAAGAATTTAATAGAAATATTATTGAAACTATTATTTTTAAAAACATGTATAAATCATTCCAACAAAATGCTGTTCCAATAATTACAGCAAAACACTCAATCTGTGGTTAGCGAAACCAATCGCTTCAGCCTATAAAAGCCCGGGCACTGTGAGCTATATAATCATTCGAAATGATTCGTTTAACTGCATTTACAGTTATCTTTACTGCCTGCGTTACTGCACTAGATGAGCAAATTATTGGTGGAAAAGCTGTACACATCAAGGAATATCCATTTCAAGTATCTCTAAGATACAATGGAACTCACCGGTGTGGAGGATCTGTCTACAAAGCCGACGCCATTATTACTGCCGCTCATTGTCTCTCTGAATCTGATCGCTCTAGATTCACTATTCATGCTGGGACAAGTTTTCGGAACGGAACAGGCACTGTCAGAAAGGCTACTAAGTTCATTCAGCATCCGGAATTCAATGAAGCAACACTAGAAAACGACATTGCCATTTTGATCTTGGAACATCCCTTCAACTTCACCGACTCGATTCAACCGATCTCTCTTGCCAGTTCCACCCCATATGACGGATCCGAGGTACACGTATCGGGCTGGGGTCTCACCTCTTTAGATGGAAGCTATGCCCATAAGCTGCAAGTCGTCGATGTGAGGATTGTCAATCATAACAAATGTCAAAACGATTTCAAAGGTATTCACATAGCTAATACTATGTTGTGTGCTGCTGTTAGTGAAGGTGGCAAGGACGCTTGTGGTAATGATTCTGGTGGTCCTATGGTTCAAACTGGTCAAGCTGGTGGTTCAAAAAAGTTGGTCGGTATTGTTTCATTTGGATATGGATGTTCAAATTTCCCTGCAGTTTACACTAACATCGCTTCATTTAAGTCGTGGATCGAAGCGACAGTTTAGATCGTTTCATCAACGACAATACTTCAAATTGTAAATGTATTATACTGTTTATTTTTTTCATATGAAAGGCAAATATGTTTTGTACCTGTCCTCGTTAGAAACATAACCAGAGTTATCTGATCAAAAACGAGTAAGTGAAGGCAAGGAACATTGAATTACTCTCGAATTTTCATTCTAATTTGTAATTATATTACTTTTTCTCACAATTTCCAGAAAGATAGACTAATTTTTAAGCAGTTCCAATGACACGAGCTCCTAGGAGTTCACTTTATGCCACGTTTTAATTAAATACCTCTCACAGCTAAAGCAATATAAAGACTGATGTGATCATCGTTGATCGGCTATGAATGGATTCGAACTACGAACTACAAAGCTATCAGCTGGTGCTCTGACCGCTCTGCTACACAAGTATGAGCGAAGTGGCCCAAACCAGCGCACTTTTCTCGTAGGCTTCAGCTCTTATATATAACATATTCATTCGTTTTGGTGGCGACGACCCTTATTTCCTTTGTTTTCACTGTCAGGCTTTAGTACCAAGGGGATATTTTAGCTAGATTCTCGACGTCAACTCGACTATAAACGATCCTAGCCAAATATGTACATGAGCTTGTGAAATAGTAGAGCTGCACCTACAATAGTGTATGCAAGGACAGTATAGCCTCACTGTGCAGAAATGATTTCAAAATAGAAGGCTCATATACCAAAAATTGGAAATTTGATCTCGCCAAAGGTACCCGGTATTTATTTTGGATAGACAAACATCCTAAAGCGGCATGGTAAATTGCGTTAGAAATCTGTTCCGGGCCAAAAAATTTTGACCAATAGCTCCAAACAACCTGTTGGCAAGTTTACCACCAAATTAGATGTTACAGCCTGGCTTTGTTCAGCCCCAGGTTTTGGGAAGTTTTCAAGTTTATTTGTGTTTTCACAAACAAAATCAAAAATAAACATCGAGAGAGGTACCAGAAACGCAATAAGAAAATACTAAAAGGTTAGTTTTACGCGTGAATGACATTTGGCGCCGTTTTAGGACATTCAAAGTAAGATAATTTGCACTACACTAGTTGCCCAGAGTGTGTAGATCATTCTGTAGCAGAAAGCAGTCTTCAATTGTATCGATTACTCTGAATATTTTAAGATCGTCTGTGTAAAGAAGGGAGAAGGAGTTTAGGAGACCCGGAAGATCATTAATGAAGATTAAGAACAACAAGGGGCCAAGTATCGATCCTTGCGGAACACCAGAGGTGGGATTGAAGGGAGCAGAGGAGCACGTTCATAAATGTAACAAGAAAACCAGGAGAGCAGCGGACCATAGAAACCATATTTGTCTAATTTCAAGAGAAGAAGCACGTGGTTATCAGAGTCGAATGCCTTAGAAAAATCAATGTAAAAAGCATCCACCTGTCTTTGCTGATCGATGGCAGAAGCAACAGTCTTGCTGAAAGATAACAAGTTGGTAACAGTAGATTTACCTTTGGCAAAACCATGTTGCTCGTTGGCAAGGAAAGGCTCGAATAGAGGATAAATTCTGTTGTAGACAACTCTATCAAGTAGTTTGCTAAAGCAAGGTAGAAGCGGAATTGGACGGTAATTGGAAATAAAAGCGGGGTCACCTGTCTTAACTATGGGAAAAATGTTGGCTGATTTCCATATGGAAGGAAAAGTACCAGATGCGATGCTTAGGTTGAAAATAATGGACAGGGGTACACAAAGTGAAGAAGATATTGACTTGTATATTAGGAATACCATCAGAGCCAGAAGAAGAGTTAGAATCGAGACAACTCATTGAATATTCAACTTCTAAAGGGTTTGTACGAAACGAAGAGAGCACTCGAAGGTTAGCGCGAAACAACGAGTTTGTGGTGAAAGAAACATGTGGAGGAGAAAGAGGGTTTTGTGTGGAAGAAAATGACGAGAAAAAAACCAGCAAAGAGCTCACAGGCCTCTTCAGTTGTCGTGGCAGAAATTTAATCAAGAAACACATTTTGAGGAATGACGGGGGATTTTTTCAGTGAGTGAATAAATATGGCATATGGACAACAAGAAACGAAAATTTTTTTTCAAAATTCACAAGAAAGGAGATAAACTGCTATGCGAAAACTACAGGGGCATATCACTACTTTGCACGTCGTACAAACTCTTGACAAAGATTTTAGAGTTAAGGATTTCCCATCACACTGAGAAAATTCTTGGTGAATATCAAGGTCGTTTCAGACGTGGAAGATCGACAACTGACCAAATATTTACGGTCAAACAAATTTTGGAAAAATGCTGGGAATTACAAAAAAAATATTCGTCGATTTCAAACAAGCGTACGACAGCATCAACCGAACTGCATTATATAACATCATGCTGCAGTTCGGAATCCCAGCAAAGTTGGTACGACTGGTGAAAATGACCATGACCGACTCCAGGTCACAAATGCTGATTCAGAATAATATGACCGACTCGTTTTCGACGAATACAGGGCTAAAACAAGGGGATGGATTAGCTCCGGTACTCTTTAACTTAGCACTTGAGTATGTCATCAGAAAAATCCCCGTTGACACTAGTAGCTTACGCTGATGACATCAACATTATGTCACGTTCGTTCAGCGACGCCAAGGAAGTATTTGTAGCTCTAGACGAAACTGCCAATGAAGTTGGTCCTCAAACCAACAAACAAAAAACAAAAGTTATGACTCAATCAATGAAAAGGACGCCAATAAGACAAAACATAACGATAGGGGACTATAGCCTTGAAAACGTAGACAACTTCGTGTACCTAGAGACGAACCTCTCGAAGGATGGGAATGAGCTTGACGAAATCAAACGACGGATTCAATTAGCCAATAAGAAATTTTTTTCGGTGCTTCCCACTTTAAAACCTCTATGCGTACACAGAAATACGAAGCTTCGCATATGTAAAACAATTATTAGACCTGTGCTATGCTACGGAAGCGAAACCTGGACAATGACCCAGGCGTCTGAAAAAGCCTTGAATACGTTCGAAAGAAGAGTATTGTGAAGGATCCTCGGTCCAATACGGGAAGAAGATGGATGGCGAATCCGATACAACAACGAGCTGTATACCAAATATGACGAGCCGGAAGCCTCTACAATCATACGGCTCCGAAAACTACAATAGGCTGGCCACGTCGATCGAATGAGCGACAATCGAATCCCCAAACGGTCTCTCAAGGGGCGAGCGAGCGGAGCCAGGCCAGTCGGTAAGCCCCGCAAGCGCTGGGAGGATTCGATAGCTGCTGACAGCAGGTCACTTCTGGGAACACCGAACTGGAGGACACGGTCTCTGAACCGAGACGAATGGAGGCGAAGAATTAAAAGGCTAAGGCTCGATTCGGGCTGTAGTGCCCCGATGATGATGATGAATAAATGATCAGAATGGTTTTGAATTGGTGGAACTAATAGAAGCCTCAACTCTGGCAACGTAGGCACGCATGGCTTCTTTAGCGACCCTCTTTGCATGAGAGCGTAGCTTTTTAAACTCAAGCAGGTCATCATGCAAAGCTGAACGTTTGAATTAGGCACGAGCAACATACTTTGCCCTAAGGGTAGCAGCAACTTCAGAGGTAAGCCAGGGAGCATCATTAGGTCTCCTGGGACGACATAAATGAGTTCTGCATAAGAATGATTAATTGATTTTGTAAACTTTATTGCTTTTATGCCTGGTCTGGACTAGATTAATTTATGAAATAAAATAAAATAGAATTCAAAGATGCCGAAAAGAACAAAAACATCAAATATCATGCCCACTACGTAAAATTGGAATAGATGAGCAAAATTCCATTCGTTTTGTAACGGACGATTAGCCAAGAGTTAAATCGTTCGAAAACACGATACTGATTTTTCCATTCTTATCTGAAAATTTCACATGTTTACTTCAATTGACAATAATATACTTCAAAAACAATTAAAATACTCCGTCAAATCACTCAACCAACTGCCTACACTATACCCGAAATCATCGAAATATCCATTAAATAATTTCCTGGGTGTCATCAAATAAAAGTGTTTTATTTTTAGCAAAAAATTACCTATCACATTTGATTCGCTGATGACGTCCGGATTCGTTTAAAGAAATGCTATCGAATGGAAAGAATTAAACAATCTGAGAATGTTTGTACCTACATGTATACGACTTGTCAATGAAACGGGCCGAGCAGTCATTGTCACCATGTCGTTTTATTAGGCATACATACATATGTATATATTCGTACATATACCTTGCGAATGAATAAATGGGAGAGAGAGAAAAGAAAAATACTGAAATATCTACATTTCTTCAATTGAAACCTGCACTAACAGGCTGTCTATTTGCGCAAGGGATTATGTTCTTAAAATTCAGCATAAAGAAAATTAAACTTTGCAATGTTTACGTGCACTTGCCGTGGATTTAGATAAAACTGTAATAAAATATTGTGTTTGAGTGTTTTCGTTGTTGCTATTGTTTAAACACAAGAAAATGAACTATATCCTTGAAATAATATCGCTAAGTGGATTCAATATAATACCGGCATACACACGTAATATATCTATATGTTTGAACGTAATAGCCCGTTCACACTCGGCTCTAAATCAGGCGATTTCGATCAGCTGATCGCTTTAGAGCTAAATCAACTTAAATCTACCTGATTACCCATACATTTTTTTCGGTTTCCGACCGAGTTAATCAAGTAGATTTAGAGTTAATCAAGTACAAATCAGGTACTATTGTGAATTTTTCCGGGCTGAATTGTTCTCAGAGCGTGCTTAATTCCATCCGTGAGAGGGAGAGTAGATTTCAACGAAATGTCATTCGAATTTCGTTCAAATATAGCAAAAATTGGACAAAAAAGGAAAATGTGAGTTGTACAAAATGAAAAGAAAATGCTCTTGCATGTTTCTGCACCATTTTGAACAACTTTCATGCAAAAAAAATTGTACACACAAATTCGAATGACAGTTCGCTCTCTAAATCTCCTCATTCTAAATCACTTCGGGTAGTGTGAACGCTTACCTGATTAACTTTGACAGCTTCTAAATCTACTTGATTTAGAGTCGAGTGTGAACGGCCTATAAGCGAAGATTAGTTTATTGTGAATTGCTTATTGAGCGCTTTCGGTCGAACGAAAAATAACTCGAGATAAATGTGTAATAAAATCTACTATTTAAACAAAAATAATTATCGAATTTCGAGTAAATGTGCGCTGGATGAGTTTTATGATCATTTTTATGAGCTAGGATTTGTTTGTAAGCATTCAAAGAGCACTGTGTCTATAAAAAAATAATTCCGCATTGATTAATGACCTAGACCTAACTTTTTGGCAAGTTAATTGTTCATTAATAAAAAAAAACTCAATACGGTAGCAAGTATGACACCACATTTTATTTGTGAACATCTTGCAATGTCACCTTCCTTGAAACATGTCTTCCCAAAATTTGCTCCCTATCGTCTGTAGATTTTGTACGCTATTCGCTTTTATACTCTTCCTTTGCTAACAAACAGTAAAACGTTCATTTCACGCAAATGTCGCTATTCACACCGACATTTATACTCAAACCATTTCTATTGCCATGGCAAAGAGAAGAAACCCTTGTGTATGAGCTTCTTGAAAGGACTTTCCACACTCTCTCACGCATCACATTGTATGCACAAAGCTAAGAGATTCGTACGCCGTGAATAAACATGAAATTGAATTTTTATTCAGCCAAATGCTTGCAGAAATATGGTAAACATAATATAGATAATTTTCATACGATATTGTTAAAGTGCCAGACGATTGTAAGTTTGAATTAAGCGATGCGAAGCTATATGTATATGTATGTTGTCTACATATGTATGCATGTAATTTCGCAGTTCGTTTATTTTGCAATTTAATGCGTTGGCGAATTGTTTCGAATACTGCGAATGTTTCCCTGGGGTGCGAAAATAGATGATAGCTTTTTCATAAAAGGTATAGAAATTTCGAAGGAACTGTAAAATTATGCAAAATTATATTGTGTGCAGCATTCCATTGCCTTTAATAATAACCTGTTTTTTTCATGCAAATCAAAATCACAATAGAAAATTGTTGTTGGCAAGAATGTGCAAACAATTGGTTTGTGCCCTTGCTAGCATAGCTTAACTTTGATAATTCAGGACTCATTTATTTTTTCTCATTAGAATTTTTTTTGTGTTTGCTGTTGATACCTCTAACTGGAGCGTACCTTGAGCATATATGTTGTGACCCGAAAGATGGTGAACTATGCCTGATCAGGTTGAAGTCAGGGGAAACCCTGATGGCACTATTTGTCAAGATAACCACATTATCTTCGTATCAAAAATCACTAGAACGTTCCCAACGAAATTTTAAAAAAAAATTGGGTCAATGTCTAGATGATGGGATCGTCGATCGGAAGGTGGAGGAAGTGGTTTGGCTGACGTTGCCCAACACTAGCAAAGTGTTTTTAGATGGAAGCGGGGAAGTGGTGACTTGCGGAAGAAGAGGTGAACAATAGACTTTTATTTATCAAATTTAAAAATGCAAACCCCAGCTCACCGTCTCCACCTTTAACCATCATAATGTAGTCTATCAGATGGACTAAACCTCCACCTTCCCACTTCTACTGTTATATTAACAGAATGGAGTCATCGAGCATTCTTTGCCGTACAAGGGGTAGAAGAAAGCCGGATGACTTCATTCAGTTTTTAGCCATCAGAATCTATTCCATTAAAGTCGAGTTACCGGACTTCACTCTGATATCTTTTCCTGCATTTCACACCATTAGAAGGCGCGCGCGTAGATGCAGTGTTAAAAATATATCAAAAACATAAATGAAGGTAAATAATAATAATAATAACTTGTTGTAAATCATAATGTGATTATAATGTGATAATAGCTTATTGTAAATCACGTGATGAAATACGAAAAGCTATTTTGGAACTCAACTGCAACAAAGGTCCT
Source organism: Nemotelus pantherinus (assembly GCA_963978885.1). Classification (NCBI taxonomy): domain Eukaryota; kingdom Metazoa; phylum Arthropoda; class Insecta; order Diptera; family Stratiomyidae; genus Nemotelus; species Nemotelus pantherinus. The sequence continues at coordinate 244,096,996 of OZ022264.1, read as the reverse complement.
GGGCCCGATCTTCTTCCTCCGATCTTTTTATGCAAGTGTGTGGAGCAGCTTATAACTCCCTTGCATATATTCTTTAACCCTAGAAGCATAATCTACGTCTCTGAGACGTATACATATTAAATAATTATTTGTCTCTTTCCAACGCTTTGAGCTAGAGCTTTGTTTTTTCGTGCCAACTTAGTGTCCACCGAGATACATATATCAAGCTGTGATTACGTTTTCCTGGTAAGTGCCGCCTTTTCTGTAATATTGCTTGCTTCTACGTCTCTGCGACGTATGTTTATGCTTTACGTAACTTTTGTGAATTTTGGTTAGTATTTGTTTCTGTTATTTTTAGGTTTTTATAGATTTTTTCGAGGCATTTATATATTGCTGCTGCTTATTTATCATCACGGCGTATTCAAGATCATTGACAGTGGAAGAAATTGAACAAATTTTAACAGAATATGATTATTTGGCTGGAGATTCAGCTTCAGACGAGGAGGATTGCCAGCAAGAGGACGATGTCCAAAGTGATTTAGAGGAGGATCTTGGATTGCAATATAATGATTTAGCTCAGGAACAAATCAAATCTTTTTCACTTGAGTCTATTCTGCCATCAGAATCCATCAGCTCCATGCGTCTGATTCACCCAACAAAGAGAATACTACGAGGTCAGAATGGGAAAGGGGTGGAGTTGACTCCTTCAAAGTCCTCAAAAAATTTCAAAAAACTCCTTGACTCCAAACAAAGGGAGGAGTTGACTCCTTCGACCAAATGTGTTCAAGCATGACATGCAGGCGCAAAACCAATATATGGCTGATGGCGGTAGTTTACGGGATTTTGAATATGGCTTTCGTTAATTCATTCATAATTTATAATCACAACAAAACGGCCAACCATGAAAAGCCACTGGGAAGGAGAGATTTCATGAAAAAATTAAGTTCCGGTTTGTCAACATTTTGGATGCAACAACGACTTAGCGCTTCCACTTTGAAGCGGAAATTACGTAAAAGCATTCAACACATCTTAACTAAAAAACCATCGTCAGCAGTGCATGTTGACGGAGAGGACGAACCTTCAACAAAAGAACAACGCTATTGTTAGTTTTGTTCTTATAAAAAACGAAGAATGTCTAAACTTTTATGCCACAAATGTAGAAAGCCAGCTTGTGGTGAGCACAAAGTTGATGTTTGTGTGCTCTGTGCCAAAGTACATTTAATTGTTAATATTAAAAGTTTGAACAAAATTTTTTTTATTAAAATATCGTTATACATTTCATTACTTTATCCTAAACCCAGAACCTATCAATTTAAGGTATAAAAATATCATTTACTTTACGTTATAGAACAGTTTTAGTATTATATGTCTCAGAGACGTATGATTATGCTTAACGTACTATAAAATAAGATTATGCTTCTAGGGTTAATAGATCATTTTCGTCGGGAGTTTTTCCATCCTGTTGAAAGCTTTCATATGTCACACCCATATTCAAGAATGGTGATCAACGCTGTATTGAAAATTATAGGGGCATTGCCATTTTGTCTTCGATTCCGAAACTTTTCGAAAAGGTGGTATACTACAAACTTTCTCCCCTAGTTGATTCCCGTCTGAACGAGCAACAAAATGGCTTTAGAAAAGGTCGCTCAACTACCACAAATTTGACAATCCTAATCTCAAACGTTCTACACAAAATGTAGAAAGGATACCAAATTGACGCAGTCTACACAGACTTCAGTAAGGCATTTGACAGAGTTGACCATTCTACCCTAATTCTTAAGCTACAGAAATTCGGTATTGTCGGGTCTTTACTTAGATGGCTGACTTCCTACCTTCTCAATAGAAAACATTGTGTAGCATTTCAAGGACTTTTATCGAAAAACATTACTGCTACCTCTGGTGTACCACAAGGTAGACATCTTGGTCCACTTCTATTCAATATACTTATTTCCGGCCTATCTGGCGTCCTTGCTAACATATCTCATTTACTTTAGGCAGACGATCTCAAAGTTTATCAGACCATTGAATCCAAATCGGATGCCCTCTTTCTCCAATCCAAGCTTGACTCACTTGATCATTGGTGCAATGTAAACAAGCTCTCTCTCAACATTGATAAATGCCAGGTTATTAGTTTTTCCAGAAAATGCACGGTCACACAAAATACGTACTTCCTCGGCAATAATATGCTAACTCGAGTTGATAACATTGCTGACCTCGGTGTTATCTTAGATGAAAAACTCCGCTTCACCTAACACTACGATAAAATACTTTCTCGTGCAAAGAAACAACTAGGCTTCATCAAAAGACGTGCCAAAGAATTTCGTAACCTGTGGGTCACCAGATCCTTATACACTTCACTTGTACTATTCTCGAAGACGCTTGCATTAGCTGGAATCCTGCTTTTGAAACCCACAGTCACCCCACAACCCTTATGATTTTAATAGCCTGCCCCCTTATGAGTTTTGACTGGGTCATTTAACCTTATCGACACTAGCCTCCAGAAGAATGGTGATATCGGCCTGCTTCACATTCGACGTCATTAGAGGCGTTATTAATGGAGAATTCCTGAATAATAAAATTTTGATAATTATTCCTGTGAGGAACACCAGGTCCAATCGTTTCCTAAAAGAATATTCTCATTCGACCACATATGGAGCTAATGAGCCAGTAAATAGATGAAGCAGAGTATTCAACAGCATAAGCACTTCATATTCCCCTACGATTTCCAAATCATCCTTCAAATGCTCTCTTTTTCATGCCATCCGTGCCCCTAAACCTTAAGCTATAGCTTATATGTCAATGTTTTATTTATTGAATGTTATTTATTAATTTATTTGTTACTTTTTTAATTTGTTTGTTACTTATTTAACTTGTTTGATTTTACTTTTTCCCTTACTTTACTTTACTTTTCCATTTTATTTTTAATTTGATATTTTATATGTGACTTTGTACCTTGTTTGGTGAATAAATAAATAAATAAATAACAAACTAGGATTACAATTCTTCGCTACAAATATAATAGTTTCAAAAAACCAGATAAAAAATTAAGATTAGCATGAACATGAAAAAATTTACTTATTAATCAATAAGCAGAGCTTAGTTACATTTGATGAACAGATGAATGATGAAGCAGCGGTTTCTTTCACGTAATCATCATCAGCATTCGAATGAAAACCTGCCAAATAATATTAAAAAAAAACAGTTCGATTGCTTCGAGGTAATCAAAATGGCGCACCGGCTATGTAAACGGACCAATGGCTTTTTTCATGGCCAAACCGTAGCACGCCACATCGCAAATTCTTCCAGAACCTCTCGATACTTTGCATGTGGGCAGCGGACACAGGATCAATAAATTTCACAGATAGCACTCCTGTTCGAGCAGTCATATGCACTTCAACAATCAGAGTATATGGCCGTATCATTAATAATATTTTCTCTAATGGCTACCAATAAAGTTTAGCTGTCTCGTGTATCAACGGGAACTGGAAACACCTCTTTTGTTCAACGGCAAATGCCTCCAAAAACCCAATCGTCGATCTCGGCAATAGTGACAGGACCATCAGCTGGATGGTGATGAGGGAAGTGAGAGAGGTGGAAGAGGTTTTAAATTTGAAAAATAAAATATATTTTCCGTTTTTTACCCACATCTTCTGCGAATCCAATTTTTAAAAACAATTTTGTAATGTTGGACAAGGTCAACCACACTACCTACATTTCTTTCCACCACTTTATTTATTTATTTATTTATTTGGTGCGTATTCAATACAACAGGCAAACTGTCCAATTGCAGATTGGATACAATGAACTAAATAAGAATATATAAATATAAAAAATACAAGAAATTCTTAAAGTATTAAATAATAGAGTAAAATTAAGCAGAGTAAAAAAGAAAAGAAAGAATCCATTATAAACAAGAATAAAAAATAAAATTAATTAATTAGAATCAAAAATGTTGCTTCGAACCATATTTTTGAAAATGGCAATAGATTGTGAAAGAGGACCAAGTTGAAGACTGTTGTGAGTGCGTAAGAGTCGCAAAACGGGAGAGTAGAAGAGAATGTAAGTAGGAGCATACAGTACTTCAAATAGAATGGAGGATCTGATTGGCCTTACGGATTCCCGCTCAATGAACAAAAATGCTAATGAGGAAGATAGGTAGTCGCGACAGATTTTGAAAAGGAAACTCTCATCTAAGTAAACTCTGCGCTGCTCAAGGAGAGGAATGTTAAGAAGAGATAGACGTTCACTATAGGGTAAATACGGCAGACTATATTTAATAAGTAAAGTACGTGTAAACCTGCTCTGAACTGATTCAACAGCGTCAGAGAGGTATTTGAAACGAGGACATCACACTTGACTGCAGTATTCAAGTACAGAACGGACTAGGGTAATAAACAGGTGGACACAAGTAGAAATACTAAATGAATTGTGGCAGGAACGAATCACAAAGCCAGCAATCCGAGAAGCTTTTCTAGTTATAGTAAGGACATGAAAGTCGAATTTCAGTTTGCGATCAAAAGTGACCCCAAGATCCGAGAAATGATCGACCCAAGAGAGGATAGTGCCATCAATAGCATAAGGAAAGACATGAGAGTGAAGCTTAAGCAAAAAAGACATTGAAAAACACTTAGAGACATTAAGGGACAAACAGTTCAAGTTACACCAACCAGAGAGAGCATACAAATCATCCTGAAGAACCAGAGAGTCAGCAGTATTTTTGATGACTCGGAAGATTTTTAAATCATCTGCATATAGAAGACATGAAGACTTAAAAACAGTGGGAAGGTAATTGACAAATAGATTGAACAAAAGAGGTCCTAAGATGGAACCTTGAGGAACACCAGAAGAAGGGGAGAACGGTAAGGACGACAAACCAAAGAGGGAGACGACACAAGTGCGAGCAGTTAAAAAGGAAGAGATCCAGGAAAGCAGAGGTTCACGAATGCCATAATGCTTCAGTTTAACAAGAAGCAGCATAGGATTAGCAGTGTCAAAAGCTTTGGCAAAATCAGTATAAATGACATCAACTTGATTGTAACTGTCAATTGCAGAAGCGATTACATGAGTAAACTCAACAAGGTTCGTAAAGGTGCTCCGGCCTTTTACAAAGCTATGTTGTTGCTCTGCAGAGACACAGTAGAGGGTATCATAGATACGATTGAAAACGAGGCGTTCCAAAATTTTGGAAAAGCAAGGAAGAATGGAGATAGGGCGATAGTTAGAAACATGGTTCCCATCACCCGATTTGAAAATGGGAAGAATGTTAGAGAGCTTCCAAGAGGACCGAAATTTACCAGCACAAAGACTGACATTGAATAAGACGGCTAAAGGGATACAAAGGAAGACGCAAGATTTTTTACGAAAAAATTGAGAATACCATCCGGGCCCAGGGAACAGTTAGAGTCAAGTGAGGAGAAAAGCAATTCAACCTCTACGGGGTTAGTTACGACTGAGGAGAGACTAGCAGGGAAATCAAAAGAAAAGCAGTCAGTAGCAGGAATCGATGGAATAGTATAAACAGAAGAAAAAAACATAGCAAAGAGATTGCAAATGTCAAGAGGATTAGGAGGAAGCTTTTAAGGAGCGGACAAAAGACCAGAAACTTTTAGGGTTATTCGAGTTCAAAGAAGTTTCAACAGACGAGGACTGAGTAGTGCTAATCTAGTTTCTTCTTCTCATTGATGGTCTCATCATTTAGAAATTTACCAAAAATTTCACCCTGCTAATTGTCCCTTAAGGCCCCCATTTACGAGCAGTCCATGAGTCCGAATGGCCTGAAGCCAGGCCAAAATCTCACCGTGTGTTGGAGAACTCGGAAGGACTCATGGACTCAAGTAACCAAATTGGATTTCCAATCAATCCAAAGTCCATGGGGACAAGCAATCGGGCCATTTTTTGGCTCGACCGTGTGAGGGAAAATAGTAAAGCGAATTTGGACAATCCATAAAATGGACAATCCATAAAATGGATTAGTAGTGTGTGATGAAGCCTCAGTGCAAACAACGTGGCAGTCTTGCTTCACACGCTGATCTGTGATAAGCTCATTGACTGTTTCTATGATTATTTTATTTAATCGAAAAAATCAGCATAATGGATAGTGGTGGCCATGATTTTGTTTTGGAAACTATCGAATAATATAGGTCACATGAATGTATATTATATTATTTGACCCAAAGCCTGCAACCGCTTGTCGATCATTCATGAGGTCAATCTTTCGTGAGTGATAGTTTACCTCATATTTATGTCATTTCGTTTGATAAATGGGTGATCAACCGTAGCACCTTTGATTACCTTTTGATTACCTTTTTATATTTTTTTCATCTTTTTGACTATACTAGTCTGTAAATATTATACAACTTTATAATAATAAATAAATAAAATCATCTGCTCCTCAGATTCCCAAAAAACTGCAGATACTATACGTAATAAACTATACGTAATTTTACTCGTTTAACTTGTTTGAATCAAATCACCCTAAACCCATAATATTATCCAATTTCAATATTAAAGCTATTCGTAAATTATTAATTAATCCTTCGAGATATTATCAATACTAATCTCGATAGCAAATATAAATACATAATACATGTTCAGCATCTTCTTAACTTCTAACACATCAAATCAGTGTACTAAAATCTGATTCGTCATCAAAATCGAAGTCGATCCTGTGTCAACAACGATGTCATCGTTGTTTGTTCGATGTCAGGCTATTTTTCCATCTGTCAGATACTCATACTTCGCATCGCTTGCAACCAATCATCTTCAGCATGACCTTTTCAATGACGACAATTTTCACGAAACGAACATTTTCGATGCGATAACAAACCAAATATGATGCTCGTCTTTTCGTGTTGGTCTTCCCTATCCACCAGAGGGAGGGACATCTTTTAAGCGATTGACTTTTGACAGCCAAGACGGATGAGAAACGTTTAAGTGAGTCTGTTGTCGATGAAGTGAATGAAACTGACTTTGAGCCGTCATTGATGAAAGCCTCTGTGTGTATAGTTGTGATGACTCCTGACTCAGATTGATATGAGTTTAAAGCGGTCCTTTGCGAGTGTCAGCCATCAAAGTTTGATGACTGGTCCCGATGATTGATTTCTGTTTGATGAAGTTTCGATTTAACCGAAAATGTATTTTATTGAAGCTGTGGGGGATGATGCTGATGCTATCGGAAAATCTGTTTGGTTTCAAGTTATCCTTATATGATAAGGATAGATACATGTCTAGCATAAGAAAATCAAACATGACCTTTGCTACGAGTCCGCAAAGTCGTCTGGCATAGTTTTATGATGGACCAGACGTTGTTTGAACTGAATGCTGATTGGCAGTTTCTAATTACTATTTACTTAGTTTTCTCCCAAAATAAATGATGTAGACATTTATTTTGATACATATCCATCCTTATAGACGGAAGGCTATATGTTGGTTGTTTGCTTGACATGAGCATGAAAGAATATTTGAAGCTTAACGCTAATCGGTCTTGTCCCAAGAATTTTTTTTTCTCACGTTCTATACGTATTCACTGAGAACCGTTGTCGCCGGCGAACTTTATTTAAAAAAGTATTCCGTGTAAGCATTTCATTTAACTTGCAACACTTTAGTACTTGTGATTCAGTTTGCGCTAATTGGCTTTGCACTAATTTATTCATTAAGTAGAAAGTCTTAGTTAAATGAACTGAAACGAATTTTATAATTGATTCGGCTGGGTGAGTGGTTAGGCATCACTAATTATATGAGTGACTTTGAATAATTGATGTCTAAAGGCTTCCAATAAAGATTTAAAGTATTTTGATAATTATTTTATTAAATTTTGTGAAGAATGTATGTAAAATTGAGATTAACTGTCTGACGCTTCAATCGAATCAATCGGACAGTTTTAAACTTTCGTCAAGCTAATCTACGAAGGCTTATGCAACCTCATTTGAGAGATTTTCCCTTACTCATCTCAGACTCTGACCAGGCCTCAACACTAATCTTTCAGAAGCCTTATTTTACGATACTCCTGTTTAAAATTTCGCCTCTCGCATTCATTTATCGTCCTTATTTGCTTCCCAATCACTGAATCGGCAATGAATATGATGAATGTCTACTTGAATCTGTCAAAAGATGGTCACTTTTACTTTAGACATACTCTGAATTTCGGTGTATACACAGTCGTGCCATAAGTTTTGTCCTTAAGTCGAATGAGTCCGCACAACCCATACGACTGACAGTCGAAACGGCTTTATTTTTTCAAAATATAGAGTGGACCCTATACTGCAAAATTAGCCTCGGTTTGTATCGTTTAGTCGAAGAGGCAACATGAAGTGGAGCGTCAAAGAGAATCGCATCGCTGTGATCGCGCTTCACAAGTGCAAAAAGTCACCGGTAGAGATTTTCAGCTTGCTCAAATCATTGAAAACTTCTCAAAAGTTTGTTTATCGGTGCATTCAACGGTTCAACGAGACCTCTTCAGTTAATGACAGACCTAGAAATGGCAGGCCACGCACTACGAGGACACCAGTAGCTTTGAAAGACGTGTCTGCGAGAATTCGGCAAAACCCTGTCCGAAAGCAGAAAATCATGGCACGGGAGATAAATATCCGAAAAAGAACGATGTCCCGCATCATCAAAGAGGATTTAAAACTTGGGGCTTACCGAAGAACAGCGGGACAGCCGTTAACACCGGCTTTGAAGAAGATACGAGCCACAAGATCGATGGCGTTACTTTTAAAATTCTCTTCAGTGATGAAAAAATTTTCACCATAGAAGAAAAATTCAACCAGCAAAATGACAGGGTTTACGCCCACAGTTCTCGGGAAGCTGCTGAAAAAATTCCAAGGGTCTAAAGAGGTCATCATCCTGCTTCAGCCATGGTTTGGTGGGGTGTTTCGTACGACGGAGTCACTCAGCTGCATTTTTGTGAACAAGGGGTTAAAACAAAGGCAGCAAACTGCCAAAGCGATGTCTTAGAGAAGGTAGTCAAACCACTCAACGATACCATGTTTCATGGGGAAGACTGGACGTTCCAGCAAGACTCAGCGCCAGCTCATAAAACAAAGATGAACCAGGAGTGGTGTGCGGACAATCTGCCCGACTTCATAGCCGCTGAGGATTGGCCCTCTGGCAGCCCCGATTGGAACCCGCTTGACTATCACTGTTGGGACTGGCTCGAGCAGAAGGCCTGCAGTAAGCGTCATCGCAATATTGAGACTTTAAAGGCCAGTTTGACAAAAACAGCAGCCTCAATTTCGTTAGAAGTCGTGCGTGCAGCCATCGACGAGTGGCCCAACCGTTTGAAGAAGCAAATGGAGGCCACTTTGAATAGATTTCTGTGTTTTTTTGTTTCTTTGTCTATCGAGAACAATTGAAAATATAAATTTTTGTTTACGCTAACGTTGCATTTTAATTTAGCCGATTCAAACAAGGGACAGAGCTAATGGCACGACTGTGTAGATATCACCACAATTGCTGCATTTTAATCTTCACCCTCGATACCACATAAATGAAGGAATAAGTGAAGGACTCACTCGCACTTCTTCATTTGTTAAAGTTATGTATTGTTCTCGGTGGCCGACATTTTTGTGTTCGCATAGTAGAGATGACAGACACATGAACGAGGCAATCGAAATGAGGTAATCAATCGATGTGATTATGAGCTTTTTGCATTTGGCCACAACCGCGTATTCATCTGTGAACGCGCCAAACCAAGGCTTGGCGTAAGCAGCATATGACGCCAGGGCAGGGTTTCAGTTGCTGCGGCACGGTGCCAGCATGCCGATCGAAAAAAGGCTGTGGCACTTTATAGGTTGAATAAGATTTTGATTTAGGCATTTTGCATATTCGTGGTTTTGGTGTGAGCTCATTTGAAATTGTTGTAAATAAAAACTTATTAACTTTTTGCTCATTCCCATTCCCATCCTTCGAGAGGTTCGTCCCTAGGTATACGAAGTTGCCTACATTTTCAAGGCTATAGTGCCCTATCGTTATGTTTTGTCTTATTGGCGTCTTTTCCTTGATTGAGTCATAACTTTTGTTTTTCGTTCGTTAATTTGAAGACCAACTTCCTTGGCGGTTTTGTCTAGAGCTACAAATACTTCCTTGGCGTCGTTGAACGAACGTGACATAATGTTGATGTCATCAGCGTAAGCTACTAGCTGTGTCGACTTAAATAATAAAGTTCCTTTCGTGTCACCGGAGATTTTTCTGATGGCATACTCAAGCGCTAAGTTAAAGAGTACCGGAGCTAATTCATCCCCTTGTTTTAGCCCTGTATTCGTTGAAAACGAGTTGGTCATATTATTCTGAATCAGCACTTGTGACGTGGAGTCGGTCATGGTCATTTTCACCAGTCGTACCAACTTTGCTGCGATTCCGAACTGCAGCATGATGTTATATAATGCAGTTCGGTTGATGCTGTCGTACGCTTGTTTGAAGTCGATAAAAACCATAGTAAGGTTTAGGAATTGTGAAGTCATAAGCATGCATGCGCTGTAAACTTTTTGAAGGCTCGCAACTTTTCAACCCCTTTTTTCATGAATTTCTGCAGCTTGGAAATCTCCTTGAAAATCTGTTTTGTAATAAGTAGTATTTGGAAAATCTTTTCGGTAACGCAGCCAACAAACTTTATGTCAAGGGATATTGTTTAATATTGTTATGTTTGATGAAACCAATTTGAAGTTAATGAAATCATCAAAAACATGTTTACCTCAAAAGGAAAAGGATTGTTTCTGGCTGACCTTAATATTTGCGCACAGCCTTCTGGCGAGTAAACTGGAATAAAATTGGAGTTTCTGTCTATTTTTGAGTGTATGGAATCGTATTCTATTTGAGTGTGTCCAATTTCAAAAAACTTGTGGCCAATGGTCTTTAAGCTTGGGTGAGTTTGGACAAGTTTCAGGCACATTGCCTCAAATATTGAATTTTTCTGTTGACCACCACACCCATCAGGCATTATTCTAATGGATGCAACATTCTTTTGGTTTGAAATGTATTGAAAAATACATGTGGAGATTTCGTTGGCTCCTCTTTTTCCTTGCGTTTCATCCCATACGTAACACAAGACTTTCTGTTTTACAAGATTGTAAACCGTTAGGTTATACACTGTCAATTTACGCATATAGTAAATTACGCCACTTGGTCCTTTTGGTTTCATTAATACGGCTTGCAGATCAAAGTTGAAAGCTATTATTTTTTTATTAGATTGCGATACTTCCTTACCTAAAACCCTTTCTCTTCGAGCGGAATTTCTTCGCCATGTGCCATTCAAAATTTAATTGCGTCCTCTGCGTCATGTTTTTTCTGAACTAAAGGCTTTGTAAGCTAAGCAGAACTTGCACTAATCTTTTTTTGGTTTGAAAAACACTAAATTGTATCGTCTGGAAACTTGCCTGTATTTGCTTATGATTGCCGGTTTCAAACTGTTTTTTTTTTCATGTTGCTTCCCAGCCAAATAGTTTGTTGATCTAAGGGACAGCACAAAGTTTTTACTTGCCAACGACACGCGGTGTTCCCAAGCGGTCCCCCATCTAAGTACTAACCGCGCCCAACTTCGGTGATCGGACGAGAATCGGTGTTTCCAGTGTGATATTTTCGTTGTATTTTTTTGCATTCCTCTACATACATTTTATGCATTATTTGCACATTGAGAGATGTATCTAAGTACTTTCTCCCTGTAAATTTCCGGCAGTAGTGAGGCTCTACTGCAGGAAAAGAAGCAATATGCTTTTCTATGTGCTCTTCTTCAGTTTGAGGCAGTTTATTGTGAAGCGGATGCTTGCCCCGTTTATCTTTCTCAAAGCATCCTCGAACGGTCGTTTTTGCAACAACACCCCTTATGAGGGAGTCCGTAATATTGAAAGTTACCAAAAATAGCCCTCAGCATACCTTTGTTCTTTGACTGTTAACCGTTAAGTAAAAATTCACAGTAAAGCTTCTTCACGATTCTGTCAAATTCTTCGTTATTCGTGCGTTAGGTTTGTTTTCAATATGCATATTAATAAAACTCCGTTGATCATCGATATTAGCCATTCCACGAAATTTTTCGTTTAAGGTTTTTCTGCTTTCTTCACTGATGTTGTTGCAGTTGACATGTTTTGCCTTTCCATTGCAAGGTGAGCATTGAGCACCCTTTGATCCAACGTAGGACTCACCTCTTGTCCTCTTATTTTCCCTGATGCTCGCTTTCCATCCCTGCTTATTAAATTTTCTTTTCTTTGGCATATTTTAGGAACTTACAGCGTTCTATGTTTCACTATCATCTGACTCCATATTAACAGATGAAGAATTTGGACTGTAAGATGAAATTAAAGGACTAACGTCCCTAGTGTCTTCGTCACTATCAAAAGCATGGGAAGGAGCAGGTTAATCTTCACTGACTTTCCCTATTTACGGAAAATGCAATTACTACCCGACTGATTGTAATTATATAATAATTTATAATAATTATTATATAATTACATAATTTTTTTTTGTGAGCCTTCTTCCTGAACAGTGCTACTCTCTTCAAAATAAAGCAAGAAGATTTATAAGTTATTGAAATTTGAGCTATTTTCACGTTAGAAATGACTTTGTTTTCCTGGAGAGCCAACGATAAAACCAATGCTCCACGACTTACCATAGTAATTTGCACTGAAGTTTAGATTAGGTTAGGTTGAAGTGGCTGCCGATCTACAGAGGCCTGGCGACCGACACACATAGGCACAAAAGAGGCCCGTTGTGATGCCACAATAAAATAGTGACTCTCTCCTACTCACTGAAATCAGGAAACCATCTGCTTCCTTTGAAAAACCGCACTATCCCCTTTAAATTGACCAGGGACAGTTCCGACAGCTTTGAGAGAAAGGGTGCGCCAAGTGCCGCCAACCTTTTCCTTGCCAAAGCCGGGCACTGGCACATGATGAGATGGAGGACGGATTCCTCCTCGTCCTCAGCAGCAAGATTGGCTTGCTGTAAGATAAGTAGATTGGTTGGCAGTCAATGAAGCAGCACGAAAAGTGCCTTAGTAGGGGTGGAGCGGAGCGCTCCAGTTATCAGCAGTGCAGCTATCTTCCACACTTTTTCAAGCTGGCGTTTGCAGGTAGCCTTTAGAGCAGCTTGCCACCAGAACGCTACCCCAAACAATAGAATTGGCTCAGCCACAGCAGTATAAAGCCAAGCAACAATACGATTCCTTAATCCCCGATTCGCTTCTATGGCTCTTTCACAGCAGCAAAGTGCGTTGAAAGCCTTCCGTGCTCTTTTTGCTACATTGTAGGTCCATAGTAACTTTGAGCCCAGGATAAGCCCTAAGTACTTGACCCTTTGGCTCAGTTCAATGGAGATCTTATTTAATTTGGGTAACTCAAAAAAGAGAACTTTGTACTTCCTTGTAAACAGTACTAGCTCCGTTTTGCTAGGATTCACATTCAAGCCGCACTCACGACTCCAACGTGAAAGTGTGTCAAGAGAGTGATTTAAACTCTCCAATAGAGTAGATAAATACTTTCCCGACACTGCCACAGCGATGTCGTCTGCATAAGCAATCACTTTGCAGCCGGCACGGTCCAGTTTCATTAGGAGAGTATTCACTGTGATGTTCCACAGCAAGGGAGGGAAGATCCCACCCTGAGGTGTGCCCGTAGGGACTCCTCGTCTTACGCTGACATCTTCCAGCGAAGAGACTACCACTCTGCTTTTGAGAAGCTGTACAATAAAAGCAATCAGCCGCTCATCTACGTGCAGCACCGAGAGTGCCTCAACAATCGCGTTATGTAGCAAATAGATATTGGCCGAGGCCAGGCGAGCCGAAGTGAGACGAGGCCGCCAGCATGTGGACGGCATTTGACAGCTCGTCACGAATCGCCTTGGCTCGTGCTCAACATCCATTCCGATCGGATGTGGCACGAGCGCCTGTGACACCTGTCAAAGTCGCTCGTCTGGACCGCCCACACACTCGGCTCGCCTGGGCTTGGCCAATATCTATTTGGCACATTAGACTTTACGTTGTTGAAGCATGGCCTTCATATAAAAGGCCTATCGTGACTTGCAATCTGACAGGTATTAAGCTACTTTTTAAAATGGTGTATTCTTCTCGTTATTAAGATTTATTGGGAATTGCAAAATGACAATTGTTTGACATTTCTCTGACAATTAGTAATGTGAATGATGCTGCTCGGTTGAATCAGGGAATAGAGTCTATTTTCCTATTATCCGGACACTGGTTTCGAAGTTTTTGTCGCGTAAAAGATATTTCGGATAAGTGTCGTGAAAGTGATGTGTTTATTGTGTTGTATACGCGAGAACTTTGCATTTTGGAATACCTGCCACCTACTCTCGACAATGTGAATTGTAAACAATTGCCGTTTGTGGTTGGTAAGATTTATTCCACTTTAAAAATCATCAAATTTTGATAATCTGCAAATTCTTTTATACAAACGATATTTCGGATAAGTGACCCGATGAATTGAGGTCTGATGTTAAAGGCTTTTTATATCTAAATTGCTTGTGAAAGATCCCAAAAACATTGATTAACATGACATATGAGTTTCCTCATATCTCCTGTAGGTGGATCTCGTGAATTTCTTTGTAACCATAAAAAAACATCACTGTGCGGACTGGTTGGGAAAAGTAGCTTAGGTCCGCCATCTTGTATGTTAATTGCTTTTGCGATAGGCCTTTTATATGAAGGCCATGGTTGAAGACCCCCTCGATGTCCAAGAAGGCGGCAAGTTTAACTTAATTTAAAAATCAAATTCGTAAATTTTCAATAAAAACCACAACTTAAGGAAACTATTGAAATGAATGAAAGTTCTACAAAACTCGAAGAAATAGCAGATCAAAATGTTCAGGATTGAACAAGCCCTAACGATACATAATATGCTCAGCTGTAGATTTTTTATTTCACCACAATATAACAACATGTCATAACATCCTCAGGTTTTCCTTTACACCAAATTAACGAATGTGCACATTCATGGTTTTGGCGTAAAGCATTTTACAAATACGTTTTTAGGTGATTTAGAATATTAAAAATTTTTATTTGTGTAGGCATAAAATGGAATTTCAAATTCCCTGTTTTGGCAAATTGTTTTTATACGAATTCCACGTACAGTGACATGCAACACAAAATATCGCCAAAAAAAAGCACATTCATGGTTTTGGCATACACCCGACGATATTAGGCGCGTTTTTTTGCTCCCCTTATCCATAACAGAACAATGCAGGCGCAGTGGAAACAAAAGCAACTCCTGTTATGGAAAGGGGGAGTTGTTGTTGTTCCTAATGCGTATGCATTATTTTGTTATAGACAGGGGGAGCAAAAAAACACGCCTATTATTACGCTTTTCCGCGAGTCCTCCGAGCAGCCCCGGATCTTGAATTTTTTCGAGGCGGGGCAAAAACTGAAAAATGCCGCCCCCACCCACCAATATTTTTACATTTATCGTCATCATCATTTCAGCCATAAGACGCGCACTGATGGACACAGGTCTCCCCCATAGAACGCCACAACGACGGGTCTAGCGCTTAAATCTAAGTTATAGATTTAATCTTCGAGGCTTTTGTTCAGCAAACAAATCTATGGCTTTATTAATCACATGATCAGTTCGATTTTGTATTGCTAATATTGCGAGACTCGACAAACGTTCCTGGCTCGTCGACGATTGTAGATAATTTTTAATAAATTAAAGTTTGCAAAAACTTCGCTCGCAGCTTGCGGATGTAGTAGTAAGCGTAGTGTAAGCTTCTAGGGCAATACCAGTATTAAGAAAATCATCCTGCGAATTCTGCACATAGATGTGTTGCAAGACATTGAAAGCGCTAGCATTTTTTATATCTCCAAATAAAAGTGGAGTTTGCTCTTTAAAAACGTGGAGATCCTAGCAGAATTTAGCTGTGTTTAAATCTTGCTCGTGTTTTCGTCCAAGATCTGCTCCATCCTTCAGCAGTTCTTTGGTTGACATATTCAAAATTTCAGTACCATTGGGAAATGCAAAATTCAAATTAAACGTGGTAGCACTATCCACCCCTTTTTTAATTTCTGATAAGATTCGATCAAATACCATCATTGTTGCCTTAGCAAAGAGTTCAACATGTTGAAGTCTTTCTGATTCATCAAACATCTCATCAAATTGTTTTTTGCACATCAGAATTTGTTTATTTGGCAGAATAGGTTGAACGCCAGTTTTCCAGCAACTTTTTTAGATCCTTCTAACCAATATTCAAATGAATTTTCTCACAATTTTTGCAAAGTTTTCATTGGGCCATTTATTGGAACGCGCGAGGATTATATCTTCCTTTTGAATTTCGATATTCACTTTTTTACTATTGACTTCGCGGAGAATATTTGCCCAAATCGTCAAGTTAAGAATAAATTTAAAACTCTTTACAGCACTTAAAATATGGCCTGTTTCGTACTTTGCTTCTGGAGCATGGGAAGTTTGCTCAGCATCTTCCAAGGATTTCACCACTTCCGAAAAATTATTTAAGAGGGTTTTCACAGCGACATGTTTCGCCGACCATCTCGTCTGACTGCTTCCTTTAAAATTGTTTTTTAACATATTTTTCCATAGTATCTCACCGAGTAGTGTAATCGAAGAAAAGCATTATATTTTCTGAATTACTCTTATTAGGCTTATTGCTTCCGGGCATGATGAACCAGAATGAACACCGGCAAAATTTAAGGAGTGAGCCAAACACAGTTCGAATTTGGCCAGCTCATTCTTTTCTGCAATCCTGGCTAGCACTCTGTTATAGGCGGCAGTCATATTGGACCCATTATCATAAGATTGGCCATGACATTGTCTTATATCTAAACCATCAATTGTCAATTTTTCCATAATCTGTTGACCAATGTACTTCCTTGTCTTTCCAGCAAGTTCTATGAAATCAATGAAACTTTCTTTTATTTTACACACATCACTAGTCTTTTTACATAGCGAATGACCTTGTTCATTTGTTCTATATGCGAGACATCTGGAGTGCAATCGAACATTCTTGTGTAGTATTTGGCTTCTTTGATGTCGTTTAAAATGCTATTGCTAACTGTTTTGCCATTATGTCAGTAAATTTATTCTGTATTGTCCTTGATAAATATGATATTTGTCCCTTTTCTAAGTGTTGCCATTGAAAATTAAGAGTTGAATTATGTTCGGAGAGCAGGCAAACTAAATTCAAGAAGATCTCTTGACCAGGCTGAGGACATTGTGTGATGAGGTCGCTAGGCGTTTCGTGGGACCCACGAAAAGAAAGACAGTTTGTTGACAGATACAATACAGAATCCATAGCAATGCGCAGGATCTGTCTAAATATAGCGGCATCCCTTTCCAAAGGACGCTAATTGCCCTCAAATGTAAGTGCATTTCACTTGCACACTGCCACTGAACCAGCCGCCGTGACCGCGATTTTCGCGGGCACCGCGCGAGTGCGATTGTTGTCTTATCTATGCCTACGTGCCCCGAAGAGAATAATTTACGTGCTTAAAGTACTATAGGGCATGTCAGAGCTTTGCCAGTTAGAGATAATATATTGGCTCGCAGATTTTCCTGTTGTACGGAGCAAGTTAAGGTAAGGCTTTTCCAGGCATATTGCTTTTACACAGTTGAACTGTGGGTCAGATATGCCAAAAGATCGCTGGACACTTTGCACATCCAATGTAATAATATCTTTATGATGATGATGGGATGGAAGTAGGATACATCGCTGTTAGGTTCACTTCGCCACTATGGAGCTGCCTTGTGCGGAGGGTGATCACGGAAACCAGCTCGCTTCCTTAATCGCTTTCAACGCAGCGAAATGGATTTAATCTATGTTTTTTATGTTTATATTTAAAGTGCTTTGTGTTTTTAGTGATACTAACCTACTATAAGCATCACTACCACACTATGAATCATTTAGTTGTCCGAAATAAACAATTTATATTTTTATTTTTATTATTATTTTACTATACTGCGCGCCTCAGTCATCGCAAAGTTGCGATAATGCTGAGTCGTGTATTCGTCTGCTAAGCTTGTTTTTGCCGCCCTCTGAATCTGCCGTCCTCAGAATCTGCCGCCCGGGACACGGACCCCGGCTTAATCATGCTTATTTCGTACGAAACAGGAAACTAATGAATAAAACCAAATTAAAAGTGATTGAATACTATTATCTATTTGCCAACAGCACAACGGCTATTAATAAAAAGCCCAGAAACTTTTCCAAGAAATTACGGCAAATCTGTCTAAATATAAACAAACAATAGTTCTAAATTTAGTGACAATTCTATCGAAATAATAGAAATTATCTCTAGTGCTACTCGGAATAGCTCGATATCAAAAATGATTGTACCTCAATCAACAGTGAGTTCCGACTCATCCTTCCCGTTATAGCTTACAAAGCAATTAATCATATTCGGGCCGGTAGCAGCAGTTCTTCTGTCATCTGTCTAATACACCGTCCATACTAGCAATCGATTATTCAGGAAGAGAACGGGGTGCGATAAATGTGGCTCATATGTATGTAAATGCACCTCACCATGACCGTCCGCATATCAAGCCCACTATGGCTGCCCAATACCTGTGCGTATTCGTAATTTAATATCTGAAAATGAGAATACGTAAAACGAATCGCTTATCGCAGCAGCGCGCGATAAGGCATCATTTGATTAGGACTTTTAGTTCTATCAGGTACTTGTATGAATGTTCGTGGCCTTATCAGCCGTGAATATAATCGCCGCTGAGGTTGCGTGCGCTATTATGATTTATGTATATGAAGCTAGAACCCGCTCAAGTCACGGAAAATGCGTGAAATGTGGAAAGAATCTATTTATCGATTCTAAATTTACTGAATAACATTTTACATTCACGATACGATGAATGCTTAAAATTGTGTAGGAGTAAAAATAAAAATACTAAAACTACTATGATGTAAATCTGTGTAACACGACTTGGTATGGAAATCTCTTTGCCAGCTACAGACTTCCTTGAAAAGTCCAAAAACCACCTCTGGCTATCTCCCATTCATTCGCGCCCCAAGCAAACCCAAGAGCCCAGAAATATTCTCGTTCGCCGAACATCAATATGCTTTACCCGGCACTACCCTCACCCAACATGTCGGACCTCACCTGCGCAGCCCTCAATAACTCAACTTCATATCGTGCAACAAACATCCCATAATGTCGGACGATTCAAACGATTATTACTACTGAAAACTTTTAGGCCATCAAAACCAGACATCGACAAGAATCAGCCACCGCCACCTGAAGAGCTGGGGGTCGCTCCTGGTCCGGACGTGAATCGAATGGAAGTCAGAAAAGTGGCATGACGTGGGGTGAGCGGGCAGCGACCGGGAAAACTGATTTGAAAGGGGGAAGTAGAGTGGAAAATTCAATTGCACGAAATTCGGTTCGGCACGACGAATGTAACGCAAGGAGGAAAAACATTGGAAAATGGAAGTCTACCGACAGACAGGTAGGAAGGACGAACGAGCGTTCACCTGTGTGCATGAAAACCGCCGCAACCTACTGAGCGAGAGGTTGAGTAGTGTGGAAATACTGTGATGACAAGGACGAAACTCCCGAGATTAACTGCAGCCGAGACAAGACAGGGGCATAGTAAGTAGGCCCTAGACATTTACTTCTAGGGAGACTTTCGATCGAAGTTCCGAGCCACAATCCAGCTGAACTCTTCGTGACTGAACTGAGGTCCTGTGAATTGGGTTACTATGAAGCAAGCAGGCGCTCAAATGCATTGATTGTGTTGGATCCATAACGACGCCAGACTAAGAGATACATTACTGCCGCAGGAAAATAACATAAACCAAGTGCGGCTTGCCTATAAAATAGAGGATAAACCGTGTGATAGAAAAGATCTCCCTAACAGTCAAATTCAGGAAAAACTCATTTCGCGAAGTTCATTCTCACAACCAAACCAAAATCCACAACATGCAAATCCAAGTAACACAACTATTACTTACTCTAATATTGGTTAACTCTTCCGGTTCTCAGAAATACACCTGTATTCACCGTACTTAGATGCGGGGAAATTCTCAGTAGCTACTGCACGTCCTATACAGAGTCGAATGCGCGACCACAGGAAATGCACTTTTCCTTATCAGCCCAGCGGCAAGAGAAAAAAACAATTTCAATACACCTTTTCCCGCTCTCACGTACGATTTTCCACGCGCACACACACACGTTCACTCGTTCGATTCGACTGGATTCTAATTGCCTTACAGGAAACACGGACGTCGGCAACAGTGACAGCGAAATCACGATTTTCACGATGAAAACAGGACACCAACCAGCAATAGAATTTTATATTTCACACACGGCACTTTCACAGATCGCTAGGCAATCAGCTCGAAGCTTGTTAACTAGAAATTTTCATGAAAATCACGATTGGAAGCAGAACAAATCAAATTCACGTGGTAATATTGAAATTTTTCACAATTTCGCACACCAGCCCGTAACGACCCTACTTGAATAACGTCTAAACAGAGCAACGGTACACAAACGTTCCGAATCGACAGCAACGGAAGCGGAAAACTTCTTCCTGGCTAGTTTCCGATTAGAAGTCCTTCTGCTTAACGAAAATCCACTTGCAGAGTCAATCGAAATCCTTGATCGGAACGACCTGTTCTTGTAGGGGAGCGTCAGAACTCTGGCAATCAAATGTAAGGCAAATTTGCTGACAAGCAGCGTATCGAACGCGATCCGTGATAATGCGGCGAGCGGGCAACGAAACGATATCCAATTGGAAATTGGCTTGCACTGTGACACGGGGTCTTTTGGTCTGGTCTGGTGCTGGTCACTTGTGTCAGAGGGCTCGGATCAATCGTCGACAGTGCTCGAGTGCCGATAGCGAAAAAATTGATTTTCTTCGAAATGCTGAGTGAAAATCAACACGAATATCGACTGTGTTGTAGCTTCTCGATTCTTGGTATCGATTTTAATCAAAATTACAACTGATTAGCGTGAAAAGCAGACGGCAGATGAAAAAAAATTCGCGACACGACGAACCGGACTCGCTGAACGTCTGCTGTCTCCACTTCAAACAAATATGGCGCTGCATGCCAGTCTGATTTGGGAGTCGAATTGGAAGTGGAGCTGGAATGGATTCCAATAAGAAAACTTTATGTGTCAGGTGCAGTCACGGTGAGCTGTCTCATGTGAATTTCGCATTCGAGAGCGATTTCTGCATGATATTCATCCGGGTGGGGAAATGTGGATGAATGTTAGGCTGGAAAATGTGGACGGTGAGTAATTTGGTTTGTGTTTAGGGTAAACGTCAGGTTCAAATGAGCTAAGACAAATTAGAACAAAGTCTAAAAATCGCCAAGAAGTATATTCACTTTTCTCTGGAAGCAAAAAAATTTCAAATTTTATTCATTGAAGCAATTTGACAAGTAAAGAACTGTAAACGCAGACAGAGAATTTTAAGTGTCACTTAAATGATACTCTGGGTTTAATCCGTTTAACTCAAGCAGAAATTTAATATTCAAATAAATAATTTGCGTACGTACAGGCGACAGCAGCAGCGTTAGCTTTGAATTCAGAGTAAGATAAGTAATTGGCTTGTATAAAAACCGATTCGAAATAGAATGCAAGTTTATTCCACGTCCACACAGTCGGTAGCAGTTTGTGTATTATTCCGCGTTTACACACATGGCAAATGCTGGGGAGCCGAGTAATTGAATGGTCACCTTGCCTATTCTCGGCTGTTTTTTTTTTGCATAAAAAGATATGGAGGGAAGTAATTTCACAAGTTCCTCGACGAAACGTTCGCCATATGTGTAAACGAGGCATTAGACATGTGGCCTAAACTCGACTTGACTTGATGCACCGATGCTTCATCGAAATTTACAAACTCCATAGCCATTAGACGATTTTGCCGATAGTTGGCTAGTATGTTTGTGTTTTTATGGTTGTGTTCTTGGGATTTGGTTTTTGTTCGTTTGTTTTCTTAACCCCTTGGCCCACTCGCTATCTCTCGTGTGATCGGGCCATAGTCAGCAAGAAGTCTATAACCGGAATTGGTTCCGAAAAGTGTGAACATAATGAAAAATTACAGGTAACTAAAGTAAAAGAATATCGAGAACAGTTGAACCACGAGTCTGATTATTTGTCCCGAATGACATATCACGAGCTAGGCTCGTCTTGTTTACATTTGTCCCGATCGATATACCACGAATCAGACTCGTGCTTATTGTTTATGGACAGTGCTGCTAGAAAATTTTCGTTCATGGAGCCCAATTTGACTTTAAAATAGCCCAAAAGAGACCAACACTTGCCAAACAATAGGTCGAGGCCAAAATTATGAAAAAAAGTTTTTCTTATTAGATGCAAAAAAATATTTTTTATTGACTTTACATGGGATAATATTTTTTGTTTATACGGTCGAAAATTATACTAACAATTTCATTTTCTGATTTGAAAAACGTGTAAATTGAAGAATCCAGTATTTGTATCATATCTGGTAGTATTTTATAGTCGCTGCAACATATTTTGTTGAAATTCAAGAGAACTAGAATTCGCATCAAAGATGCCAAAAAATTAGTTTCATTTTATTTCAAATTTTAGTCTTTATATTATTTATCATACTAAAACATATATCGACTATTTTATTAGATGCAGGAATATATAAGGCGCGTTTTTTTGCTCCTCTATCCAGCGGAGAGTAGAGTCATTAGTAGAGTAGACGCATTGAAAACAACAACACTCCTACACTAGTGAATTCACTGGTGTAGGAGTGTTGTTGTTTTCAATGCGTCTACTCTACACTCCGCTGGATAGAGGAGCAAAAAAACGCGCCTATAGTAATAAAAAAAACGAGCTCGTATATTTCTTTGAAAATTGGCTTTTGCCCAAATTGTTTTCGTGCTCAGTGTATTTTGACCATTTGCTCATACTTATGAGTTTTACAAGCACATATTTAAATTTCAATCATCTTGCTTACCACTTTGGGCAGACGGTCAAATAATAGACTAGCAATAAAGTTTAGGTTCAACCGAAATTTAAAACATGAAGTGAAGAGATTTCCGTTCAAATCAGTTGCGAATCCAACTTTATATATTTATAGCAGTCGAAACCCGGGCTGGTCAGTGGAGCCCAAAAAGTCGCCAGTAGCCCAAAACTAAATTTCGTCGCCAAATGCAACGGAAAGATATCCCAATTGGCGAGAAATCGCCCAATCTGGCAACTGTGTTTATGTGCTCAATTTCTTACCACGAGTCTCGCTCGTCGTTGTAGACCAAAGGGTTAAGTATGTTGTCTTCTCATGTATTTTTTGTCTACTTTTGTGTGTTTTTCTTTGATTTGTGACCACTGCTACCACTTATTTGCCCCCTGTTGGTAAAATTTCCCGGCTGGGGTGCACCAAGTCGAGTTTTACCGAATAATGATGTATGCACACCAAATAGCCCATATTACAATATATCATCATCATCGGCGCTATAACTAGGGTCAGGTCCTGGCCCCCGTCAACAGTTTTTTTTCCATCGGACCCGATTGCGAGCGAATGTCATCCAATTGGGCACCCCTAAACTCTGAGCGTCCTTGTCAATACCATCCCTCCAGCGCAGCCAAGGTCTCCCACGCTGTCGTCAACCGTAAAATCTGTCGCAAAGGGTTTTCCGAGCCGGATCCTCTTCACTCATTTGAGCTAGGTGTCCTACTCACCGGGGTCTACCGAGCTTTATCTTCGAAATTATATCTGCTTCTAGGTAGATAGCGTACAGCTCATGGCTGTAGCGTCTCTGGAATCGTCCTTTTTCACATATGAGGCCAACAATTTTCCTCAAGACTTTCCTGTCGAACGCGGCTAAGAGGTCAGAGTGGCTTTTGCTGAGCATCCAAATCTCGGTACCATACGAGAGTACTGGCAGTGCCATGGTCTTGTACAGCAGGAGCTTTTATGTTCGGGTGAGATTTCGGGGTTTGAAGAAACTTGACAGACTGTAATAGGTTTGATTGGATTTGAGCCAGCCCCTGGACACGGACGGTATAACTTTCCACCATTAGCCCCTTCAATCCTCTCGCGCACAAAGCATGTTAAAGCTGCCTTTACGCCATTTCGACCTCATTGTCAAATTGGAGGGGAACTACTTGGATTTGACTCGATTTGACAATGAGTAACAAAAAAATTACTACCATCCCCTTCAATGTAAATCTTATGGGCATGTCCACTCCATTTCTACTACCTCACTGATTTGAGCAGCCAACCGCGTATTTCTTCCTCCATGTTGTTATCGGCTGCTACGATTGACCCAAGGTAGTTGAAAGATGGCACTACTTGAAATTCATGCTCAGCTACTCTGAAGGCTTGACCAACTTTAGGTGTTCTTCCTGCAGATGCTGCCACCATGTACTTAGCTTTTCCTTCATTTATGTGCAGTCCCAGTTTTTGTGCCGCTCGGTCGATCTGGATGAAAGATTTTCGTACAGCTAGTTTTGATCTTCCAATTATATCTATATAATCTGCATAAGCCAGTATCTGGCCGGACTTGGCCTATCCCACAAAAACAATTCCATTTGATTTTGCTTTCGGAGGCTTATTCTGCAAAATGATCCAGTATCTCTTATCAAATATTCTCTGCTTTGATAAGCGTTAGAGTCGATATACGTTATCTGTGCTAATTTATAGACAAGAAGGGAACCACGATTACAAATTAATAAACTGTATGAGTAAATTATAGCATTCGATATAAGTCGAGGATGTTAAAATTTGTCACAACTAACGTAAGTTAAAAAGTTTTTCAATTTTAATCATCCCATAAAAATAATTCCATTCAAAATATTGCTGATGCGATTTGAAATTCTTTGGTAAAAAAAGTGATTGTATTGAGGTTGATGATTCTTGTCTCTCAAATTCAGGAACTTTCTCGGTATTCCCTCCACATGTCGCCTCAAAAATTTTCCTGAAGCCCTTAAGTCTCAGCTTGTGGCATACTATAGGTGGGATTCTACCACTTTTTTATGCTTGGAAACTTTCTTCTCGCATGTTTCGGGGCCATCCGGCATGGAGCCAGGATAGAGTGGCAGAAGAATACGCCTTTTCTACTATCGTAGAAAGTTGTGGGTAGCAAGCGGAAGTATCAGTTGAAACCTTTTTATTATTCGTATTCATAGAGGATAGTGCTGGTGAAATGAGAGCTATCTTTTTTCTTTCACCAGCGATCTTTTTTCTTTCATATTGACCGAGCGAATTAAACGGCTCATCAGTAGACTCAAAAGTTTTTTGATTAACTTCAATAATGAGGCTACTACTGAGGACTACACTTGTTTCCGTCCTTTCACATCCTTCCCCGTTATCCACAGACACGGTTTGAACCGTCTAATTTTCAATCTCAATGATTGCTTTTTCTTCCGTGTCTTAACTGTCAAAAAGCTGTGGTTTGCATTGCCCAAGAAGGTCAAAAAGCAAATCTTCCCGGACATCTACACTGTTTTTCTGGTAGAGTTTGCCAAACCTCTGCTACGTTTCCTCCGCGAAGTAATCGCGTTTTTTAATAAGTTCCGTGGTGTATGTACCACCATCCGCCATTGCAGTCAGCTGCTCTTTCTAAATTTCCAATATCCATTATTTAAATATTATTTATTTCTTTGTTTTAGTATTTTAAAAGAATTAAATTAATAAATACAGTGGGTAAAAAAAGTTAAGGCACGAACACTTAGTAAGAACAAAAACCCTATTTTTAATGCGACTTTAATAATAAATGATTGTGTTTTTGCATTTAATTAAAAGTGTTGCATGCTTACTTTAAGAACAATATAAAAAAAAAACCCGGCAACGAAGCAAATTCCACAACATTAACGTAACATTTTTCAATGAAGTACCTAAATAGCGCGAAAAAGTTAAGGCACAGCGCAATTTTATCTGAAATTATTTCAATTGTGTTAAAGTGATTAATTTAAAAAATAAATAGCTTATATAGCGCCAATATTTTGTGGCTATTCCATGCATTTTTATCATTTCTCGCAGTCGTTTCGGCATCTTTTTCGCAATTTTTTTTACAAAAAGTGGATGAAATTTTAGTCGCTTCATCAATAATGACATGTTGAAGCCCTTTGTTATAGTTGACCTTTCGCAATGCTACTCTAGTTTTGAGATGATGCTATAAATACTCGATCGGGTTTAAGTTCGTTGACTGAGGGGGGGTTTTAATAGCATTTGGACAGTTACAAATAGTCCAAAGCCGACATTGCTCCCAATTGTGCTTCGGATCGTTGTCCTGATACAGGCCAAAATTGTATAAAGTGCCTAAATTTTCAGCAAATTTTGTTTAATATTTCTTTTAAGAATACCCAGGCAACAGGTTTCATCCATCATACCGTTCACAAAATCTATATTTTCAAAACCAGATGGTCCCATACAGTTCCATAGCATAATGTTCTCTCCGCTGTGTTTTACAGTGGGAGTAGTATGATTCCTCCTAAACTCTGTATAAAATTTTCTATGTAAATAAAAAGTTTTTCAATTTTAATCATCCCGCAAAAACAATTCCAATCTGTATTAGGCTTTCGCTGAGCATATCGCCGTCCATCAGATCCAAAAACATTAATTTTTACTTCATCAACACATATTATGGACTTCCAGAATGATTTTGTCTTTTTCACTCTTCAGCAAAACGTAATTTAACAATTTCATTTTTTATACTTTTACTGTTACTTAGGCACATTCTGCCCTTAAAACCCGCTTTCTATATTACATTTCGAATAGTTTGAGTTTGAGTTTCAACTCGTTTTTTCACAATAATTTGTAAAACTGGGACACTTAGTTTCGGGTTTTTCTTAATTTTTCTGATAATCCCCTTTTTAGTCTCTCCTGACCGATGCTTTGTTTCAAACGATTTGGTTGATTTATATTTTGCTATTACATTTCTCACGGTATAGCTTGATTTTCCCATTAGTATTCCAATCTCAGAATACGCCTTTCATGTTTTCCAACGTCGCAAAAAACATTCACGGATTTCTGAACCTACAGATTTCCTTTTCACACTCATTTTTAACAACAGCCTCAATAAAATTACTTTTCAAAACACTTTTCAATCTAGACTGAATAGAAATATCATATTTTCATGATTTTAAGTACATTTAACGGTATTTTTTCCAGAAATTACAAATCATTTTAGATAAAACTGCGCTGTGCCTTAACTTTTTTTGCGCTTTTTTGGTACTTCAGTAATAAAATGTTACGTTAAAAATACGGAACGACGTTGCGAGTTCCTGGTGAATTTTTCGCGAACGAAGAGATGACCCAATAAGAGGACCCAATCCTGTGTGTTATGGCACCTAATTGCTGCCTTCAAAGACCTAAAGCGTTCAACTCGAACTCTTCTTCGTTTGCTTTTTCCGCTCCAACCCATTCGTATAGTCATCGGAAGTATCCACAGTCTGTTTTTTATTCTTTGGATATAGGACATACTCATATACCATATAAAACATATCGAACAGATCTTCGATTTCGCTATTCATTCTTTAGCATAGCAGTCATAAAAATTGCTGGATTGGCAGCTCTTAACTTTACAGTAAATTACAGTAAAGTCCTTCATCGTTATTTACAGTAAACTCCTTTGTCGTAAAAAGATACCAAGTAGCAAACCAAGGCCTGTTGCGAACACTCTAGTGACTAGAAATGTAATAAAATGCTAAGAGTTTCTTTTTAAGGAGGTGTTTCCTCATCACCACATATTATTCACAGCATAATATGTTAATGAAAAAATAATTTGCTCTCACTTGCATCATAAAAATTAATCTAAGAATAGACGAGATACTTTTCTTGCTTTAAAATTTCCAATTCTTTTAAGTGCGTGCTAAATATCGAACAGAAGAATCAGCCTTCTCATAAAGGATACAATTTACTTAATCTTCTTTTACACTTCCCCCATACATACGCACTAAGAACCACTCAGCTCAACTAATCCATCCTACGAACTCGATTTTCTTTGCTACCATCTTCTAGTAACAGCAATCTTTTATCTGATGTTCAAGGAAAAAAATCGAAATTTCTTTCTATCTACAGAAAAACGATGCTCCTATTATAACAAAGTACTTAGCCCTTAGCCAGCATCTGACACTATTATCCTCAGGTAGACAGCTCGAACAAAAGACCCTCCGATCGTCCTCGATCTTCATCATCAGCTTCACTCACCTGGCTCGATCTCGCAGACAAAGGATCAAGAAAGTACGCACAACAGCAACGTAGCATAAACTCAGATCACAAGACGCAAGTATATAACTATGTTGTGGAGCGACAAAAACTCAGTGGCAATAACTAGTTCTTAGCCAGCCGTTAAATGGAATTGTTGTTGCTACGTCGACAAAGTGATTGTATGTTATGCTATTAAGATTCAGTTATGGACATTAGAATGCTTTCAGGTTTTCCTTCCGAGAATCTGAATGCTAGAAGGTGAACAACGGATCGAATCTAGTCGTCCGGTTTTTTGTTCCTCGAGTCCTTTTCAACGTAAAAGGTCTCGTCAGTTCACGTCTCTCGAGGCTAAGATGAAAGAGACGTGCTAGTGATCCGGGCACCCAATCTTTGTTAGGATAATACACAATGAGGATATTTTTAGTAAGCAGCTGCAACCGTATTATTTCGACTTGATAAATTGTAGAAATGAAACGTTCTTGTGGGTTTCGGATAGAAAAATAGTTTTGTTTGTAGGTTTGTTCAAATCTAGACCCAGTAGGTAAGAAAGAATTTTTCGACCATTAGATATTTAGCTGAAATGTGTAATTCGATCACAATCTTTCCGATAAAATATTCCAACATCGAGAAAGATACTAGAAAATCTATATAGAAAAAAATCTGATACAATTTCTTTATCAATAGGTACTTATATTTCTTGAATTTGTTTATAAACTACGCACACGATGAAATTCTTTTTCATCTTTTCAAATCAATCGAGTAGGATACACGAACCAAAAATATTATATTCTATAAAACATTTGTTTTGTCATTTGTTGTTTAAATCTCAGTAGAAATAACTTATCATTAAATATAGGATCAGTCATAAATTAATTTTATAAATTAAGGAATGTATTCGTAGTTACAACTAGGTACATACTTTCAATTAATCAATGATATAAACTTCTTCGTCTCATCGATTGAGTCGAGTTGCTCTTTGTCTTCGAAAAGATATGCTTATTGTTACATGGAAATACTGATGAAATGTCTGGAACACGTTTCGTTTGCAATTACACTTGCAAATCACTCGTTAGACCTAAATAATATTGTCACACTCTAATTTTGGCATCTTAGAATACTATATCTTCGAAATGGAACGAAATCCTTTCAACGCCCTGATTTCGATCTAAGGATTGCTTGTTGGCTTCATGATTGCGACGATGATGAGTGTGTGTGTGGTCGTTTTGATGAG
Source organism: Nemotelus pantherinus (assembly GCA_963978885.1). Classification (NCBI taxonomy): domain Eukaryota; kingdom Metazoa; phylum Arthropoda; class Insecta; order Diptera; family Stratiomyidae; genus Nemotelus; species Nemotelus pantherinus. The sequence goes on along the minus strand of OZ022264.1, from coordinate 244,067,701 downwards.
GTTGCATTGGGGAAAACTTAGCATTTTTTATTTTTCGTTTCGACGAGTTTTTGGAGGGTTGTCGTCAGATTGTTGATCGCATCGATTTTTATTCTTTCGATTTTCTCCTGCTGGATCAGGGTCATTTTGTTGAAGTTCATCAGGTCCCGATGCATTTCCCTTTGCAGTTGGATCTTCTCGCGTTCGACTTGAAGCTTACGATCGAAGTAGTCCTTCCACCAGGAATTGTCTGTGTCCATACTGGCATTTTCGTGAGTGATTTCTAGAGGTAGATCGCCGTGGTATGAGGGCTGATCGTCCTGATCCGGATCGTATCGCGCCCGCTTTGGTTCCGGCTGACTCTGAGGTGGTTGGTGATGCAGTTGGTTCATATGATACGGTGGATGATGATAGTAACCATTGCTTTCAGTAACTGGCTTGATTTCGATCGAGTCATCGAATTTGAATGCTTGATGGAGCGGATGATTGTTGGTTGGTTCCTCTTGTTGTGTCGGCGGAGTGCCTGGTTGATCGTATTGAGCTTTTTTACCCTGTAGATATTTGAACATTTCCTCGAAGAACTCCCAGTGCACATAACCGGATTGATATTTTTTGTTAATGTTTTTATTGTACGTGATTAGGATATTATGCCATTTCTTTTGCACTTTCGCGGCACTGTACATGTAACCGAGTTTTTGGAGCTGTTTTGTAACCATGATCCATAGCGTGGTACGTTTGTGACGTCCTTGACAGAACTGTTCCTCCATCGGACCACGAATATGAATTAGGGCACGTGTTGCTTCTGTGGTCCACGCACGTTCATAGGATCCACGGCCGGAGCTATTCATTTCGGTTTCTTCGTTGATGCTACCATTCTCATTTTCGCCAGCTGTGTCGTCCAAGTCGTCGTCGCTAATTTGATAGCATGCTATTGAGGAGAAAGAGTAGAAAATGATTGTTAAGCATATATTTTTTAAAAGCTAGTAATAATTTTAGATACAAATAGAAGCAATAGACACTTAAGTCATTATAGACTTAATATTATGTGAATTAAACAGGCACCAGCTTCCTTAAACTAAAGCACAGCCTAACCCACAATCCCAATCCATCTGATCTAAAACAAAATCTTAGTCACAGTATATTGTTTGACGTACACATTGTTTATTTTGTCGCGTTCATAAGTTTCGTTCAGATTGTCGCGAACAAGTCAACAGATTACTAAACATTATTCACAGAAACTGCCTAATATACCGGTCGCCTACTAAAGATTGATTCATTCAACCTTTAGAAGAAATTCAAATACATACGTCAAATGCTCCATATTCTAAACAATCACTAACAGCGAACGCCAAACATCATAAAATCAAAACTGCAAATGCAACGGATACAAGCGCTAGTAATTCTATGTAGCTTACTGATTTCACACTCAAACAACCGCTAGTCTCGTCAATCCATTGATTTTGTTTTGTTTTGTAGCAGCAACGTTCGGTAAAACAAAATGACGAAATGAAAGTGTTCAAGGACATAGAATTGTAGGTCTATTCACGTATTTCAGGCGTAGTAGAAAATTGCGATTTAATAGTTTGTGTGGTGGAGGATACTTCGAAAAAAGTGAAAAAAAAACACGATCTACTGCAAATTTCTCGCCACAAAATAAGACGCTAGAAGTGGCGGTTATTATAAAATTTTAAAATAGATCAATCTAGCAAAATACAGTCGTGTCAGAAATTATTTGTGCAATACTAATTGCATAAGACGCTACTGACCAAAATTCGTCGGAAATGATGAGAGAATAATGCAATAAGTTATGTTTTACAACAAAAACGATTTCACGGTAAAACAGTCAAGAAAGTAATTTGTCAGAAAATATTGGTGCAACGAGATTTATTGTCAATTTTTTTATAAACTAAAGGACCATGTTAATCAACTTTCTGTTTTTATCTGTATGTTAGAAGGAAAATGATCTAACAATTTGAAATCTCGATAAATTTTACGATAATTTCACAGCCTTAGTGGTTAACCAGTGTCAGTCAGAGCGGCTATATTTACCGAATGGGAAAATGGTGTAACTGCTAAAGAAATGGCAAAAATTATCCGGTTAGGACATAACAGTTTCGTATTTTAATACAAACGCACCATTCAACTCTTTTTTTATGATCTGTTAATGTCGAAAAGTCAGTCAAAAGTCAAAGCTAACATTTTTAACATGATGAAGATAACGATCGAGCGACGTTTGAACATGTTTAAAACTAACTAACGGAACTCTGAGTCGGCGATCGCAATTTTCAGTCGGACAGTCTGTGTTTTCTATAGGGGATAAATTCACTATTCAATGTTCCTAATCCAGCGAGAAGACGCACGGATCATATTACCAAAAATATGTCTAATTTTACGCAAAGATTTTAGCCCACAGACATGCGAAATCCAATTATGTCAAGAAGTGAAGACTCTTGATCGTTTGAACCGCCAAAACTTCTTCGATTGGGCTCTGTAAAAATTGAAAGAACATTTTGAATTTCATTGAAAAACTACTTATCTTTGGCGATGAAGCTCATTTCCACAATAATGGCTTTGTCAATAAGCAAAATATCCGTTATTGATTAGCAACAAACGTACATGTGCTTGAAGAGACTATAATAGTATATGACAGCCAGGATGCAATCTACAAGTAGTGACCGTGTGGTTGGAAATGTTATTGGACCGTATTTATTCGTTGATGAAAATGATCGCTGTGTTACGATCAATGGCGTTTGTTATCGTGCCAAGTTGAAAGGCTATTTTTGGCCAGGATCGGATGAACTTTACATCAGTGGTATGTCTGTGGCTCCAACAAAATGTTACCACATGCCACTGGTCAAATAATCCATATATTGTGGGGGAAGTTCGGCAATCGTATAGTCTTGAGAAATAGTTCGGTCGAATAATCGCCTTGCTCATCCGATTCAACGCCATAAAACTTCTTTTTATATAGTTACATTTTATGCTAAGGGGGCTTGGTAGCTCTGCTCGCTAAGGCGTCAGGCCGAAAAGCGGCGTGCTACGGGGCCTGCGGGTTCGAATCCCGCCAGAGCCATGGTTGTAAGTGTGAATGCGTGTGATTGTCTATGAGGGTGGCAAATGGGCCCAAACTGGTGGCCTAATGCTGACCACGTTCCCGGCAGTCCTCTTCACTAACCTAACCTAATCTACGGTTTATGCTAACAACATTAAAGAAGCTCAGGGACAATATCCAACGCGAAATTGCCAAAGTTCCGACCAATATATGTCGAAGAAAGGTGGAAAATTGACTGCAAAGGATCCATCGCTGCAAACGTGCTTGCGGTGGTCATACTTCCATGCATCAATATAACATGTGTCCTACTCTTAGAATAAATTTCAGAACCATATCTCAATCATTCTGTGTTTTATTCAAATACAAAATTGTTTAAGCTATCATCTAAAGACTTTGCTGAAACGAAACCGAAAATAAGTCTCGCCGCTCCGAGAACAAGAAACGTTCTTGTCTACAATTGGCCCTGCGACGCCGGAGTCGATTTTGGGAGCGCTGCTTTATTCAGAAGATGTTTGGGTGCGTGTTTCAGTATATGTAGAGATGATTTTGTGGCTAAAAAAGCAGAAGGTTGGCTTCTCCTTACAGAACGAAAGTAGTCGTGGGGGCACCTGATAAATGCTAGTGACACAGGCGAGTCGAAGTACTCAGAAAGCAGTTCCGATTCAGATTTCTGTGGTCAGCGGGTAACTTTTTTTTATTGATTAAGAAGCTCGAATAATTCTGCACCTCTCGTAGGAAACCTTATGAAAACTATCCGACACCCATTAAAAAAAAAAAAAAAAAAAATGGTGGTTAGCAGGAGGCGAGCGAGGCTTGAGTGAAAGAAAAATGCATTGAATCTTGAACGCATTAAACACAACACGGTTCGCTAATCCGCAAGCGATAATGGTTTGCGTCCAATGAAGTAGATATGCCACTGAGTTAAAAGAGTGTTTTAAGTGAAGGGTACTATTAGCGGCTAAATTATGAATCGGATTGAAAGTAAAGGAAAGGAGGTTATTTGTAAATAAAAGAGAGTTAATGAGAGAACAGTACCTTTTGGTACCCCGGTGTTGGTATTGTGGACCTATGATTTGAGCCCATGCAGAATAGCTTGGAAAAAACGATCTACAAGGAAGCTTTCAATTCACATAACAAGGACGGAATAGAGTTGGGTGCCAGACTCCATCAAAAACCTTCAAAATTCCAAAATAAATGACCATTAGATCACCAAAGCTATGGAGGCAACGGTCCCATCTCTTAAGGGGAAATATAGGTAAGTCTCGATTGAAGCGCCCAAAATGGAAGTCATTCCACTGGTCGTTAATAAGATGCATGAACTCAAAATTGCTCATTAGTTTTGAATTTACAAGTGTTTCGAAAGCCTTAGAACCGAAACGAGTGCAATTGGTCGGTAGTTAGAAGGATCACAGACCTCCTCTATTTTAAGGTAAAAATGCAAGGTAAAACAAATGCAAGCTTCCATGCGGAAGGAAATATTTCAGTCGAGTATGACAAGTGAAATAGTTTGCGAAGAGGTTTATGGGAACTATACTCGGACACACATTGTACCACTTCGCATGCGATTCAGTGCATTTGATGTTGCTAAAGAGTAAATGTTTACCTGTTAACAACAACAAATGTACTGATTTGCACGCCAAGCTGTACAACATGTCCGTTCGTGTATAGAGACCATTAGGTAAGACAAAAGCGCAGCGTTCTTTAGTAAAAACAAAGTATTCCCAAAACAGCCCTTGTCGGAGTTAGGGGCGAAACACCATCAGATCCGGGGGACTTGGAGACATCAATTTTCGCGAATATTTTCAATACCTCTGTTGTGCGGAAAAATAAAAGCCCTTGTCGGTAAGCGCACATTGGAAGTCTAGAAGGCAGCAAGTAAGAGTTAGTAGTGGATATCTTAACAAAGAGGTTAGCTTTAAACAGTAATGGAGTAAAAACGTTACCGCCATGAAAAAGGGTTTATAGGCCACATCTGTTTAATGTGAATAGGGAGGGGGTTAGTTTAGTACTCCTAAACCAATGCAAAATAAAGGAAAACAGAAGTTATCAGCTCTGGTGGAAGTTATAAGCAGCTGATCAAAGAAGTAATAGATGAGGTCGAAATTGTGTTGGTTATAGATATTTTCAGACCTTATAAAGCCACAGCTATAGAAGAGATATCGCCTATCATGTTCTAAAGAGCAAACATAACTATCATCCCTATTCTTCAGCGTATTTTGACCGCATGCCGCTGTTTCGGGGTAGTACCCGAGCCATGGGCAAAAGGTAGAGTGGTCTTTCATACGAAATCCGGCGGGTTAAATCAAAATAAATTAATGAAGGACTTTTAGCTTAACATATTTTATGCTCAAAACACTAGATAGGTTGGTGGATTTGCACATCAAGAGCTCTACTGATACCGCAAGAATCTGTGCTAATCAACACTCGTACCTGGCGGGCAGGATCGGCATAGTCGCTACAATAGAAAAATGCTTACAGTGAAAGGAATCCACTTTAGCAGCCTTCATAGACATACATTCAATAGTGTCACTGTTGCGAGTATCAAAAAGGCGTTGATATAAAAACGAGAAAACTCTAAAAACAACAACCTGGACTTCAGACTTTCTCAAAAACAGGCAAACTGAGGTCGCCATTTTAAGGATCAAAGTGGAGAGATTCGCCGGAATAGGAACCCGCAAAAGAAGTTGTTTGTTTCTATTCTGGATCTTGGCGAGTTTAAGTGCTAGTGGCTTTGAAGTGTTAGCGTATGCCAATGATATTGTGGTATTTGTGAAGGGTGCATTCCCACAAACATTTTCAGACCATCTGCTATCGGCCCCTGGCCAGATTCAAATTTGAACCAGAATAAGACCAACCCGACAAACCACAGGGCGCCTGCTATTGCCATACCTACCCTCAACGGAATAACATTGGAACTTGCTGATATTGCTAAATATTATACTAGAATGGAAACTGAACTGTCGAGGTAGTGTTAAGTAATGAATAGGTAAGATCCTTGCAGCACTTTTCATACACCGATCTGCCTACTCCAATATCTGTGATCTTAAACATCAAGTGGCCTGTTATATGTGCACATGTGTAGTGAGGGCAATTTCGTTGTAAGGAACGGTCACGTGGTGAGAAGCATCGGAGAGCAAGACTAATATCAATGAGCTCACAAGACTGCAAAGATTAGTTGACATGCTAAGCGGCAACACACGCTAAAACCTCAGGCATGTGGTACAATTCAAGTCAGTTTTAGCGGTATTTTTAATATTTTTAATTTTTTATGTATACAATATCTCAGGAATGCGTCATCCGATTGACCTGAAATTTTTAGGATACATTGGTGTATGTGCAGAATAGTGTGAGGTCTCACAAAAAGTTAATAATCTTTAACCCTTTATCGCCGGCGGTCATTTTAATGATATTTTAAATATACCTATTATTCTGTCAATAAATAGCTTTTGCAAAAACAAACTTTATGGAATGAATTTCATATGTATTTCTAATGTGAATATGATAAAATTTTTGAAATTTTTAGCCTTATGTGTGCGCTAGGCGCCTAAAATGAGATTGGGAAAATTTACAAATTTTTGTATTGCAATACTTTTGACCAGATTGTCAGATCATTATGAAACTTAAAGGACATATTGTTGTTACTAAGTTCTAGACTCGTGTAGTTTTTTATGTACTTGCTGGCTACCCTACAGCTACGGCAGTTATTGAAAGTGAAAAACCTCAAACCATCGACTCTCCTGATAAATTTTCGTCTTTTACAGTGAAAACCAACTCATATAGAAATCGTATGCTTTGTTTATACAACAAATGGAAAACTTTTGAAATTTCACTCCAATTTACCTATATTTTTAGCATCAAAAACTTCTGTTCACGAGAACTCACGACCCAATTATCAGATACAGTTGAAATTCACAGACTGTATTGATATTAAATAGGACCAAGTCTGATAGAGGCAATTTGGGAATGCGAGCAGCTCTGTGCCAGTGGTGCCCTCTTGAAAAATTACAAAGAAAAAAATGCTTTTTGCCCTATGAACTCTGATTCAGTTACCAGATTTTAATGAAATTGACACAGTAGCTGAACCTTACTTTAAGCAATGTTTAGTAGAAATTTGGTTGGTGCTGTCAGCTATGGTAATTTTGGTGTCCTGGGTTTTAAAAACTCGCTCAGGAAAATAAAGCTTTTTGCCCTATAATTTCCCGTGCAGTCATGAAATCAAAACGAATTTCATATTATAAATGGAACTTACTATAGGGATTATTCAGACGGAATCTGGTTGAAAAACCATGATAGCGTTGCCAGCTATTGTTGGTTTTGTATTTATTTGCAATATCTTTATTAAGGGGTTACACCACTCTAGAATTTTCTAACAATTGTTTTGTTTTTTCGCTTAAAAGGTGCCCAAGGGTCTTAAGAATAAGATACAACATCATTTATAAGGTGTAAAATCCCGACCGAAGCCACCTGCTGCGCGCTCGGAGCATGTATATGACTCGTCGCGACGCACTACGATCTGTTGTTTTTATTTTACTTGATTTTTCTTGATTTGATTTTATTTGACTTTATTTTTGCTTACATCTAAAACTAGTTAAGTACTGAGTTAGATGTTATTTTCCGCGTTTCACCGTTACTGTTCACTGTAAGTGTACTGTGTGCACTATACATCTACGTCAAATTTCTATGATTTTTCACAAGAAAACTTTAAACGCGTTTTTCTCAAAACAAACAAAACTCGCTCAATTCTTTACCGATTAACTTGAAATTTTGACAGTATCTTTCAAACAAGATTATCTAGAGGGATTTTTAGGAAGTAGGGATTTTTTTTATGTTGCATATTTCATCTGTTATAAACATTTTAGTGCATATTTTTAGACAAAAAAAAAATTTTTTTTTCAAATGTCCACCATTTTTACAAAAAGTGATGTAAAAAAACTCTACGTCTTTCTCGAGCTTTATGTATTTAAAATGGAAAACATTTTGGGTTTGTATTCCAGAGTCACAATTGGAGGACAAACTTTTTCGGCCGGTTCAGTCAACCACCTGCTCATTCGTCATTTTGTTTTCGATCGCCGACAAAAAATTTATATTAACACTTTAATGTATAGGCAATAAAAACCTCTAAGCATAATTTTCATTTTTTTCGTTGTTTTCCCGGAAAAAAATCGTGATATTAGGCTATTTTCCGACGCTCTACAGTGGTGTAACCCCTTGTTGTAAAACTTTTAAACGGTAATGATCTTGTAGTGACAATAAACCACAAATATTAAGTTTTCAAAAATTTGAAAACTTTTACGACCGGTAACCCTAAATTTCTTTGCACTCCTATAACTTCCAATGCAGTCATCGGATCAAAACTAAATTCGCAGGGAAGGTTGATTCCAATGTGAGACAAGTGTGATATATTTTGGGCTTTGATGCTAGCGAAGGGTTGCCAGCGCGAGCCGTTTTTGCTATTTTCGTATCAATAATTGCTTACATTAAGTATTCAATGAAAATAAGTTACCAACGTTTAAGAAATATTAGAAATTTTTTTATCTTTCTATCCCTGTAAATTTCGACGAAATCATCGGATAAAATCGAGATCTATTGAGTTATTTGATTTTAACGTGATGCAATTTTGGGAGACTTTTAGTTGCAGTGCTGGTCAAGTATTTCAAGCACTAAGCATTTTCTTTGTTTATGCTATGTTATGCTGCTTTCAAAATTTTGTAGTATTTGGCTTTCAAAATCTTGAAATTCATTCAAGTGGTAGTCCTGAAATCCTTTCCATCCTATGAGTTTAAATGCATTGTTCAGATCAAAGTTGTTTTGCACTCGAAACAGGTTGAAGCACGTGTGGTAGAATATGCACGATTCTTCTATTGTTCATCGAACATTAGTATTTCTAGCAGTTCAGGTGTGCAAAACTTCTTTTTATCGAGTACAGCTTTATAGAAAAGCATCTGGAAATCTTTCAAAAGCAGAAACCGATGCAACAATAAAAAGTATAAATTTGTTTGAAGCAAATCTGACTGTTATAATCCTGGATAAAAATGATTCAGCATCAGTTGCAGAGAATCAGAGACAAAAAGGAAATCCAAATAAAGTATTAGAGAAAAAAAGGCCATTAAGGGGTGAGTAGGGTTTAATTCGTGTAAAAAAGGCACATTTTTGTGATTTTTTTTGTAGATGAAACAGTTAAAATCTATTTATTAAAACCAATAGTACATTATAGTTGAAGAATATTTTGCGAAATTTTCATGAAAAAATATTACAAAATACGACAATGGCAGCAATTCTTCTGGAGCGTCTCGGAAAAAAGGTGAATTGCGGTGCCCATCATAACTCGGTGCCGAATCATCTGAAATCCTAAAATCAAACGTATTTCGTTAGATAATCGTTTTCCCCAGGTAACGCTGGGAGGGTTTTTTGAAATTTAAATGTTTCACTTTTTGGGAGCACTTCGAACAAAAAAACGCGATTTTTCGCAAAAAAAATCGGTTAATTTGTTATTATAAAGTTAAAAATATACACAAATTCGAAAAAAACTCTCTAGCGTTACCTCGTAAATTATGTAGAAAAATTGTGTTCAAAATTTCAAAAGGATCCGTGCTGTAGTTTTGGAGTTATGATGGGCACCGACTTTGAAAACGTGAGTTGTGGGAAAAACGCTTTAAAGTTTTGAACACAAAAAAATTTGGGATGAAACGTTCATAAGCGAGATCTATCGGCTTACTTCACACTGAACCATCAGTGTCAGGTCCATAAAGGATGTTGCTATCATCCACAATATCTAGAGCATCTTGTTGCTCCTGTCTACGATGAATCCTGCCTTCTTTTGTTTGCTTCTTTTTTAGTCGGCCTTCTTTTTTAGTCGAATGAAAATTTATTTCTCCATCACATTTTATGCATTTAACTACCGTTGCAATTGTTGAAAAGACTAATACAATTTTTTAAGGTCGATATAATCTCGCACTAGTTGTTGCTCTATCAGATCTTGTAACTTTTTTCGGCATTTTAGCAATATTTTAGCACAAAACTGAACGAAAATGGAGCTAAAATGATGCGAAAATCGGAAAGTGCGTGTACTGCTCGATAGAACGTTTACTGCCACACTAAATTATATACTCTACATTGACATAATATAAAGTTATAAATAATATAATATAAAGTTATTATTGACTAATGTTAAAACGTTTGTACTCTTTTTTAAATCTCTATAAAGAAAGATAGGGGTAGCTTTTAAGGTATTCTATAAAAATCGAACCAGCTGCCTGGTAACAATAGTGCGCTCGAGTCAGGTTGGTATAAAAATCCGACAGGTATAAAAATAGTCATAGCTTCGTCAATTTTGCTCTGATCGACTTGAAATTTAGACACAACATTCTTGAGGTATTATTCATTCCTTTACAATAAAAAATAAAATCGAAAAAAAAAAAAATTTAAAAACCCTACTCCCTCCTTAAATAAACGTCGCCTAATAAAGCCGGAAAATTACTCGCTATCTCAGTGCAAACAACAGAATATTTAATATATAAATAAAGGTGTAATAGCGAAGAAGGAATTTGTCAATTATAAAAGTGCATATTAACTTGATAATGCAACAAATCGGAGTTTTTCACATTTCATTCAGTGAGAGCCGGTATAACTAATGAGAGAGTATAACTATTGAATCAAAAATTGCTCCACCAAGCTCTTCAAACTCTTCATTCCGACCAATGATTGAGCCTGCATCATCATCTATGCAAGTCAATAGATATATTCTACCATCTATAGTTAATTTATTTCTTTCAACTTTATTAAAACATTTTAAAACAACTCTTTTGCACTCCATTAAAGGAAGTAACAATTCTAGGCCACTTCGATAAATACCTTTAAAATTATATAGCTGAAAACTATTTTATTACTATTAGTTAAAATAATAAAATACGACAAATCTGACCTGCCACTAAATAATTTAAAGGGTCCCATTATCATTCAGGTAGATTAACCTGGATTAAAATCCCTGATGTTTTCTAGTGAAGAAAAACATGCGAACGCATACAATCACATACTATACTAACAATAAGCTGTTAACAATGAAGAGATGCATCGGCAGATGTATCTACCTGAACAAAAAAGGAATTCAGACGAGTTTTCAATCTATCAACTTTATGGTATAGCTGATATCGAGGGAAATCATGTAAAACTTTCGCATAATGTATCTAATATCAATAATATATCTATTGCTCCACATAATATTAATATGCTAGATCATTTACGTAACATTTCGAATATGAGTGAATAAATGTGCACAAGATGAATATCGATTGAATGAATTTTCATTCAGCATTATAAATAATTCTAACTTTTTTATGACTTGGAATTTAACACTAGGTGACAAAAATACTTTCTGTTTACAAGAACTCCCAAATGATGCACTGCTATCAATTCTATTAGATAACGTTTAGTATAGATACAATTCACCAAAGGTTAACGGACAGCTAATCAAACCAAAGAAAGTATTTGTTGAACGATTGAATTGGGAACAATTCAAACTATATTACGACCTAAAAATCACCTTAGAACTACGCATCGACCCTCAAACACACCACCGTAAAACAAAATATCAAGATATCATATGTACAACAATAGCAAATGTTAGAAGAAAAAAATATACACCAAATAATACTCACATGGATCATTTCCATTTGGGTTTTTTGGCGCCGATTCCATTTTCCTCGAAACGTAAATTCTCGTCGCAGCACCACCAATTCAATAACGAAACACAGGTAATAATGTCCACAGGTTGTACCTGAGATAGCCGAAAACGACGACCAAGATGCTAATTTCTAGCGACCGCTACAGAACTCCAAGCTTCACTCGCAGCATCCAAATGCGAAAAATCAATGGTGTCCGATAATCTTCTGCCTCGTACTAAGCATCCCCCTTGCCGATGCTAAGAAGACAGTGTCAGAAAAGACAGACAATATAGCTTTCCTTAAGATTCAGACTGCCTGGCGAGCACACTGCACCCTCCGTAGCCACCACAGTGCCGCTTCCTTGACTTGGAAGACTCCGGACTCGATCTCGAGCAATACGACGACAGGGGCAGATGTTTGATGGGGATGATGCGCGTTATTAGTTTCAGTTGCGATTCAAGTTGGCCTTGCAATTTGTGTCGTTTATTCTTAATTTCGATGCGATTCGATTGGATTTCTAGCTGTCTACTACACTAAATTTTATATGCTTCTTTATCAGATACGGATGGCTTCCCTGAGTTTTGTGTTTGATAATATCTTATTGCCACTTGACGATTCTTGGAACTTTGAGAAGTATCTTACGACTATGGATTAGTAAGCGATGAGTCAGGTCACAGGAATTACTATTAACACTACGCGAAACGCAATCGAGAACAAAACACAAACTGTTTTCAGCGGCTAACAAACAGCGTTCTGGCTCCTTAGTAACTATCACAACGCGAGCACTTTGCCGCTCAGCTAAATTTCGAAAGTTTAAATAAAACGCTGCACACTAAGAACTGAAGACGTTTGCTCGCGATGCGAGAAGACGCAAAACACAGAAACTAAACCTACGCTCGAGAGACGCTAAAATCGATTTGCTATTGCTTGAATAGAACTGACAGATGCACAAGGCTCCCTTCTTCCTGATTTCGAGTCCCTGTTGGCCGTTCGCCCTCCCCTCGGCCCTGCCTGACTTGATCCTTGTCTATCCCTTGCGAAGGGCTACATTGAAGGGCTGCCAGCCGGGAAGCAGAATAGATACAGCCGTACAGTGGCAGAGTACAGTTTGCCAAAACGGGATTCGTACAATGCAAGTCGAAGGCGAAGGCATACAGACGGTATATGGTCGTTTGAGTTGTACTAGTAGTGCGACCAAGACCGAAGAATTGAGCCAAAGCCCAGGACAATTCGCTTTGTAAGTTGAAAAGGGGTGGAAATTTCTTGCAAGGGATTTTATCCATCCAGGACGGGATACGTGCGATGATAGTTGTTGTCTTGAAAAATCGTACTAGCAACGTGCAGGAAAGGGAGACAAGTTCGTTCGCAGCGGCTTATTTCATATGGAGGTTTGCGTCTGTAAGCCGATAGCTGAAGAGGTCGAAGGGCTTCGAGTTGGTGCTTAAAAACTGTATTTAGTTCTTGATAGATCACTGCTTGTTTCGATAGGGGATGATTTGAGAAGAATGTGTAGTGAATATAGTAGAAAGTTTTTTGTATTCCATAAAAAACTGGTCCTTGTAGATCATTCTAGTTGAATGAAGGTTCTTTGTTTGTGCAGCATTGAATCGATTCACTTTCACCAAAGAATAAAAAAATTGAATGAAATTTAGGTACCCCAAAAAGAACTATATACGAGTAATAACAAAACATTTTATTTGCAAAAGGATTCAAAATCAACAAGTGGCTAGAAATAACTGCTACGTAGTTCTATCTAGTTTAAATAAATTAAAGCAGCGTTTATCACTTATATGTCTACGCAGTTAAAGAAAACAATAAATCTTGAGCTTAGCCTATACATGACAGGCTCGTATGTTTTCTGATTGTCCGTTAGATCCTTTCAAAACAACTTAAACAACTTAAAACAACTTAACTCATTCTATCTTGAGTCTTCTTGTTTTCGCTGAATCGGAATGAAATGGAATGACGCCTGCGATCAGGTGCTTTTCATCAGCTGAAAAGTAATTTTCGCCACTTTTTCTTGCCTCGTTTTGAAGTCCACACGTTTAGAAAATGGGCTGGACATTTGCATTTTATTTGTAACGAGCTGAACATTAGTTTTATTTTGCCCTATTAGTCCAGGGAAATTTAACATGGTGCTTCGGAAAAATTAGGGAAAAGCTGAGTTTTGGTGTGAACCTTGGTACTGGCGTGTTGAAAAAAGTGTCAAAAGTCCCCATCGATCCGAGTGCTGCGCTACTTTTTATACGGGGCCAAAGGCCACCAAAAGTGACCTTTCCTAAATATCTCAGTAACGGTCACGTCTTCAGAAAAACAATGTATGACGAATTTGTAGCTTAAAAAATTTCCAACAAAAAAGATTTCAAAACTTTTTCTTGTAACCATAACCGTTTTTGAGATATATTGATCTAAACATTTGTTGCTAACAGCATCCTCTTTCTCAACGGCATGTTGATGTTATCCGATTTTGATTACGACTTGGAATGTTTGTGAGTTTTTTTTTCTATGTTTAAGAGGCGCATGAAAAAACATGCAAACAAACTTATCTACCCCACTCCAGGGTAGATGGAAAAGTGTGCGCCGAAAAGTTATCCCGCCCCCCTTTTCCATAAAATGGTATACCGCAGCTTCCATCCCAAATCTTCAGAAATGAGCTCGTTTCCTCCTTTTTGCCCACTATTAAACAAGTAAGATCACTTTTTATCCTGTTGATTGCCTATTCTTGATATCGCAGGACCAGCCCTACACCCACACCCTAGCCACACCCTACCCACCCCCGCAAACGAACCACCCCGAAATAGCCGTTTTTTCTTTTAGTTTTTTTTCCTTAACGTCTTATCCCATGAACGGTAAGGGCAAGGTCAGGTAATTTAAGATGCAAATTGGTTTCGAGACGTGCCATGTCCTTTTGGCGCTATGCAGTCATCACATGATTGGTAAAAAAATTGATTATTCGGGAACAGTCTGGAGCGAGGTGAGCTCCTTAATGTCAAGAATGATCGTTTACAGAATTATGACATGATATTATCTTGCTTTTTGATGCTCCTAGGGCCATGATATGCTACAAAACCTATTTTCACCTGCAATGTTGTTGTTTTGTCCTGCTCCTTCGTGGAATATCCCATACATGATGCAGCAATACAGTTTATTTCCGAGAAGAGAGTAGCGAGCAGATGTCCCTACAAGTTTTATGGCAAAGGGTGGCGGGAACTTTTCGGAGCACACTTTTCCATCTACCCTGGAGTCTGGTAGATAAGTTTGTTATAATGTTTGTTTTATGCGCCTCTTAAACATAGAAAAAACAAACTCACAAATATTCCAAGTCGTAATCAAAATTGGATAATATAAACATGCCGTTGATTAAGTGGATACTGTTAGTTACAAATGTTTAGATCAATATATCTCAAAAACGGTTATGGCTAAAAGAAAAAGTTATAAAATCTTTTTTGTAGGAAATTTTCTAAGCTACAAATTCGTCTTACATTGTTTTTCTGAAGACGTGACCGTTACTGAGATATTTAAGAAAGGTCACTTTTGGTGACCTTTGACCCCGTATAAAAAGTAACGCAGCACTCGGATCGATGGGGACTTTTCACATTTTGTTCAACACGCCAGTATCAAGGTTCACACCAAAATTCAGCTTTCCCCTAATTTTTCCGAAGTTTCGCCTTTTTTATGTCAAATTTCACTGGACTATATCTTTTCTAGTTCCCAATCAAAAGCTTACGCTACCTTGTTATAGAAAAAAAACACAGCTTCACTCTTAACATTACTATCGATACTGTGGAAACTCGGATTCTGGGCATAAAAATCATTGCTTCGTTTGATTTTGTGTGAAATCACTATCCCCATTTTTACAGACTAAAGCGCAATAACAAAAACAGAATGATTTAGAATAGGAGGAGAAAAGCCCAATAAATATTAAATAGAATTAAAAAGTTAAATCAAAGTAGATGAATTAAAGTAGAATAGCAAATAATATAGCAAAAATAAAACATTATATAATTAAAAAACAAAAAACAAATAATGAATCAGCAGAAGAAGAAGCGGCACACAATAAAGACTAGAATCTCCATGATAAATAATAACAAATCAAAAATGATGAGAAACTTCGAGAATTAAGGCTTTGGTTTGACGGCTGAATTGGAATAGATGGAATCATCTCGACCGAAAACTAGCTTAAGGGGTTAGTCCACTGTTAAACTGCTCCAAATGAGTTTTTTTTTAAACAGCTACCAAAAAAACTATCGATTTGAAATTTTACATATATCTTTATTGAAGTTAAAAGCTAACATTTTCATTGGAAAAAATTATAAGAAAACAAAATGGCGACCGCCCCAATGGATCGCCGCGGCACCGCCGAAAAAAAAGCAAATTGCGCCTCGTAAATTCCTGGCCAAAATAAGCATCTGTGAACAAACTACGAAAAATATTTCATTAGTTTTGAATATAAAGGACTGCACGGGCCTAAATTTAGAGCCCTAAAGCGATTAAAAAAATTGGTATACTTTTGAACTCTATGGAGACTTCATTCACAATTAAATTGTACGAGTGTGAAGTGTTTAGTTCTGAGACTTATCTTACCTCTGATTTGAAATAGGTACTTAGTCACAGCTAGGTCAACTTAAAGCCCGATGGTCCATCCAAATCGAAGAAACAAGCTTCAGTATCTAGATTGAACATTGGTTATCCAGTTTTTCGCGTTTTTTTCAATCAAAAAAATGTTTCCCAAATGGTCAAAAATTTTTTTTGTTCTAAATTTAGGCCCGTGCCTCAAAACTAATGAAATATTTTTGGTAATTTGTTCACAGATGCTTATTTTGTCCAGGAATTTACGAGGCACAATTTGTTTTTTTTCTCGGCGGTGCTGCGGCGATCCATTGGGGCGGTCGCCATTTTGCTTTCTAATAATTTAACTTTAAACTTCAATAAAGATGTATGTAAAATTTCAAATCGATATCTTGAATAGTTTTTTCTGGTAGCTGTTTAAGAAGAAGTTCCTTTGGAGCAGTTTAACAGTGGAATTACCTCTTGAAATAGGGCGGGCTTTATTCGAGTCAGCTGGAGTCCTCCACATGCAGTGAACGATGCGGGCTGGTACAAAGAAATCAATCTGGTTGCATGCGAAGAACCACGCTTAGCCAATTTATATTAGCGGACAATCTTCGAGCAGGCGAACTTTGGCCAGGCGCCAAGATAAGTTGGCAAATAAATCCCCAGTCGGCAAATATGCAGATCATGAATTCCCTGTTTCCATTCGGATCTAGAGAAAGTCCTGGACATCATACGTCTCTGCAGCCTAGGCCTCCTTGGTGGAGAATGAAGAGTTGCGAAAAGTAGTGAACCTGTTGGAAATTGGCGGAAGGCCCTATTATTCATATATGTGTAGCGATTTTATGAATGAGAGGGTTTGCTAGTAGGTGCCTCAACTGAACTGAAGTCCAGAAGAGGGCCTGCCAGACAACAGGGGCAAATCAACAAAAAAAAACAGAAGTGCCCGGGGAGCAGGGTTGCCTAGAAATGGCCGTGAAGGCCCCTCGTCCGCATAAACGGAGCACCCTTTAATCCAACTCCGACGGATGCTGGTAGGCCGCTTTGCTAGCTCTACGCGGCTGGGGTGGGTCACTTGAAAATGGGGTGGAACAAAAGGGGACGCTACGTATATTCATCCGTCACATGAAATAATCCTAGCCGCACAAATATAACAAAAGAGGAAGGGGCTTTTGTCCGTTAAGGACCAAATGTAGCTCTCAGGCATGAGCTGTAAGCCAGACCCACCCGAGACGCGACGAAGCACGTTGCTAGCATCTACTGAAAACGGGAACGAGAAAAAATGCTTGTTTCGGATGGCTCTGCCAGTTGCATAAGTTCTTGTTCATCTAATCAAAGCGTTATTCACTAGTATTAATTAATTCAATAACTTCTTTCTCGTTCATGTCGACGAATTCTTCTCCACATAATGGGTGTGCAATATTTATTCTGTGAGTAACTTCTGTTGTCGCGGAAGTTCAAGAATTTCCTCCAATAAAAACTTCAGATCATCATTTTCCTCAACAGGGATTTAGAGTCAAAGATTTTAGTTCTTTCAGAGATAACGAAATATTTTTAATGCAATTTAAAGTTGAAAAATCTTATCAAAATCGCGTTACTATAGTAGTATGTGGAATACAACCAATTTTCTTACAAATGTCTTCAAATGTGGGCCGTATATACAATGATTTAAACGATTCCGTGGGCTTATGGTTGTAGGATTGATATTTTTCTAAAATGGTAAATATATTAATTTGGCAGTCGGATGATTTAAGTCTTCTGGTTGTCCTGAGTGGTAATCGATCATGAGCAAAGCTTTGAAACTATTTTTTTTTTTTGGGTGATATTCTTCAAATAATACAATGTCCTTTTATTTGCTCGCCAGAAAACCGGAAGTGCTGACTTGTCAACTCCTTTCTTTGATCTAGTGTTTAATGCACGATTAATTAACAGAGGCTTGGTAACATTATCTCCAGATGCGTAGCCACTTACTTTATCACATGCTGATTTACAGGGAGATTTCTTGATGAGTAACCTTCTTTCCAAAATATCACATATTTGTCCGCTTAAGCCTTACTACAGACTTACTAAAGATCAAAAGGAAATTCTAGCTCTTACTTTGTTTTCATTTCTGTCTGATGGTCGAGTTGTCACCTCGTTTGATTTTAATTTATCCGATTTGAACCTATCCAAAATTTTAATTTTTTCTTTTAGGGGTACATATTTTCTGTTATTCTTAGAATTTTTCTCTAAGGAAGCGTAAAAATTATAAAATTTTTAGACTTATCTAATTAAGTAGGTATCATATCTTTTTAAAGTTGTTTAACACACTTGACTATAATTGATGGTCTGCATGTAGTAAACATACTTCTCCTAACAATCAAAAGTGATATTAAAACGTAACAATATCGCAAAATCTGTTTCATTATCTTACCGTAAGGCGCTCGTATAGTCTTTTAACGTGTTATATAAACATGATCAGAATTTGTTCCACAATGTTATACAAATCTGTCTTATATGAACTCGTATTTTAAGAGGGTCTACTGAAATTAGTTTATTTCATAATTCGATATTTCTGCTATTTGCACACTAATACATCCTGTGAAAGTAAGAATTAACCCTAGAAATTATGTAAGCAGACACTTTCAGGTGAATTTTTTAGTGTGAAATTGATAAACAATAAAATAAAAACAATAGTTTTTAAACAAATTTGAAAATAAAGTATCACAACAGAAACACATTGAATTCATAAACAAAAATTCACTTTCTATATTTTTATTCTTAATTTAGTTTTAATTTCGACTACAATTCATACATCATTACAGAAAAAATATACAAAATAAATTTTTAAAATTGTCTATCACTAAAAAAATTATACCAGATGCGAAACATAGAATTTCTTAAGAGCGAACGAAACAAAAATTATTAACACTTTGGTTCATGTTTATCTCTTTATATATTTTTTATTATCCAATGCAAATAACGAGCACAAAATTCATTAAATAATTTAAGTGACTTAGGTTATAAGCAGCATATTATAAGGCACTTATTTCTAATAAGAAAACATATGGATTCAATATAAATATATAATCCTTGGACGGTTTTTGTTGTCGGCAGACTGACTTAATTATTTGTCATGTGATGTTAATGTTCCCTTCTGATTGACGTAGGTTTGAATTAATCTAACTATCCATAACTATTAGCATGATTTTTTTTTAGAACTATTATTACGAGTAGGAATTCTATCAATCAGATCGATTTTATAGGCTATGGGGGGCTGATAGTAAAAATATGTATGTGATAGCGATTAAAATTATTAAAAATAATTGTGGGAGATATTAGTGAAAGACTTTAATGCGATGTAAACTGAAAATAGTTAGTAATGTCGATGTATTGATTTTAATTTAAAATATTTCTAGCAGGTACCTGTTTGCTCGATCTGATTAATAAAAACACATTAATTACGATTAATAGGTTGAATTTAACCACAATTAAATATGTACTAGCAAAATATGTTTATTTACATTGTAGTCTCTGAGTCAGGCGGCGTGTGATAATTAAGATTATAGGCAGGTGGCCCACTATTTAAGAATGCCATAGACCGAATACTTTCCCTTGACGCTGATCGGCGGGTTAGTGGCACCTGTGTTTGAGAGTAAGTGGTAGGCTGCGGCTCAGGCTGTTGCTGGTTACTAGTAATCCCAGCGAAAACATTTTCTGTTGTAGTTTGCTGGTATGAGCTCAGCGGTCGTGCTCCATGAAAATTGGAATAACTAGACCGAACAGATGGCGGTCGATTATTATAGAGCTCGTCAACATGTTCTCCATCGTAGTTTAGATTTGGAGTCGAATGTTGATAAGTTGGATTGTAATGACCACCACTAGGACTGTTCGCACTCGGACTTCCTGACGCCCACGATTCTTGTAGCTGCAATGTGCTCACGCTCGTATTATAATAAATAGGATCTGGTTTGATATTTCTAGGAAATTCACTAAAATTAGTTTTAGTCGCACTACTACTTGCAATGATATCTTTATTCAAAGATTTCAGATTTGTCGCCGTCAATGAAGGATTCTCACTATGAGAAAAACTTATGAATGGTTTTCCGGCACTCTGCTGCAATTGCTGTTGCTCCATCAGTTTCGTGACGGGATTCTGTTGGAATTTTCTTCTCGAATGTCTTGTACTATTCCGGTTACTCGAATGACTTCTTCGACTTGTTGTACTTTGTCGTGTAGTTGTGCCACGTGTCATAACAGATCTTCGTTTAACTCGTCGCGGTGTCATCGGTTTCGGACTCATCTGAGCATCGCCGTGCTCGCTGTTTCCATCTTGAAATTCCAACATATCCGGTCGACCACGTATCGTATCAGCCGCCGGACCAAATTCAATCGAATAGAACGATTGACGATGCTTTCCTCCGCCACCTTTTTTACTGCCTTTCCTCACTAGTTACAGAAACGAAAATAAAGTTAAACGGAATAGAAAAATAATGTTTTCAATAATTTTGTTTTTTTTTTTGTGGAAAAAGTTGATTTTTAATTGTTTATTTTTTTTGCTTTAAAAGTGTTTAGAACACAACTAAAAACACATTGACAAAATAGTATCAAAAAATCAATAAGAACATAAACCATTTTATAGAATTATACATACTTCTTAGAACGCAAGTTAGATATATGTGCCTTGAAAAAAACTGTAACAATATATTAGTTTACAAGCAATTACAGAGCACCAACAACCGAAAAATACAAAGTCCCAGGAAAATTTGGGAATAAGGAATAAGATTAATACTAAATATAATACAGAAGTTTTACTAGCAGTTTAGATTCTAGACTTGAGGTGTATACATTTGGAAAAATTATTCAAAAATAAAAAATTAACTTTTTATTATTGAACGTGGAAAATAATACAAGGAATACAAATTTCATTTTGAAAATCACAAATGAACATTGTTAGGTCCTACATCAAAAACAAGAATTAAATTTAGTAATATATACATAAGACGTTGCTCTTATATTATGCTTTTGAACATTTCCATAATAATGAAGCCGATGAAAAGAAACTCATTGATTACAGCTTGCAACAACTCATATGATTTTTTTGGTGTATGGTTTGTTAATAAAAAGTCTCATTCGTGTTTTGTATATATGACTTTTTATTTTATTAATTTTACAATAGTTTTGTTAACTATCTAATCTTATTTCTGATCTAATCATATCTCAGTCTATACTAAAGTATATTTAATAGTTGATATTTTGCAGTATATCATGCATTGGATATTAATTATAGAATTTTGAAACTAAAATCATTCTCTGCTCCTAAACACTAAAAAAAATTGTTTGAAAATCGAAAAATATTTGATATTTTAAATTATAAATTTGGAATATTATGAAATGGTGTTTATTGGGTTTACAACTCTGCTTCCGCCATTTTGTAATAGATGATTTTAGAGTTAAATGAAATCGAAAGAAATAGCTCGTAGATAGCATTCAATAAGTTTAGGTATCTGCCAGAATAACGCCATCATAACATAAATCGATTACATACCGTTACTCTCCATTGAAAATGTCAGTTTGTGAGCCAAATTTTCATCATTTGCGAAAAGTTTGAATGTTCTGCTCCAATATGAAGATATCTGCGGGTGAGTTTCATCTCTTATGGTGCGGCCGCTTTTAATAAAAAAAACGTGTCGTGAGTGTTTTGAACGCTTCAAGAGCGGTGATTGTGACATCAAAACCCAGTATAGCGGTGGGAGCAAGGTTTTCGAAAATACTAAATGGCAGACATTACTTGATCAAGACTCGAGTAAAACGCAAGAAAAATTGGATCATTAAAAGTGACTCAACAAGCCATTTCAAAAGCCCTTAAATCCATGGTATTGATTCAGAAGCAAGAAAATTGAGCGTATTGTCATTTCAACTCATAAGCTAAATATTATTAGTTTGGCAACGTAGTCACTTCGTTTTTTCCGGGAAATGGCTTTAACCGTTTTACTCCATTGTAAACTTCAGATCGTACATGGTATTTGACAGCTGGTATTTCATAGATTATCCAGTAAAAAAAAGTTTTAAGTTTTCTTGTTGTTGGAGATTCCAGACGGTGATTTTGTCGCATTTGACTTTATTATTTCCAAAAATATAAAAACGCAATGCAAACTTGGAAAAAATTGTGTGATGTTCCAGCCCAGAATTTGATTTGCTTCTTTTCGTTCCGGAGATTTTGACCTCAAAGATACACCAAGCTCTGGACGCCCAGCTGAAGCTGAGCAGCGTAGTACGACACAATACATTTAAAACAACTTAGTTACGTTAGTAAGCTCGATATTTGCGTTCCTCACAAATTGAACGAAATCATCTCACCAAACGAATTTCCATTTGGTATTCACTGCTGAAACGCAACGAAATCGATCCATTTTTGAGGCGAATCATAGTGAGCGATGAAAAATGGGTTTTTTTACGATAACGTCGTGCGAAAAAGATCATGGAGCAAGCGAGATGAGCCTGCACAATCGACATAAAAAGCCGACACTCATCAAAAGAAGGCTGTGCTGAGTGTTTGGTGGGATTTCAAAGGTGTTATTTGTTTTGAGCTGTTCTCAAGGTGACACACTTTCAATTCGAATGGCCGGATATTAAATTGGACAAAGAAATCAAGGAAAAGCAGCCAGAACTGGATACTCGCCAAAGCGTCATCTTTCATCAAGATAACGCCAGCCCAGACACATATTTCGTCACTTGCGAAAAATTATTGGCGCTAGGCTGGGAAGTGATATGTCATCCATATAGTCCTGACCGTGCACCATCAGTTTTTTTTTTCCGTTCAGTTCAACACCATTTGAATCGAAAAATATTCGATTAAAATGAGGCTGTCAAAATGAATTGATTCAGTTTTTCATCACTAAAAACAAAATTTCCTATGATAGCGGAGTTATGAAGCTGACTGAGAGATGACAAAAGGTCATTGAGCCAATCGTATAGACCATGTATTTATAAATCACTGCCATTACTCGATTCTGATGACGGTACTGTACTGAGGTGTCAACATTGTCTCGGACCACTATCTAACTGGCATAATTTTCTGAGCGCGGATTCCTTTGCAAGGACTTATTGCATCCACGAAACCAGATTCAAATGGACATGGTTGTCTTACGCAATGGGAGTACCAGTAACATCTTTGTTCTTGCGTTAGAACTCGCTCTCGAAGAGCTTGATGGAAGGTGAATAAATCATAAGGCCAGAGTGCCCAGCGTAGATGAAAAGTCGACACACTTTAATAATACTGTCATAAGTACTGCTGATACCATCTTAGACAAAACGAAAGCGACTATCTTTATCAAATCGAGCCATATACTTATGTAGATATTGATACCACTGGAAAATCTTAACTAGTTGTAAAATAATTCTCCATTCAGATCAGACGGGCGACAGAAAGACTGGGGCTGGATATAAATGAAGGAAAACGAAGCTCATAGTGGCGTCATTTGCAGGAACAACAACTATCTAAATCCTGTGCGGCAAATTTTATTCCAGACGGCTGCTTGAGGAACCTTGTTTTCATTGGAATGCCGTTGACCGGAACGCTTGGAGCTTAGGGATCCCTAATTGGATGATATCGGGTTTGCGCAACTGCTGGAAAAACTCGCTGAAGGAAGCCAGATCTCTACCCCAGTTGTAGTGCCGATAAGGATGATGATGATTCTCTATAGCATAATAAGACCAAACTGAGGCAAAGTAATTTCTGGCACTACCAGCGCAGTCAAATGCTTGATATATCAAGCGCTTTTTAGCTAAGACGTAAAGTAGAGGATAGATTAAATTCAAAATATAGGCACCTGCCAAAAATCACTTAATATAAGTATTTAATTGCTAAATTGAAAAACTCGCTTTTGAGCAAGCCCTAGATTTAGACTATTTTTCAAAAGATTAAGAGTTATTATGCGGGGTTATCTTTTGAACAGATACGCTTGATGTGCTTTTTATAGAATCAACAAGAAGAGAACAAAACAGCAGCTTCATACAAGAGCAAAAAACAAAAGTTAAACCGCAAAATAGTTGTTCAGTATTTGCGATTTCGAATCAAATCTTATAAAAATAGCCCATAAAAACGGAAGCACAGTGTAACTAATTCACAGCTCACAATTTTGATCATTGAAATGAAAAATTGATATTTGATGTGTTAGTGAACTGCTTTAGAATTGCCAGAAAAAAAAACGGAAAACCACTTTAAAATTTTGAAAAATTCACTTTAGCCATTAGTTTCAAACAAAACCACATGAAAACACACTTAATTCAACAAAATTTTTCCTCAAACAATACTTCAAACAATACATTACCACGAGAAATTTCAAATGCAATCATTTTTCATCTACTTCCTGCCAAAAAATTGTCACACTGCTGGTCTAAGTGACAATGAAATAGTATTTTTTTCTGTGTTTACGAGCAGAGTCTGTAATTATATTAAATTAATTACGCAATAACAATATATAAATTCAGGAAAGTTTAAAACAAGCACATTGAGCTTATAGTGAACATTTGTTGACGACACAATGAATATCAAAAGCGAAATGTGCATGAAAAGACACGACAGGTGCTTGTTTGCTTGCTTGAAAATTATAATCAAATCAAATTTCGCGAAATTCGAAATCAATGATAAAAAGTGACTTATGCTAAATAGAAATGCCAAAAAGCATTTTATTATTCCAATTAAATGGTATATAATGGATTTAAGAAACTAAATATTTTTTGTAGTTGAATAATGATAAAGTAATGATGCATTAATATTTATATGTAGTCAAATATTTAGTTTATGTTACTTCATATTCATAGTAACTGTTTGTTTGTAATTAGAAATATTTTCACATTGTGGTTAATTTTCACATTTACGGTTCAAAACATTTTACAAACAATTTATGCAGAATAATGTTTTATTAACGTTCAAATAATCTTTCGATTTTAATTTCAAAACATTGCTTGGTTTTATTTTTTACATTACACTGACAAAGAAACTATAAATGTATGACCAGTTTCAGTTAAAATTTCTACTGATGATAACGTTCACTCTTTTACAAAAATTAGATTCGATTCAATGAAATAATCATGTTCATGGTAGCTTAATAATTCCAGCATATATTTATAATTTCTTTGCAAGATTTGAAAGCATATATCAACTAACGCATATTACATTTTATTATATCTATCGAACAGATTAATTGAATTAAAACATCAACATATATCATTTGACATATAGCAACATTAAAATACATACATAATTAAGTCCTATATTTCAATTTATATAAAAAAGTGTTTTGTGTAAAACAATCTAATGTAAATGAGGTGCATCATAATGCATATTTAGTTTTTTTTTAAATGTGGCTAGTTGTTATCGAATGACAATTGTGGGAATAAGTATGAATGAAATGAAAGTTACATTGTGACTATCGTTAACTTAAGCACTGAAAATCATGTTTGTGTATTTTTAGGTTGTTTTCGCCTCGCAAAGTATTACTGTGTTTCCGAATACATAACTAAGGGATCTAGCTAATCATCCAAATTGATGAAATATTTATGTTCTTAATCATGTTCAACATTATTCTACTCATGATGTATCGCTGAAGATTTATATATCTGGTTTTGATGACTCTCATTCGTGTCATTTGATGAATCACGATAAAATATATATAATTACATACAATATAGACACATAGCACTTAAAATAAGAAAAAGCGCGTTGAAAGACCGTTTCAAAAAAGTTATTGATTTTCTGAATCAAACAGTACATAGAATTAACTCTATGAATTAAACAAAGCAATAGTCAGTTAAGTCATTCATCGCTCGATCGATTGTAAAAGCAGTTTGAGAATAACCTTAACTTTTAAAAGAAGCGCAGAAGCAGAAAATTATTTGTACACATAAAGCTCCATATTTAAAACCTCAAGCAACTACAGTAGATTTTTTTTCTACAAATTAAGATGAAAAAAACTACACTACCTATAAGTACAAATATTTAAACAGTCTTTAAATAATTCGATAAAAATTTTAATTTCACTGAAACAAATCACTGTTTTATGCAAATTTATATCGCCCTTAAGTTATGCCTGTTATATATTTAAGCTGGATCCTATGATATCAACGGATTTTGAAATATATAACATCTATAGAAATCCTTGTCATGCATTGGCAATTTATTTTAATTTTAAATCAAATATCAAAGGTTATTGCTTTCAACAATAAACTTCACCCTTCGAAAATCAACAGAAATTTTTCCGTGAAAAAATTCTCCGCATTAAATTGGTGGGAAATTTAAATCCTTTTCCACTCAAAATTTCACAAGATAATGTACTGCGCGGTTAAGAAACGGAATCGCCACCTGATTGGCCATCGTAAGCAGATTAGGCGATTGAAAGTACTGTTGTCGCTAGTGATGGTTTTTGACCAGTCACATCGACAAGGAGGAGTTTGGTTAAGGCTACGCAAAACGACCATTATCGAAAAACGCGGATTGAAGTGATGGAGGAAAAGTGGAATTTGTGCAATTTTAGAGGTGAAATTTCGGGTTCATTATGGAAGTGAAGATCTTTGTCGGTAAAAAATAAAGAGTAATTTCGACTGATTTTAATATGTAGCAACCCAATTAGCAGCGAAGAAAAATAGGACATATAAACGTAATCCAAATAGATTTATGAAAGAAATTATCATAAAGTCGTCGATCGACCTACAACATTACTAATCAATTATTTTTTTACAGTATTATTTGCATTATGGTCAAGTGCGTTTTTTCAAGTTGACATTTAATAAGATAGGAGAATTAATTTTGAAGAAAATACTCATGTTAAAAAGTAAATTTAAGTATATAGGAGTGTGCATGTCGATGGGAAATTTTATGAACCTGGAGATCTATAAAAATTTGTCCTCGCCACGATGTTAGATATCTACGAGTGAGACGGACATTTTCATTCGCTATCATTTGTATTTATGAAAAAGTAAAAACGTAATAAAACAGAATTCGGAGAAAGTAATACTGGTCCAACTTCGGAGCAGTAAGTACCTTGCTAGATCTAATATAATTTCAAATCAAGAGAAAATACTTCTGAGATTACAATTATAGGGAGTAAAAATACATGTTTATTCGATTGGTAACTGGAATATCTACCCTCATATGTATGGCCCACCAATAAAGCTTATTGTTTCTTAATATTTTTGTTCAGATTTGAAAATTTAAGAGAAAAAGTAAGGAACAGTAAGGAACATTTTAAATGTTTTTTTTTCAGGAGCTTATCTTTTTCATCTTTAAGAACCCACCCTGGCAGCGTAGAGCTAGCACAGCATCCGTTGGGTGTGGATGAATAGGTGATCCGCTATTGTCGACTATGGGCGTTCGCGATCGTTTCTAGGGTACCCTGCTCCAGGGTCGATAAATAATTCTTCGTTTCGTGAATACTTGGCCATCACAGTTTTGGCAGGCTCACTTCTGGACTGCTGAAATTGCCAAGCCCTTTTCAATTTATTTTAGAACTTTCAAGGGACCATCAACTTTTTTTCTAGGTGAAAACTATTCAGCCGTTTTCATGATGCTACTTTTCATGCCGTTTTCATGATAATGCTTTTGATGAGATGCTTTTCATTTTATGATGCACCAATATTCTTCATGTAGCGAAAGAATTAATCATTTAGCTAATATAGATTGCATGCCGGCAAATCAGGGTAATAATACGGAGGAGTAAGTATCATATAAACTCCCATAGTTCCAAAGCTGTAACCATTGACATATTTTTTTTTCTGGCAGTATTGTTTCTAAGGATTTTCAAAATAAGTAGGAATTTATTGCTAAGTAGTTATCGAACAGTTATAGAAATGAGAAAAAAAATATAAAGATTGACCTAACAGTTAATTACTACTTGAATCAAGCCAGGAGCAAATTTAGTCATTCTATTTCACTTTCAGATGGACTGACTATAAAACGAAGCTTATTTGATTGTTCACATGCTTCGCAAAGGAATTCGATCAGCAAAAGATCGGCAACGGCATTGATAGAAAACCAGCGAGACATTAAATGTGAAGAAAACAATATGAAATGGAAACTATCAGGAAAGTTTCTACGATAAACACCTTTAGCAATGCTGAAAAGCAACTAGTGTGAATGCTTGTCAAAAAAAAGCATTTAAGACCTAATACGCCGCCACTAGTTGATGAATTGATACACTGTTTGAAATATAATTAATTCTATAGAGATGCTATATACGGATGTTATTATATGCGCTACGAGCAATAAAGTTCCGAGATTGTTGAATAGAAACAGGAGAGGACCAAAATAAGGATTTTTTTAAACGAAGATATTATAGAAAAATTGCATTATTCAACAGTGGAATTAGAGTGATCAGGAGTTAAAATTTTCACATGAAATTGTGCATGGGAATTTTATGTGAAATGGGTGCTAGTACTAGGCTAGTATAAAGGATAGTACTAACTCCCATTTCACATTTAAAGCTCTTAAAAGAGTAAATAAACCGAAGAGCGAAGAAGTTCGCAAGTTGAGGACGAAGGGGTTATACGCAATTATGATGTTAAAAAGATATTATTTTATTTTCGTAATTTACATACATATATTTCCGACAAATTACAATCCGACAAATATTCCCGAAGTTACACGCATATTTATCCAAACGTATCGAAGTGATGCCGAGTGATTTTCATAGATTTTGAATGCGTTTGTCTCGAAACTTTTTTTTTGAGTCGACGAGCACGATTTCTCAGAAACAACTATATCGATCAGTCTCAAATTTTCACACAAGCTTTATAAACACATTTTTTAGTGATTTATCGAAGGTTTTTCTCGTCGATAAATATTTTTAATTTTATACACAATTTAAAGCCAAACATTTTATCGAAAATCGAAACTTTTTCTTTGAGAAGCTGCCATTTTTTTAAAATTAATCTTTTGCTTATTGCTTCGATTAGTCACTAGATAATACTATATGCTAACAAAATATTTCTTGTTTTTTCATTTTAGACGATTCAATCCAGAGATATTGTGCTCACCGCAAGACGCCATTTTTTAGAGAAGTTCGCGGAGTTCGGATGGAGCAGCTTTAGGCATCGTTATTTTTGCAAATCAAAAATATCAAAATAAAATTAAAAGCTACCACAAAATGTGTATACATTTTTACGTTATTCATTCAATATATCTTTACAGTAAAAACTCTTGAAAACTGCGTAAAACCTCTTAAATGAGTTACTGTAGAAGAAGCGGAATAATATAGAAAATCTGTCGATTTTAAATTGACACTCCCAAAACAACCGTTTACTCACAGCAGCATATATATGAAACTTGAGCACGCGTTTCTACTCAGTTAGACCAAGACTTAATATTAATATACCCCCATGGATAAAAGTATATTGTCGATTTAATCTAATGGCAAAATACTTTTTTTTAATTAAAGTTTCCAATCGATCATCAACATATTTTAATACCAAAGAAAACAATAGTAGTTGCGGTTTTTTTACCTCTAGCAAGATCCGGTGAAAATAATAGTATTAAAAACACCAACAACTTCTGACCCAGTGATCTGACTAGGTCGGCTAATCTGACCTGTAAAAGTAGTTAATGCTCTGGCATGTAGTAGGTGTTGATAATTTACTGAAATTTAAACTTTTATTTGAAACCATTTATGGCACAACGTTTATTAAACACGTGCTAAACAGGAATTACACGTTTTTATCGTGATTTAATAAAATGAACTTGAAAATAAATGATTATCAAAACTATCCTGGGCAGTTAAAATTATTTCAGTTGCTGCAACCTAAGCGACTACAATGATCTTACACTGGATTGTTTTTTGCGAACCACTCTAAACTCTGATCTCGATAAAGGTGCAAAAACGCTACTAGTACTTCAAACGGTTCAGATAAAAGTAGTAGTAGCAAAAGACTTGAATTTTTTTCAGAGAGCTGAAAATTAACAGAATCGACTTAGAATGTGATGAAAGCTGTATTTTTTAGGAGTAAGTCGCTTGCACAAAAAAGCTTTTGGTGAATCACAAGTATGTCTAGCAAAAGGATCAAATCAAGTAATTTAATTACTTTATTTGTAAGTTAGCTACAATAAAGGAATTCGTTAAAATTTACTTATAATGAATTCTTTCATACAAAAGTCAGTACAATAGCAGCATCTTGATGACAACGGAAGTGCTATGAATATAAACATTATGCACACTAGGAGGGTTAGGTAAACTACAGTGTTCAATATATATTTTTCAACGGAGATCAGTAAAAAAGACATATAAGTAAAACTATAGATGGAAACCCAACTGCTGTTTCTGTTAAGAAACGTCCTTAATATCTAAAAAAAAAAAAAATAAATCAAATAGACCTATTGACCTATTGATTTTATAAAACAGGTATATTGAGCCAATAACTCGTGAAAATGATTTAGATTCAAATAAATATATTTAGCCGTTTATCAAGATGAGTAAATTAAGGAAAACAAATCAATCAGAGGAGAAGTAAAGAGTGATAGAAACAGAGCTAGTTCACGCTACATCGCTACGTTCTATAAATGGGAAATAATGAACTGAATTTTCGGATGGAGCTAATAAGCAGTAGTTCTTGAGTATATATTATTTATAAAATTAAGAAGGCGTTGGTTCCAAATCCAGTGATTTCTTCTAATATTAAGCCATCACACTCTAAACTGACTAAATTTGCAGAGAATAACCATTAATAGAGATGCCGTTGCTATTTTTCTGCCAATTATATGGTTCTAGTTTAGCTAGCAGCAATATTATCATCTTTTATAGGAAAAACTTCCCCGTTTGATGAAAATATTCCAGTTGAATCCAAATAGGACACGTGGGTTTAAAAGTATTTTTAATATATGAAATATCCATTCACCCAAAAGTCAGCTAATTTAAAAAAAAAATCCTAATACTAAAACTAAGTCTACATATAACCGAAAAAATCACAGTTTGGATGCTTGGAATAAATTGCCAAGTTTCAAAGATACAAATTTCCATGAAAATACCATTAAAAGAAGTTAGTTAGAAGTTAGTTTCCTAGTTGCTTGCGATTTTACACAAAACTACATCGATAAACAACAATAAACCATTCAAACATCCAATTGAAATTAATTAATTTGTTTTATTTGCGCAAATGCGATAGATTTGGGCTTAATTTTAAAGCTTACGAAAACTTAACAGCTAAACATAATCCATACGCTACGTATACATCTTACTAACTAAAATATAAGTGCTTGTATTTCAAAATAATAAATACGTTCCACGCATGTATGTTTATGTAGTTGAGTGCCCTTGTTTGAAACTATACTACATATTTGAGCACTCGGTCTTAATTTTCTTATGAAAATTGCATTAACTATCCTATAAGTGTAGGTATTGTAGTTTTAACAAAAAAAAAAATACACGATCTAACTAGCAAAATATTTTGATAAAATTCAAGAACGCGTAATTATTGAAAATATAATTGGTACGGGCTAGATGTAATTCGTATTTTTGAGTTATGATTTATTCCTCTTACTCTTCAATTTATAATCTATCAGTAATTATATTTATATTTGCATTATCACAATAGGATCGTGGCCGATGATTGTTACGATTCGCGTTTTGTCGATTTCGGCTCCGATTTGATAATCGATCTTGTGATTTGGCCCGAGCAATGTATGCATCATCGTAGCCAGGTGGTGCATCGCGAATTTGATCACAGAAATTACCAGCTTGTTGCTGAGCGGCGCGATCATGACGACGTCGAGCGGATATCCGATTCAAATTTGGCGATCGCGTTACATATTGATAAGGCATAACATAATTTTCAGTGCTTTGGGGTGACACATCAGGATATGGTTGATGGATTATATGATTGAAATGATGATGAGACGGCGCTTGCTGATGCGGATAGTAATATTTCTGATGGAAATTACTATTTTGTGAATGCGATGGTGGCGGTGGAGGTGGACGCGAATGTTCATTACGGTATTCATCGTGCCACTGTGCAGGATGAGATCGCATGAAAGGATTTACAATGCCGCGAATTTGATTAGTTGAATCGTTTTTCGGTTCAATGATATTATTATTCATACTGCTACTAACCGAAGAGTTTAGATTGTTATTATTGTTATTACTGGTTATGGTGTGTGTACTCTCGCATAACGGATTTACCATGCTATTATCATGACCGGACATTAACGGTACTGGCTTTTGAAACGGTATATATGTATTTCCGCTTTGATCAGCAGCAGTTTGAAATGTATTCAACGTAAAACTTTCGCGACTATCATCTAAATTGGACATTAGTTGTTCTGTTGAAACTTGTGTGTACTTTATTTCGGGACGATTAATAAAACTACTGTAATTCGATGCAGCAGAATTTTTACGCGGTAGAATTTGCGCGATTTTCGTCTGCTGTTTTTGATTTAATGACGATGGTGGTAGTGGTGATGATGGTGGTGTTGATTTCGGGTTAGTAGCACTATCTTTATTTAGTTGCGTATTAGATTTTTCAGCACTTATTGCAGTGTTACTATTATTATGCTTATTTGATAGCATTGTTGTACTAGCTGATGTCGGTATACTAGAATAGCTCACGTACATCGGATGTACACAGGTATGTTGTGGACTTTTCGCATCACCACCCATGAAATCGACTGCAAATAAAGTTTATACAATTTTGGTTGGTTTGTTGCTTTTGCTGTTCTCTTTTTTTTTTTGGTATTATATTTGTATTTTTTTGATTTGCCTAAGTGATGTTACATAAACTAACGCTCAAACGTATACTCCAGAAAGAGAATTAAAGTGCTGCAAGTGGCATGTAAGTTTCCACTTTTTATTTAATATTGTTTTAAAATTTGAAGCAGACTCAATACTATCGAACTTCGGTATTTCTTAAACATAAAAATATAAATATAAATTTTAAAATTAAAATTTTAAAATTTTAAAATTACTAAATATATTTGAATCAAAAAAGAATTCTATTTACAAAATAGCTAACACAGATTTTTTTTTTTGAAAATGCGCAAATCAATTCAGTCATGTGTGTTACGAAGAGTAGGAAGAGTAGTCACTCGATATTTCTCATGGATTATCGAACTAGCATCAGTATAGGAGTTACTGCAATATATTAATTTGTATTTTTTTACAAGCACAGTAAATAAAATCAAGTGCTTCAATTTAATTCGAGTTATGTACCAATACAGACTGGCTTTTCCTTCAGAAGCAAGATATATTTCAATTTCTTGACACATATCGATATTTCTAGGGTGAATTGTCTTCTTCATCAGATTTTATTTATCTATCAGCCTGACAGACAAAAGAATAATAGGGTAGATTGTCGAAAAAGCTACAGCAGGATGATTAAAAAAAAAGCTACGTGAATTACATTTAATTCAAAGCAACTTTATTCTGACAGATTAGTATGTACAATTTGTTCTAAACCGAAGAAGTTCTGATAGGAGACCAACTGGTTGGTTCGTTTGAACATAATATTTTCGCCATCCTCCAGCAGGCGAGAGGTAGGAAAGAAGGATTGAAGGCTATACTTATGTTGAACTTGAATTTCTACTGGATAACATAGCAGTTGAGCCGGTCTTCTGATTCTGGTCCGCTAGTTTCCACAGAACTCGAGGTAAAGATTCATCATGGACGATGATATTAGCAAGGAGTACCACATTTATGATGACGTACCGCTCACAATTGCTGAAAGTGCTCCATATTCTTGCTTTTCCGAAATTTCCGCGAGAAATGTAGACGTTGTTTCTACCGTTTTTGAACACTGACATCAGAGGAATCTGTTGATTCATTAGGAAAATTCTGTAAAAATATCCCAGTTCAATTATTGAGCATATTATCCTATACGAGTTAGTGGCCTCAGGTTGAGAACATTTCGGTTCGCTGGTCAATTCATATCCTACGCCCTATTATCACCCGAAGTACTTCTTACACACTGCGTATAAGCCGCTCGTAAAATTCACTCATCAAAGCGCACACTCAATAATAACGTCTCATAT
Organism: Nemotelus pantherinus; assembly: GCA_963978885.1. Lineage (NCBI taxonomy): Eukaryota > Metazoa > Arthropoda > Insecta > Diptera > Stratiomyidae > Nemotelus > Nemotelus pantherinus. The sequence goes on along the minus strand of OZ022264.1, from coordinate 244,033,470 downwards.
TATTTGGTTTTATGAAAGTAAATTATTAAATTGTTGCGAAGTTAGAAAATTGACAAAATCGGCAAGCTCTTGAGACAACCGCTTGAAATTCTTTGCGTTGTCTGAGATAATAGTGATTGGAATGCCTTTTCGGGCAAAGAAACGCTTCAAGCCCCGTAAACATGATTCTGCTGACAAAATATAGACAACTCAATGCACCGTTTGAGCGACGGCACATGTCATCAGAAAAATATATACTTTACTCATTATACTTTCGTATTTTAAAATTCCATCGAAGTGCTAAGTCTTTCTATCGATAATGGCAAAAATGATGGAGACGGAGTCTTTGCCTTGAGTTTTCGGCAAACTAAGCATTTTTTTAGCACAGTTTCGCATGGAGCACTCAGTCGTACTTATCCAAGACTAAAAGCCTAGTAAAAGAAGATCCTTTTTGTAGAAGTATAGGATAAATAATTTCAAAGCATTCGTAACCCAAGCTTAGTGATAATCAAAATTACTCCATCGTTTCCAAGTTTTGGATGAAGGATCAATATGTTTGACGATACTGAATCGTTAGTTTTAACAATAGTATTTCGTTTACATATTCAGTTAACTGAAAATGTTTGATCCAGTATAACTACCGCGATAATCTCGTTGGTTTTTGATCTTTTCGTTACAATCCTGTTCGATTTTTTTTGTTTTATTGGTGAAATTAAAAAATTGGTGATGAGATGGAAAATGTACGCAGTAGTCTCTACAAAGACGTTAATGCATGAGAATCATCGTTCGACGCAACAAGTTCGACTAAACGCACGACATATTGCATTTGAAGAGCCCAGTTGGATTCGCTCTTGCTAAGCCATGGGCCAAACCACCAAAGAGATGTATGTTTTTTATTGTTGCATGGACATTCCACGTGCAAGAATATCTGCTGGATTTGACACACCAGGGCAATGTTGTCAATCGTTTCATTTAAGCTCGCCGTGACATAAGGTTCCCCTTTTTTATAAAGCAATCTGACTGTCCGTCCAATGGTAAACATTATCGAGCGTAATAGTTACACTCCGAATGAGATAATTCTTCAACCATCTGCGATTAAGTTCGAGTTTGGGATGTGTAACCTGTTTCTGGTCGTTTGTTTTGACAGGTGCGGTTCTTTCCACAGTTTCGAAAGATTTGAAGTCCCATTCTAGCTTATCCTTCCCGCATTGCAAACGCACAATAAACGGGCCTAGTGGGTCGAAAATTTTGCCCAAAAACATAAAAATATTACGCTTAGTACTATATAATGGTAATTTCTTTAGAAACATTTCCACCCAATCGGACTCCGTGACAAATTCATCACTGATGATTATCCAATGAAAACCAAGTATTTTCTGATTAAGAGGTGTAATATTAGGTACCGTAATTTGCACAATTGCATTGCTACTGTGCCATTTTTACATTTGCTTCGATGTCTTCTTCATAATAGAGTTAACATCATCATATACCATGACAGCTTTTTCTTCATCATCAATGTTGCTCTAAGTGATAATTATCCTGTGGTGGGATATTGAGTTTCATATTCGTTAAGATGGCGTCTTATCGTTGCACCCAACTGCACAAAGTAAATTTTACTTCAAACGTTACACGGGTCATTCGACATTGAACTAACGGCGGCAAGCAGGAAAGGCAAAAAATCCGGGAATATCCTTTTCACTTTTGTGAAGTATTATCTTTATGAAAGCATTTTCAATATCAGCTGTTAGGACCGAATTCTCCCAAGTCGAAAATTAAGCAAAACACTTAATATAAATATCTACTAGACAATTTTAACCTGCAGATGAGCATTCGTTCAAAGAGGTATTTTTGGCAGTATGCGCGTCAAAAAACATGGTCAATAAGGCATAAAGTAAACACATTGATCTTGATCCGACTTAGAAGCTTCCTGCTTAAATCTTGCTTAAATGTAATCCCACATTTTGCAGCTGCAATGAAGTATTTAAGTTGGGTCTGCAGTTAATTTTCTTATCAATCCGTGAACTTTCAGAAACACGTCCTTCGCTTTTCGACTCTGGTAACATTTTCTGATTTCTCTAAATTAATCTGGCTTGATAATGGATATGTTTTTTCGACATAATTCAAGAGAGTTTTAGCATTACTACTGTTTCCCTTTCAATATCCACCAAAAAAGCATGAAAAATAACACTTTTGGTTGTTTCAAACGATTCATTCAAGTAGTCACTTATGCCTGAGTTGTAAATAAGGCCTTAAATTGCCCAAACAAAAGCAGACTCTATTCGTAAAATTACTTGGAATTCAACTAAATTTGCCAGTAATTACATCCCACTAATAGCCAGAACCAATTAATAAATTGATTCTCTCTTCAGGAGAACCATTAGCTATGGCATCAGTTAATTTGAAGCGAGAAAAATTCATTTGTCTTGCCCTTGGCTCTAACAAACAACCAATACATATCTCGAAATCTCAATTGCTTTCATTAATATGTACTAGTTTTCGTTACGTTGACTAGTAACTTGTACCTGTACTATATTAAAAAAAAAATATTTTCAAACCGAAATGACTGATAATTGCATTCTGCCTGAAGACTCTCTTTTATGCATCCATGATGACACGTATAAATAGTGGTTGGTTTGCATTCTACTTTTACACACGTGCAATTTGCAAGTCCCCCTTTTTCGAGAACAGAGAGCTCATTGAATGCAAATTGATGGTGTTACAGCTACATGATGATGTTGATGCTGCATAACGATGCTATGATCTTACAGCTCCAAATAAAATTGTAAGCTTTGCTTCAAATTTTGATCACACAAAGAAGTGAAATTAGTGCTGTTACCATTAAAACACCGACTTCCTTTTACCAAGCAGTTTTTGGCGCAATAACTGAATCTCGTACAACGGAAGCATCTACTGGGTTTAATAAATAACTGCTTACGCTGGGTCCCTGTCAATGACCCATAGCACTATGCAACTCAGTGTGTGTCAGTTTTACAAAATCCCAGCAGTTTTTTGTCCACCTGGTTAAATTGTCTTTCGAAGCTTTCTGGATTTAATTTCGCCGGCATTGACTTTTCAATCGGGTGGATCTCATTTTTCAAATATCTCAACAGAACCTGGACTTTTTGTCATCATCGATTTCAAATGATCCGTCAATGCTTTCGTTGACACTGGTAATATCATTTTCACTACCCCTAAAAAGAGCATATTTGTACCATCGACAACAATTTGTTCTTAATTTGTTAGGGAAATATTAAACGAGAATGGCTTTAAACATTGTGCTGTACTATGGGGGAGGAACACCAAGTGCAGTTAAACAGCGTATCGAGGACAGGAGACTGTAGTGGAGTCGGCGCCAACCAATACTGTTGTAACTAGAAGTAACAGACGAAATAGTCGCCAATTATTGCAAATATTTGCCAATAAGTTTCTTTCTGCCTCCGAACTTTTCTAATGACAGTGCGATAAGGTGATGGGCGCTGATAGCGATGAGTGGGAGTGAAACCTTTAATCGTTTGCTTGGCCAGTTAGTACCGACTGCAAATAACTAAACTTTTCTGCGCCACTAATATTCGAGTTCTCAGACACAGTCATTCGAAACTATTCCCGAAAGGGGAGCCAATCCTAGTAATCACCAGAAAATTTCCTGAATGTAAGTTTCTGCGTGTAGTATATTTTTCTCCTTAAACTCCTAGTATATTTTTCGTTTGCTGGGCATATGATGGAACCTTGCTGGATGTACTATTTTTTATACACAGATCACTCTTGAAATGTCGATTTCTGTCAAGAAATTTAAATGTATCTAGCTACTAAAGAAAAAAATGGCCCTTATTTCCACATATTTAGGTTTAAAGGTTTGACAAAATTGATTCAGGTTCAATCAACAATTTAAATGTTCTAAAGTTACATTTTAGTTCGAATGAATTTGTACATTAGTTGAATTAATCTTAAGTGCTTATTTTTTGTTTGGATTAATAAAAGTAGTAATAATTTCCATCTCTTTATGGATAATATACCTTTGAGCGATAGTGTACATATATATGATGAAAATAATTCGATTATTTTATAATAATTACATAAAATGTCATACATAATGAGATAATGCAGAAAGTTCTTGTTTATTTTCATGTTATTTACAAGAGACAATAAAATTCATTTACTCAATAATTTGCTTTCTTTGGTGTATTTTTTTCAATAATACATTAAGTGTGTTTAGGAGGAAATTATTCGTAGGATATTGGGAGTCGTGATTACTATTTTAAAATTGTTAGTTTAAGCTTTGCTTTCATTAAACTAATATTAGCGATTTACTGGAAAAGTGTTATGAAAGAAGATAGAAGAGTGTGATTTTTAGAAGCATGCTTCTACTAAATACTGTTCCGTTTCAATCGACTTTAAAGTCATTGCAGGATTTGTAATTGATAATTTATGGACATTTTGATATTCGCACTTTAGATAAACAAAATGATCACAAATTCTGCAACAAACTTTCGAATATTCATTTATTTAAGATCAATTACTAATACAATTTTTCTATCGACTAAATAAATATTCTACTTAATTACTGACGAAATATGAAACAATTCAAAAAGTACTTACATCGATCATCTTCGTCTAAAAATATTATTGCTATTAGAATAGCGCCCAAAATGGCAAGAACCTAAAACAGTAAAATAATAGTAATTAAAAACAAACTATAGAAATATTTATGTAATAATTTACCGCTAAAATACATTGTACTCCTGAATGTATAATTTCGACTATTGGATAGTCGATTAAGCAATTATCAACTTGTTCTGGACGGACTGGGCGGATGAGATCTTCAGTAGTTATATTTGTTGGATACGTTGGTATGCAGCCATAGCCGTTCACTTCGAACCATGATACGCTACCTGTACCCAAGTTTAGAATATCGCTGTCCTAAAATCGAATGAAATTTATTGTAGAAATCGAATGAAATTTATTGAAATATAGAGAATAGAGATTTAATAAGTAATAACTGCAATATCCTTCATTGTGCAATTAATCAAAATTGCTAAAAAAAAAGGTAGCACTCGAAACAGATACAAAAAAAAAGTAAAAATTATAGTATAGGAGTAGGATAATATATTCACTCTTTTATGAATTTTCCTTATTTTCATATTAGTTTCGTTTCACTTTTAAATAATTCAAAATCTTTTATTATTAAAGTGTTCATATTTTTTCTTGTGACGGCTTAATTATTGTTTGTCTCTGAGTTGGTTCTTGTGACTCCTCTGTCTTTATTTTTGACAGCCCAAAATACGCCATTACATATTCAAAAATTTTGAGAGAATTAAAACTTGCGTGCAATAGGTGAAAATGGCCTACGAGCTGAGGTTCAGGAAAAATAACGATTGGTGTCAGAAGTGGGATTTTTTTCACGTTTCTGAATCAATAAGTGGCTATAATCAGATTTTTGAACTGTGCATTACTGAAAAACGTGAGCATTCGTGAAATAGATGCGTACTTACTAAGAAGAGAGAGCTTTCGATAATCATCATTGTGTTAACTGATTGAAAAACAAGCTTAAAGCTAGTGAGCAAATTAGAAGGGGTGTGTTGAGAACACGATTGAGAATTGAAAGCATTGCACTTTTTCATCTCAAATATATAAAAGGGCCAAGGACATGCTCAGGAAGAATAATTTTGTGTAGAAAAGAGCCCGATAATGTATCTGCTGTTTAAAATGGCTGCTTATATGCAGCGAAAGTCCTTGAAACTTGATCAATAAACACTTAAATCAGCAAACTGACAAACTGGATTAGTTGGTCTTGAAAAAAGCGTGCAATAGTACGCCGAAATCGAGCCACAATTCCAAAGCCAGCTGAATATTCAAGCTGCAGGGGTAAAACAGCAGCTAAATACTCAAGCTACACAAATGACAGATCAATTCAAGCAACGAAGGCAGAAGCTGGTAAGAATGAAAGGAGCGTCCAAACTGTTGGAGCTCATATGCCAGAACCAACTATCAGAAAAGTATTCAAAGCATCGATTTTCGAGATAGCTGATCCAAGAACCCCTGGATCATCAACAGAAAGTAATTCGAAGCATATTCAGAGTATAATCGTAGGAATAATCGGCAGCGTGTAAACACATAGTGCCACTAAAATGAGCGGTAGCAGATGTTTTTTACACAGTTCCAGTGGAGAATCAACCAAGCTATCATACTCTGATTGATTTTCTCAACATGAGACATTGTGAATGCCATTTGAAGGAAGTTTATTAGTCACAGTTAAGGACGCGTTACAAGAGCCAGGAAAAACATCAAGCTCTGGACATCGGTAGATTAACACTTCTATGTTATCATACGTCAGATTGAGATGAAAAAACGAACGGTGGCTTCATCCAAGAAGTATAAAGTGGCGAAATTTAGAAAGTACTTCGGTTGGAGATAAACTGACACTTAAACATGCTTTGGCGTCTCGTAGCAATGTTGCGGTTTGTGAAGCGAACGGATAGTGAGGCCGAAGAGCAGATATTACCAGGGAATCGAAGACTTGAATGTTGAAATTGTGGAGAAAAGGGTACTTGAGGTGTGATGGTTGCCAGAAATGGAAGCCGATGTATTGCAAGGAATGTGTACACCTAAGGACAGCTACCATTGGAAAAACCCCTGAAAGGACTTCGCAAGCTTTGAGTAGACAGGCAATGCCGCAACAAGTATGAGCCCAAGTATTGCTAGAGATTCAGTTTAATTAAAATTTGAGTGCTCTTTTTCGGAGTAATGTCAGAGTAATGCTCCTATGTACTATGGCGTGTGGCGCTATATTCTATCACATATCGACCGAAATCGACTATGTACATGGCACCAGAAGTCTTTAAATTATGGCGTCTGGCGCTAGGTGTTTTTTCAGTGCAGACACCATAATAGTAATAGGTGCGTTTTTTGCTCCGGTACAGAACAGAATAGAACAATGACGCAAAAATCGATCCATCACAGAAAAGCTGATGCATTTATTAAGCTTTCTATAGGTTGCTGTATTCGATGTGGTTGCGCAAAACAGCTGAAAATAAAAGGAGAATATATCCAGTATAAACTTCCACAATCGATAGAAAATTAACTAACAGAAAATTACCTCTTTTAACTTTCTACATACTATGAGGGCTTTTTCTGATTTCCTAACTACCAAAACATTCAGCATAACCTCGAAAAATCCAAAGTCGCCTCACAGCAAAAAAAAGTCAACTACCCATGAGCTTTTATTTTTTCTATCAGCACATTCTATAGTTCAGCACGTGAGCTACCTCTGCAGGACGGTTTTTCTGTACTAGTGAATTCACTGGGACAGGAGTGTTGTTGTTTCCAATGCATCTGTTCTGTTCTGTGTTGGATAGAGGAGCAAAAAAACGCACCTAATATCTCCTTTACTACTAAGCTTCTCACTAGAAGACTCTCTTTAGACAGTATCTTATGCCAATTTGGCTTAAATACAGATTTCGAAAGATCGTTCATAAACCAGAGGAAAAGCAGAGAGCTAAGAATGGACCCATGCGGAACACCAGAAGTGGTATAGAAAAAGAAATGAAGAACAAGGGTAAACAGTTACGAAGCAAGCACGATCGCGTAGGTTAGAGCAAAACCAGGAGCAAAGTGGATCCGATACACCAAACCTATCCAGCTTTGAGAGATGGATTCTATGGTTGACTAAACCTAGACTCTTGGCAATGTCTCTACATATTACTTCCAATTGCATTTGCTGGTTAATAGTGGAACTAAAGTAGTATTTGTGAACGATACTGTCAGGGTTGCTTGATACTGTCAGGGTTGCTTGATACTGTCAGGGTTGCTTGCTACTGTCAGGGTTGCCAGGTTGGGAAATTTTGCCACCAAAATGGGAAAAGCTAAAAAGCCAGGGAAAATTTCAGGAACACGGTTTCATGGAGATTTTTCGGAGATAAGATTGGGAACAATGTTGACGAAGCTTCAGAAAGAAGGAAGCATACAAGACGAAATATTAAGTTTAAAAAATACCAATAAAGGAAAATACACTGATGAAAAGAGTGACTTTGCAAAGATATTCGACATACCATCAGAACCACAGCTGGTGCTACTGTCTAAATAACTTGGTAAACATCCTATTTCCAAGAGGTTCATACGAGGCAAGTACACACTAAAAAGATTTGCAGAGCACATATCGAAATTATATGAAGAATTATGATGGGAAGAAGAGAAGAAAGAAAAGAGAAAAAATGAAGCACGCAAAGAGCTCACACGTTTCTTGTGGCGACGAAGTGGTATAGATTCATTGCGTTTTCGGACACCTTTTTGGTATAAGAGGGCAGATTTTGATACATGTCTAAGCTTCTAATTCTACGGCGCATTGCGTCTAAAAAAACATAGAAATTAAGAAGACTTTCATTTACGTTTAGAACTCTGAAAAAAGTACTTGGCAAAATTGGGTATGAAACAAAAAATTATTAACTGGCAAGCGGGTGATACTGATTTTAGTTAGTTTCAGTTGTGGTGGCGACGTGGTGCAGACGGGTTTTTTGTTTCATCCACTACAACTCGGAACCTATTAATATTTCACCTGCACAAATTTTTTGTCAAGCTTATTAAAAGCAACCGTAGTTTCATTATTTCTTATCAATAGTGAAATACCCTCTATTTGAATAAAAGCATCGACGCTGATGAATCAATGTTTCGTTGTCTCATCTCTTCCCGTATCATTTTCTACTGGGAAATGCATAGTAGTTATAAGATATTATTAAAGTATAATTGTATGCACCTAATAATCTTTTAAAAACTGTTTAAAGAAGATTAAAATAATCCACAGCTTAAATGAAGTGTTGATAAAAATTCAATTAAGTTGTATTACTTGGATTTTTCCTTCTTTTCCACGCGTAACGCCCAGTGAATCGCTGAATCGAATTTATTTAAAAGTCGAATAGTCATTTATATTCAAAACTCAATATTAAAGAACAGTTTTATGTGCTACATACTTATAGCCGATAAAGTTTATGAATCAAGCAGTAAATTATGCCACTCCAAAAAAAACGCACCTACTGATGTAAGTCATTCAATCAAAAAAGGTTTCGATACGCGTCATACTAACTAAACCGGGATGATTCGGTAGTCTTATTAGATTTGTAGCTAATTACACCATTAAGTAATTACTGCCTATTAATCATCATTATTTCCTCATCGTCAAATTAACGAAATAGATGAGGGCTAAAATACCTGCGTTGCTGTTATATTACTTAATTGCAATAATCTACCATGAAAAACAAAACAATATCAAAAAAAATATATAGATACATTTATAAATCTGACGCTCTAAATGCGACTTATTTCAATTATTTCAAACTATCTTCACTCTAAAAATTCACACTTACTTTGTCTAGAACGCCGACATCTAAATAGAAGCAAATTAGGAACGCATTCCATCCAATCCAAATGAAATTCCATATCAAATACTGTAATGAAAATAAAGATGTAAAACAATATGTACGACGACAGAGAAGAACGAAATAAGTATGTAAATAATAAAAAAAAGAGTCAAAAACGAACCAACTTTAGATTTATGAATTATGACAATAACAGCTAGTTAAAATTTTCATGCATGAACATGCTTTCTCGGTGTTTCTTGTTTAGTCATACGGGCATGAGTGATACTGATATGATAAAGTGATCTAAATTGAAAGCAATCAAATCAACTATTGTATTCACATACTATTTTTTTTTTCTTCTCCTTTGTAACTTTGCTTGTGTGAATAAATCTTAATTCATATTTATACAATATCGCTGACACTTAATCGATTTGATAGGAGCGCGATAAGATAAAAATAAATCATACGATAGAAATATGTATTTTATACAAGTTGCGGTGGTTCTAAGGCAACTACGGAAATAAGTATACTTTTATTGAATAAAGAAATTCGCAGATATGAGGAAAATTTTTGTTTTTCTATGAAATTTATAATTAAAATGATTTTATGATTTACTACACAGTAAAACTGATATATATATAAAATTAACGTTTTTTTTCTATTCTACAAATTCTTCTAATATTCGAATTGACAATTTAAACTTCCGACACTGATGAACTGCCTGCTGAAAGAGTTATAGATCAAAAGTTTATTTCGTCTATACTATAATTTCTCTCAAAAATATATTTTTTTAATTGTTTTAAATCACCAGGGGTGTGAAAAATTAATCAATTTATGTTTCCTTGAGACTCGCGACATAAAATTTCAAGGTTTCTACAACAAACGACTAGTCGAAAGCTATTCAAGCTTATATGCAAGCATATTCATGCAAATTTTCAAACTATATGCAGTATATAAATTTTTCGTACTTACCGTTACGATGTATTTAGCTCGAAAATGATATGCTCCGTAAAATCCAAATATAACAAAAATTATATGGAAAAAATTCGCTATAATTGGAGCCCACATATACCCCAGGAAATCGAAAACTTGTCTTTCGACAATTGTAATCTGTAAATAGATACAACAGTTAGAAAATCAATTTCAATTAATAGATTGGCGCGTAGGCTAAATACGAGGGCAAAAAACAGAAAAAAAACGGTAAACATCGAAAGTATCTATGTAATTTAGTTTTATTTTTGGAAAATTCATGCTGTTTTCAATCGATTCAATGATAAACCAGCAGCTTTCCTAATTAGGGAAGCAAGATTTTATTTTTTTTTTAATTAAACTAGTTCAATCGCACGAACTATGTTTTCGTTCGGTTAATTGAAAATAGTATATATGGTATGACGAAACTGTGAAAGTGATTATTTATTACGCTGGATTAAAGTTGACTTTTGGTTTTGAACTGTAGGTTCCCATTCGGTTGTCGGAACAATAAATTACGAAAACATATGATAAGTGCTAATGGAGAAGTTGAAATGATGGTGCTGAGTCTGACAGTTGACTTTCGATTATGCAAATCCATCAATTTACCATTTAATTAACTGTGGAAGTGTGTGGGATGAAGCCATATGTTTGGGTTAGAGTTAAAATTAGTTCATAGTTTCATGATTATCATGAAAATTTGGAATTTTATTTCCTTTTCTCTTACTACTACTGTAGCATTGAATTGTGATTGAAAGATGATGTGGGAGTACGGTGTTGAATGAGAAAATATAAAATTCATAATTTTCGATTTGCATTTCATATTTGATTCGAAGTCATATCAGTAATACTACCATATGTTTACACGGTTTTTTCACGTGGTGTTTGCACCTATTCAATATAACTTAAATAGAAATTAATTAAAAATAATTTGTATTTATAAAACACTCCTCATTTCACCGGACTACAAATAGCACACTTTCTACCGACAAAACGCAGCCTTCGGATTTTTATTTCAATTCAAATCTGACGCATTCGTACCAGTAAAAGAGCATGTATGAGCACAGAGTACTATTACTCATAAATGCATAAATGTACATATCTTGAACTTATGAAATATTTGCATTTTAAATTGAATTGCTTTACAGTTTTACTCTTGTACTAGTTGTACTCATCTAGTTATAGCTTGATGAGAGTAGGTTGCGTGATATTATTGAAAACACGTCATGTGTAGTAGACGACTATTTGAATGTGGAGCACGTATTGTGCTAAATAGTTTTAGCATAAAAATTGTAGTAAGAGATGCGTGAGCTATTTCAATGAGAGAAAAGTTGAAAAAAATGCAGTTTTGCATTTCTGTACAAATTTAATTAAAAAAAATAATACTTTTATTAATTGCAATTAGAGTTGTCGGCTATTGTCTGTGATTGGAATTTCGATTGGTAAAAAACTTCTGTATTTTTAAACCACATGAAAGCATGTGTTCTAGATTGCCTACTAGTGGTGCATCCTGGGTAACTCCAAATGATATAGAGTCTCCCAAGACTGTTTTGTCTTCGGACTTCTTCCATTCACGATTTTGATCTGTCGCACTTGAGTTGGTGGCTGTAGTCGTCTTCAGGCAAGGTAGTGACGGTTCCGCGCTAATACGACCATCTCTGTACAGTTAAAACCTTGATAAGTCTCAGAGTAGATTCGAAGTTTCGTCGTCATGAAGTTGATGGTGTAGCTCCAGTTGAGGTGGACTCCTCATTAGCAACGGTCCTTCTTTGAGCACATGCTCCTATTAGATCATTAAGGTGACTACACATAGTGGTTCTCTGTGGGAACCCTTTTGAATGGAAAATAAAAAATGTAACCCGTCAAGCGGAAGCCTGACATAAAATCGACTACACCCTCTAATGTTGAGAGGGGAGGTGCACTTGAGACCATTGGAAGTGGAGTTCTGACGAATGAGTCAGCCTCATGGACTGTTTTTTGCTACTAAATCCGCTGGAAGTTATGGAGTTATAATAAATGAGTCAGCTCCATTTGTTGCCAGCATATACTCAACCTCTGCTTCAAATGGCTACCAAGCCTGGCGCTGGGAAAGCCCAGAGACCCGTTTGTGACTGAGTGGCGTAAAGGCTACTTTGAATGAGTCCTACCTCCAATGCCGCTCCCTCTTCAGGCACTCAACATTCATCCGCCGTTTTCTCACGCGCTTACGGAACCAGAAGGTTAGCCTTTAAAGCTCTAAGGAAGCTCTAAACAAGCCCCTTGAGGAGTTGTACAAGGACGCAAAAATTCTTCAATGCGGAACACCCGTTCTTTCGTAAAAGCCGGCAAACATCTAAAAAGCATAAACTAATGGCAACGGCTCAAGGGCTAACTCGGAATCTCAATGAGGCCTTATCTGGACTGTAATTGATGCCGGCAAAGTAGATGTAATCATCTCTGCAGAAAACTGGCGAAACTTACCTTCTGTTCAGAATAGGCTGCTAGCTGGATTGACACGGGTTGATGCAAAGGAGTCAGGCTAGTAGCATGAGCAGTTTCGCGCTCAGTGGAGTTCTGCAAACAAGCGATCGCCGAACTGAGGAAAATTTGACCGTGTGCCAAACTGAAAGTGATGCCAAATGATGAAATCCCCAGTCGGCCTAGATACAGGGCATGAACCATCTACTTCTACTTTGACCCAGAAAAAATTCTGGAGATCGTTAGACTTTTAAACCTTGATATCTGACGAATGATTGAAGACTGGCCAAATTGAAAATAGATGGGAGGCCCCATTTATCTTAAATGAAAAGGCGGCATCGCTTTTAGAGGCCTGGAAGGGCATGATTAAGTACGGGGTCGAGAAATTGTCCTTTATGTATTTATAGATTTGACAAAGCTAAGGGTTCTGGATCGGAGGATCCTGAAACCGCCAAACAATCTGAAGTCGGAGACTCTGACAATGAAGCAGTCATCCGGTTAGGACTCCATATTTGAGTGAACATCAGATATGGAGCCCTTCTCAATGGACGAGGTCAAAGTCGGGACTTTCTTTGATTTGGATGACTGCCTAGACCTCCTGAATCTGGCAACAGAGGTCCGAGTAGAAATCCAACTTGAATCTGATTGCTTATGATGGGAGCACTTTAAATCAACTTCTGCCATTCTAAATCAGCAAAAGCTGGTCTGATCCATGGCATTTCTAAGACAGGGGAGGCTTTAATATTAACTTAAGAACCATGTGTTGCTAAAAACCTGGTTTATTGGTTAGGCACCGATGGATACAAACTAACTACACCGGACAGTCTGGTCGTCCTTGTCATCAAAATGTCATCAATACCAGTATCGTCCTTGTTCTTCACAATTTTCGTGATAATAACTGGTAGCAAATTAAGAATTGTAAAGCGATATTCATATGGTGAAAAGCTGCTGAAACCATGAGGCGAAAAAAGTTCTCCCAGCGAAAAGTGAACTTCTTTTGAACGGAGTCAAATCCTTGGCTGTGAAGCATGGTTCACGTACATTAAACAAGTGCACGCATAATTAAATAAGTGAAAGGATTTGATAGCTCAGAGATTTTGAAACTCGTTGGCTCATCATTTAAAAAAGAACTAAAACTAAAACTTTACTTGCTCGGGAAAGCACTTCGTCGTTATTCAAGCTGAGGCAGGGCTTTTCATTCAACACAACATCGAGGTCTAATATATTGTAAACTCTAAATTTAGACTGTACGAAAAATGTCCGAGTACAGAAATGTCTGAGGATCTAATCGCATAGCACTTAACGAAATTAAGAAGGAGCTTATTCACGTAGCACCAGTGGTCTAGGGAATTGAGTTTTGACTGAAAAAAAAGAGGCGTCGGATAGTAGCTTGATGAAATGATAAACTTTGAAGTCATCCGCATAGAGTGAAGTAAAACCTCCGAAAGGTCTGATATGAGAATATTGAAAAGAAAAGGCCAAAGATGATTTTCTTGAGGTACACCAGAATTGACACGGACTTTTTTTTAAAAATAAGTTCTTGAAATTGCACATATAGTGGCCGATTGTATCGGTAAGAGCTAAACCACTTTAATAGAGATCCTCCAATCGTAATTATCTCGGTCGAAAGCTTTGCTAAAGTCTGTATACACTGCATCAATTTGATCGCCACATCCAAAATATCGGTAGCAACCACTATAAGATTAGTAGTGATAGAACAACCTTTCCCAAATTTATGATATTGCTCGTTCAATCGGATATCGACCAGAGAAGAGAATTTATCATAAATGATTTTATCGAATATTTAGAGAAATGAAGATAGAATGACGATGCCTCTATAATTTTCAATTGAACTATAGCCGCATTTATAATTTGGTGGATGTAAGAAGATTGCAAATACGATGGATATAGCCCAGAGGAGAGAGAATTATTAGCAGGAAATATATTTAACTCTCTGACAAAAACATACGTACAGTAAATGAAAATTGACCACGTTTTTTAGCCCCATGCGGCATTAAGCACCTAAAAGCTAGCTTCTAGCCACTAGCTTCTTATGAAGTCATTAGATCATTACGAAATTTACACCACACATTGATGGACACAATGGGCCTTTTCGAATTCACGTCTTCGTCCTAATCTTCAGCTTGTTATGACAGATTGTGACGTCAGCAGAGTAGCTGAGCTTTTCTAACAGTTTGAAGCAGACCAAGACGAGGTGTCCGAAATCTATGGCTTTGCTTCGTAACATTGCCTCGAAACACCATCAAGCCATAGAAAAGTCAAACCATAACGTGACTTCGTCAATTGTTTATACAGGAGAGCAATGACAAAGCGTAGATAACTGAATTCGGACAGGCTCGACTTGATCTGACGTCACATTCTGTTAAAACAAGCTGAAGACGAAAGCGAAGACGTCAATTCGGAAAGGTCCAATGTATAGGCTTTTGTGGTAGGTTAATGTCCAGGTAATCCTGTACCTGTGGCAGGTACGTTAAAAGAAATTCTTCACATCAGAAGATATTTAAAATATTTTTGCTCTTTAGGAAAAAATTTAAAAAACTGATAAATGTTATACGTCCGTTCGTGCGAGAACGGAAACCCTTCTACAAACTATCTATTTTTTAACACCCGACATTTTTTTTTCGTAAGAACTCACGATCCAATTATTGGATCTAATTGAAATTCACAGAATCTAACAGGGTTTGATAGTAGTTTAATGAATATGCTGGCAAATCTGTGGCTGGTGTGTCATCCTGAAATAATTTCCAACAAAATAAAAATATTTTTTTCTTCAGAAACTAGCTAGATTGACTGATTGTACAACATCATTCGATCAATGATTAAAATTAAGCTCTGCTTATGTAAAAAAAAGTTGTATTTTTAAATAAAACAGTGGCGACGGACGTGCAACAAAGATCTCTTGCATATTTCACTTACAAATATTTTTATTCAATTTCAAAATTCGGTTCTTCTGGTTCTACTGTTTCTGTTAAATTATGTACGTACCTAAATCTAGCCAATCTTCAACTTGATGCCAAATAAATGTTTATAGGTCTAACTTATCTCTATTTCGAGTGATTACCACTCTACAGATTAAATATATTAATCCCACTTCAATACATAGTTGCAATAAACCACAAACCTATTCCACTAAGAATAGTAAAATTCCTCATTCTTCATGGACCAATTTCGATTTCTGGATATCGTCTAGAATTCGGATTCCAAATCATTCACTATTGATCAGCATTATTCGACACCATTATTCGTTTCGCAGTCATTATCGTAAAAATAATATTTACTTTATTACATCTGAAGCCACCAATCGTACTAAAAACTGCCGGATTAGAGTGTGTTCTGGATCGTCGTTATTTTGAAATGATGTTTCGCAAATAAACTTTGTAGTAATGATCCGTCGTCGTGATTCTTTCGAGCAAAGTACGCACTTCTGAAATCATCTTATGTGCTTGTTGTATCTATTTTAAAATGCTCGTCGGCGTCGTCGTCAGTCACAGTTCCTCATCCAGCTAGCTGCTGCTGCTATTCAGTAGTGGTTTCAATTTGCGTCCACTTTATTCGATGATTGTGATACAGGCGAAATACCAAAGGCAACTCTATCAAGTCAAGAGATGAATCATGACTAGGTATACATCATCCATGCTTTAGTTTTACTTATTTTCTTTTTTTATAATTTTTGCTTAATTGAATGGTTTCACTGGCGGTAAATGTGCAGCACGGCGGCACGACTATGTTTTGGGACGGGAGCCAAGTGTAATGATGATTAAGAGCCATGCGTGCATGATACACACACTTCAGGGCGATGTACGATGATTTGATTTATATAAGGTAAGGAGAAAGTGTTTTGATATTGATGAAATGTTGATATATTTTTATTGGAAAAATCTTGACAAACTTTAGAAAATGCTGGATATTCATTTAAGCAGGTTCAATCAAGAATAAAACTTGAGTTATTGTACTGTATAAGCGGGCATTTACGATGATCAATGACGTTAGATGCATATACAGTTGGGGACAAAACTCTCATTACACCCTCAAAATTTCATAAATTTAGTAGAAAATGCAAATATTTATGAGAATTTTATATGCAACTTTACCGGAAATGTATTTTTATTAACATAAATTTAAAAAAATTACATTAAGTAACTTATAACCGTAAAAACACAAAAACAAAGAAATTTAGTAGGAACAAAAGTGTTCATACATTATGTAATTGAACTGAAAATTCCACATTATTTAATATAATTTCATATTTCAATATTTTGTTGGGCCACCGTTGGCATCAATAACAGCCTGCAACCGTCGTGGCATTGAATCCACCAAATTTTTAGTGACTTCCGAAGTTATTTCTCCCTAGTCTTGTTGAAGCGTAGTTTTGAGTGATCCCTTGCTCTGCCCTACTAAGCGCAAAAGCGGTATCTCAATGAAAGCGAGTTTCGAGATAATTGAAGTTTTGTAAAAGTAGTAATATTGGTATCCCTCTAATTTCGTTAGTGATTTAAGGTAAAATTGAGATACGCGACGAGGAACTGGGTTTGTTTGGAGCTGGTGGTGGGTTCTCCTTACTCCACTTTTTTCGGTGAAAGGTCTTCCGCCCTTGGATACATCGGCTACTTAGATTTAAAAAACTTTCTTACGTTGTTTTCTATATGTTTTAAATAAGATACCATTAACCCTCCGAGAACACAGGGGGTCAAATTGACCCCAGAGACCTTTTTGACCAATCGCAGCGCTTAGGCCTGCGGGAAAAGGGAGGTACTGTAGGTTCCTTAGTGTATTTCTGTGCCTTGACTTTTAGTTTAAACCGTTCTCATACAGTCCCATGTCATCAGTCGTCGTTGAGAAGCCTTTGAAGCATATCAAGGGGTCAAATAGACCCCATGTGTACTCGACGTCAATTTTGAGGTAAAATTCAATATTTTTTTTTACTTTATAAATCGATAGATTAATTTAAAATAGCCAAAAACTAATTGTTTTTAATATGTACCAATTTTTTCCAGCTTGTAAAAACTGTTTTTAAAAAACCGATTTTTCCTTTCAAAGCTAGATATATTTAGTTTTTGTGACAAATATCGATATTTCGAGGGTAATCTGCCCTCTTCTTCTTTAGTGTCTATCGGTCTATGGATAGACACTGACACTGACGCTACCAAAAATAAATCTGCCATTGCTGGCTTGAAAGAAGTTGTGGCTCACTTCGTCGAGCCATATTTACGAGAAAAATTAAATAATACCATTCTACGTGTAGACATTCGAAAAGGGATCGAGAATATTTTAGGAATAAATATCCCAAATGTTCCTTCAGAACGTCCAAAGCTCAATAAAAGAGCAAGATGTTTATTGTGCTCTCGACCATTGTGCTACAGGACCACAAACCAAAAGATGTGTGCGCATCTTGCGATCGACCGATGTGCGACGAGCATCGGGCATTTTTATGTAATGATTGTGTTGGATATGAATAATTTTTCAATTTCTTCTTTATTTTGTCAATATTTTTATATATTTTAATGAATAAAAAATAGTTTTTTTCTATTCAAAAATGAAAAAAATCATTATTTTTCATACCCTCAAAATTACTACTACCAATATGCTTAACGAATATCTTTTTTGCAACCCTTTATATAGGGATGATTTTTGTACTATTCTAACCATATAAATTTTAAGCTCAAAATATTAAAAATCAACAAATTTAATAATTTTTTTTTAAATATGCAAATATAAAAAACCTTCAAAATCGCCACCGTAAATATGCAAAATAAATACTTTTTTTTAAGGTCCAATATACATCTATTTTTTTTATGATTTTGTCATATTTTGAGAGTATCTGGCTAAATTTTTAGCCAAAAATATTGAAAATTAAAAAAAATAACGATTTTTTAGTAAAAAACCTGATTTTCGGCAAAACTGTTTTTCACGAATTTTGTTTAGGTATGTTAAGGACATTTAAGGCACGTCTTATGCATAAAAACTACTAGAAAAGGTCTCAAACTATACCTACAAAGTTTTTCAAATTAAAATCTTCAGTGGCGGTGATTCTATAGACGTTCAAAAGTGCTTGGGGTCAATTTGACCCCAAGTGTTCTCCATGATCGAAAAAATAGGTGTGTACTCGGAGGGTTAAAAGACTTAGTTCATTAGATGCGTATTATTTTAAGCTTTCTAATGTTATAAAGATCAACTTTTCGATTTTTTTTGAGATACCGCTTTTGCGCTTAGTGGGGCAGTGCTGCTGGTGTGAATTTTCGAAATTTTTCTTTTCATAAGTTCCCAAATATGTTCAATGGGGTTTAAGTCTGGCGACTGAGGAGGAGAATACAGCTGCCTTGGTGCATTAAAAGCAACCAGTTCTTTACAACGCGGGCAGTATGTTTGGGATCGCTGTCCTGTTAGAATATCCAATGCCGGCTAAGACCCAAATTGTCCACGGAAGGTTGCAAGTTTTCTTCTAACAGTCTTTTATAATAGTATTGGTCTATAATACCGTCTATAAAGACCAATCTGCCAACCCCACCAGCTGCAATCCCACCCAACACCATCACATTGCCACCGCCGTGTTTTACTGTTGGTATCAAATTCTTCAGTTGCAATGCTGTTCCCTTTTTTCGCCAGATTCTTTCTTTGCCATCATTACTGAACAAGTTGAACTTGCTTTCATCAATAAATAAGACAGTTTTCCAGAACTCTAAATTCTTTCCAAATATCGCTTTGCAAATTCAAGTCGAAGCTGCCTATTCTTTTCAGATATTAGCGGTTTTTTACGAGGAACCCTACTTGTTCGTATTCATCGGAACGTAAGATTCTTCGGATGGTTTTAGGGTGAACACACTTATTCGAAGTATTAGCGACATGTTCCGCCAGTTGCCGACCGGTGGATCCTTGGGTTTTTGTCGACGTCTTTTAAGATCATGCTGATATCTCGCCTGGAAAGTTTCTTTGGTCGTCCATTTCTTGGCTTATTTTTCACTGATCCTGAGTTTTTATGCTTTTGAACAATGTATTGGACAGTGGCATGAGATAAATTAAACAAAACTCCAATTGCGCGGTATGATTTTCCATTTCTGTGCTCAGCAATAATTAAATTTTTTATTTCAACACTGACTTCCTTACGCTTGCTCATTTTTCACTCCCTTTGGTCACAGACTACTAAAACAAACTAATCATTAGATCGTATTTACGCATTTCATAGGAAATACAACGGTTCTTTGAAGAAAAACAACAGTAAAGCAATGCAATGAAGACTAGAGTACACTATCTGATCAATATATGAACACTTTTGTCCCTTCTGAATTTCGTTTTTTTCTGGTGTTTTTACGGTTATAAGTTAATTAATGTAATTTTTTTAAATTTACGTTAATAAAAATACATTTGCAGTAAAGTTGCATATAAAATTCTCATAAATATTTGCATTTTCTACTAAATTTATGAAATTTTGAGGGTGTATGGAGGGTTTTGTCCCCAACTGTAAATAAATTGAAAATTATGATCGGAAATGTTTTAGAATAAAAAACATTTCAAAATGATTTGAGAATATCTTTTAATCCAGTAACAATAAAAACTATCAAATACATAGACGGCTATAGAAAAATACTATTCAAATTTACTTAAAATTTTCTAATCACGAAAAGTGGACAGTGGAATTGATCAAGGATAATTTAAGATCTTCTGATTGAAGTATTTGAAAACATTTCTCTCATTACTATTACCGTCAAAATAGTCTCCGATTAGATATACTTCCACAAATGGAGATGAAATAAAGTTCAGAGCACCCAACTCATTGAAAGCTAATTGAATTCACTGATCCCCACGTACATACAAACATATGCATGCAATCTTTAATGGTACACCCCCAATCCGTTAAAACATAATACATGAAAATGCTGTTTACAAGCACAAATAGCGGAAGCGAAACGTTTTGACTTGTGTCTGTCAAGAAACGGACGACGATCAAACATTTAATCATCAAATGTCCACATGTAAATGGTTGGCTTAATGATCTGTCTTGATTCTATTAATGTTGACTTGGGCGCTGTCTTGTTCGGAAATTACGAAATAGTTGACATGTGTGCGCACATATTGTTTATGATGCTTGATTCGGAATGTATGTAGGTCAAGGTACTATTCGATTATCATATATTTTTAGATAGTGTTTTGTTTGATTGAATTTATTGTCATTAGGTAGAATATATTCAAAACATATTATAAATTTACGGGACATAAAGCATATGTTGTAGATTGATTTAAAGTATACAAATTTTGCGTGTAAAATCAATTGACATTTTCGTTTAGATTAAAATATCATTTTAATGTATGTAGTTTGGTTAGTATTGAATAAAATCGATTGAATAAAATCGATATTGAATAAAATCGTATTGAATAAAATCGAAATAATAAAATAAATATTTATTTATAACAAATTTTCTCATTAGAGCTGATTAGATAGCTCATATCTGTAGATTAAAGCCACGTTATTTACAATGGAAAACTCTACTGCATGTTAGTCTTCCAAGAATGATTTAAGCATCTTACAGCCTAACTACCTTAAAATTTATTTTGCCAATTGAATTATCAAGTATATTACGAATTAAACTCTTGAAGGTTATGTATTCAAGATTCTTTTTTAATACATTATGTTTAGTGAAACGATACTCTAAGTTGTAAACGATACTCTAAGTTGTGGTGTTTACTATTTATGGTTCGAAACCAGTCATGGACGATCAAAAATCATCATACATTGGGCTCTGAGTAAGCATAAGTGTGATTAGGTATCTGAGCTAAATAAGGGTGAAATGAGTCATTCCACATTCAACAAGATCATTTATGTAGACGCGCTATAGTCTGAAGGTGTTTTACTGGCTATGTTCTATTGTAGTAGGTTAGCAAACATAGGTTAGAACACTTCGTACAAAGAAAGGAGAGAGATGCGAGCAGGTGGAAAAATTAACGAAGGCGTCGAAAGACCTTATTATGGAACCTGATAATTTAGACGACTTGGTAATGGCGTATGAGATATGCTTACTCTTCGAATCAAATATTACGCCAATATATTTGAAATCACACAATAGTAAGACGAGAGTCGGAAACAGAATAGGAAGAAATCAGAGGTGATGTGTATACACTTATACGACATTTTGTGTCATTTCGCAAAGTGTTTCACTCGCAGCGCACTAAGCATGTTAAGCACTAAGATTATTGTGTAATAAGATACCGTTATCTTGTGACTCGATCACTCGGAACAAATTGAAATCATCAGAATAAAAAAGATAAGGAGAACGCGTTAAAGAACGGAAATCGTTTATGAACATTAGAAGATGAAAAGGATCAACAATGGGCCCTTGTAGAATACCTGATGAGCGATAAAAGGTAATTGAAGAATAGGAATTTACAGTTACAGTACAAGAACAACCAAGTATGGACACAAGGACAACCAGCTAAACCAGTTCAGGAGAGAACCGACTTTAGCCTTGTATATAACCAGGACCGACTTAGAGTGACTTGGCTTAGAACGGCTTGAAATGAAACTTCAAAGTAGGTTTTTGGTGTGACTGGATTAAAGTGGATTAACCGAATAAAATGCAGCTAGTTCTACTAAAGTGACGTATATCGCATCGTAACGTCACATATACAAATAGAACTCAAGTGGGCTTCACATTTTTCAATCCTCAATCGCTCGATCTGCGTCTTTTAACGCCCAAGTCAATCCAATCCAGTAAAATTTTGTGATCGGATCGACTTAACTCAAATCAATCCACTGCGCGTATACAACGTGGTTTGACTAATCCTAAACCAGTTTGAAACCACGTTATAAACGAGGCTTATGTCATCATTCTTTAGTCATTCCAACTAGTCAAGATTATAAATAAGTAAGATACAGTAGTCGGCTCGGACGTTTATTCAACGAATCTTATCCTTCACCTGTAGTATAGACTGTTGGACCATGCTACCGGTTTTCAGTCTGAAGTATACGCCATACGCATGGCAGTTGAGTCTATTAGCGAAACATCAACAAAACCAATTTGCGTCAATAGTAGGGTCACCATTCTCACTCTGGCGCCTCACAGATGCTCTTCGAGAACTGTTAACACGTGCAGAGTCGCTGTCAACGAGAAGACAAAGCATACTCCTATTCGAGTTATTTGATTGACAGGACATAGTGGTGTCACAAGCGACGAAAATGCTCATGAGTTGGCGAGGAGAGATTCAGCAGCTAGAAACAGCCCCTGTATTATCGTACCGTGGTTACTTGCTAACGCCACAAGCATATTAGATATGACCATATTGGGCTAAACTAAAGTTAATCCGACCCGACTCTTGGGTAGCCAGGCCCCTACGGCCATCACCTGTTTTAAACAAACGTAAACAACTGCTCAAGCTCACCAGGAACTGTTGATAGCGACGGTTAACCTGCTCACAAGACATTGCCTTATCGAATCTCATGCGAATCGAATAGGACTGGCTGGCATCCAACAACTTATGTGGGAGATGCGACATGGAAGAAGACTCTATCGAGCATACTGTTTGCGAGTATCTAGCCCTTAATAATAACCAACTCCAGATTCTTGTTAATTAGCAAAAGTGACTAGTACCTTGTATAACCTATCCCATCCCAGTCTAGAGTAGCGACGGTAAAATCACAATATAACAGAATGTAGGCGATGGTAAAATGGCTATTAAAGTAAGAGGAAAGTTCCACAAGGAATTGTTCAAAAACTAACAGAGGAAGATTACAGGCTAAATATAATAAAGCAACGATCAAGGATTTAACAGAAAGTAATGAGATAGGCACGAAAGCAATTTCAGCAGGACAGAAATGAAAATAACGAAAGAGAGGAAAATTAAAACCGTGTTCTCTTGAGTGACTTATTGATACCAGTGAGAACAATTCTACCATCCGATTTACTACGGACCAGCATAATACCTGTAAATTTTAGAATCAAAACTATCCTCATATTCGAAGTCATTTGGTAGACTACAGAAGTAGAACGTCGAAGTGACATAAGCGCAAAATAACAATGAGTGCAAAACAACAATGATCCACTTTCATTCTGGTCAAAAATTATTCAATTAAAATGTTCAATGCATGTTGAGTTGGTCAAAATGCTCACCATCGTGATGAAGCTCGTATTGGCAGCTCCGAGTGATGCTTGAGTGGTTTCGCAAAAAGGTCAGAATCACTAGCAGGAAAGATAAAGCGACTTCGCAAGCCTTCTGTGAGACAACCAATAGATGCGTTTTTTGCGTCTTGATCAAAAGCTGGTTAGGGTAGGCAGCATTGAGTGAAACAACAACAACTGAGGTAGGATTGTTGTTTGTTGTCAATGCTAAATAGCTCTTGATCAAGACGCAAAAAACGCACCTTATTATGTATTATATCGACCAGTTATTTACTTAAGCCAACATTTTTTGTATAATACGTACATGAACTTGCAAACATGTATTTCTCAAAATAAAGTAATGCAATGTAATATTAGCTGTGTTTAATTACTCCGAAAAAAAGAGCAGAGCATCTCAAGGCAAGTTAAAATAGAACAGCTCTCAATAAAAGTCAAGAAAGTTAGTGCAATTGAAAGGCAAAAAAATCGAGCAAGTTAGAACAATTGAGAGACAATTCTCAAAGTTGATCACTTGTCAGAAGTTCAGCCTGTCAATTCACTATTAAACACTCTACTTCAGCCACAATTTTGACAGTTGACAGCTGGTTGCTTGTCCGAACTTGCTCTATCAAAAACGGTGGAGCAGAATTCATGCTCCGAACTGCTCCAGTTCAACTTAGAGCAGGCTCATTAAACACAGCTTATACATATGTATTTCTCAAAATTTTGATCTTTGCTGACAAAATTTATCAAGAACTATTGAACTAAATTGGTTGATAATCTGATGTGTATGAATTTTAAAAATCGCAGTGAAAATGTAATTTTCAATATATTTACTTTCCACAATATTTTCATACTTTACAATTCTCCGGCTTGAATTCCCCTTGACTCATGTCAGGCACCTTTTCATAGCCAGGTTGGTGATCGTTGCCTGTGGTTGGATTCGAACCAAAGACAACACATGTGAGCAGCCGATGCTCTTATCACACAAATCTCTGGAAGTTTTTGACCTAAATTTCTTAGAATATCGTTTGTATTAGGTTGTTTTAGAGAATGACACATATTGCGTTGTATAAATAAGTGGCATTCTTTCGACAAGATATAATGTGAAATCGCATAAAACTGATGAGGTGAACAAGAAAAAAGTGCACGCAGCATAGACACGTTGCGAGACGACTTTTATGAGTTCGTGAAGCAAAATAGCGAGTATTATTTTCATTTATTGAAAGATAGCTATTTATTTACTAAATAAAAAGTTAGCTTGGTACTATTTTTTAATACTTTGATAACACACATTAATTTGATTAGTATGACGCATATAAGAAGCATAAGTATGACGTTTAGAAGTAGAATTATATTTATAAGTGTTGCTAGTATGAAATAATTCTAATGAACAGGCAACACAGCCACAGTATAATAACGAACACAAACGCCTACAGAATGATATCTCACTCTGAATCTTATATCAGCTTTTATGCAAAACAAAATACGTAGATCGCATCAAAATAGTACTGAACACCATAGGCGCGCCGTAGGGGGGGGCCAGGGGGGGGCCGGGACCCCCCCAGACCCTAGGTTGGCCCCTCCCAGAAAAATAAATATTTCTAACAGCAGACACTTAAGTTTTCGCCTCTTTGGTTTTTGTTGTTACAGCAAGAGCTGTACAGTGCAGTAGTGTAAGCCTATACCAAAGCATACACACTACTTATAACATAAAAACTGTGTTATTTGCTGTATTAATTACGATGTTATGGGACTTATCTCGAGAAAATATTAAATTTCGACAAGTTATACGTTAAGAAAAAGACGAAAAGCGCCTCGCCAAATATCCTTTTTTAATTAAGATTATTTGTTCATTTCTACTAGGCAATATACAGGTATTTAGATAAGAATACTTTTATAAACTGGTGTTTTATGCAATTATGTTTTTCACAAAACATAATCTGAGTATTCAAATGGTAGGCTAACGTAGAATACAATTTTCGAAGTCACTTGGAGAATAAAAATGGCATCACTGCTACTTTTATGCTACCTATTCAAGACAATGTTGTTTATTGTGAGCATTTTTGCTGCGCTTACTCTTTCTTGATGGGATCATGTACAATTAGCACATTCATACCTTACATTAATCAAAACAAACACAGTCCCATTCCATATTCGAGAGCATGTTTCTTTGACTTTTGCGTATGATAAGGTGTACTTATTAAGTTTGAGTCAAAAAGTCCGTACTGAATAGCTCGGAAAGTCCAATATTGCTACTGCAAACCTTTTGACACCACCACAAGAAAGACTATACCGAATTTGCATCCCGTACAAATAACTTACCCTATAACTTTTGATCCATTGAAAGCGTTGGAAGTTATAAGAAAAAAAGGGTGTTTGGAGCTAACTTCCGCGAGTGTGAAAAATTTTTTGAAATTGAAATATTTTCGGTTTATTTTCACTACGAAATCATTATTTTTTGATAATTTAATAGAACCGATTTCCAGGACAAAAAAGCTGATGCTGGCATCGCGAGATACCGTAAACGCAAGTTCCAGGTGCTAAAAATATAAATAATTCGGTGAAGAATTACGATTTTTGTGCGATTGGGAATTTTAGAAGTTTAGATTTGACTGTATAAATATAGTACCAAATTCATCAATAATTTGCATTTTATTCTAAATACCGATAAAAATACCAGAGAGTCAATGGTGTGAAAGTTTTGTGTTTACGTACTTATGGTAGCTACACGGTTGTCCACACATTTCAAAATGACAGAAACTTATTTTTTATACCCATTGATGCGTCTTGTGAATTTCCTGATGATTTGATGACTCGGTGTGTAGTTATCACAATACGAAATTTTCCATAGAGTTTGCATTGTCGCCAAAAATACATCGAAATTTCAGCTCGACCAAACTTCGCGGTCCGGATAAATTATCCGGATAGTAAAATTCATGCACAATGAGAAAACTCTAATAGTACTTGGAAGACAGTAAATGATATGGTGCTTGAACAGTCTTGGAATATTGTCAAGATGAACCGAAATTATTTGGAAAAGGCTATCGACCTTACGACGTGTCTCAGTTCCCAAGGACTTGCTTTCAGAGGACATGATGAAAGTGGTCCCAGTGATAACCGTGATTTTTTTTTTTTGGAATCTTGTGAATTATTCTCGAAGCATGATTTAATTTTTGAAAAACATTTTAAAACAAGGTTGCGAACTACTGTAGTGGCAAAACAGAAAATGAGTTAGTAAAAACAATTGCTGAAATCGTTCGCGAGAACATGACAGCTGAAATAAAAGAGTGCGGACTGATATCCATTATAGCAGACGAAGCAACGGTCCACAAAAAGGAACAACTCTCCGTGTTTGTCAAATTTGCTAGATGTTTCAGGAGCTAGAAATGCCTCGTATTTAGTCGATATACCTTTGAGCCTGTTAGACAGTTACGGACTTAGCAAATTGCTTGTTGTTGGACAGTCTTATGATGGTGTTAGTGTCATATCAAGTCAAAAAGGTGGTTTACAAACCTAAATTAAGATAAAACACCCTGCAGCCACATTTCTACACTGTCAAGCTCATAAAATTATCCTTGCTGTGATGCACACATTTTTCACAATCGAAACGTATCCATCCTTTTTCAATGTCATTGAATCCCTTTGCATACACCTTTCAAAGCCATCACAATATCAATAGTTGAAGCAGCTTGAAGAGGCAGTTGGTCTAAACACAAGGCGTGAAATGAGAAGTTTAAGCTCGACTCGTTAGTCAATGAGATTTCACAATTGCAAATATGTGATCGATAGCTATGGAACTATAAAAGAGGCTTTAGAAAAAGAAATGAATGAAGGAAAATACAACGGCTCAGTTTCTGCATTGGCGATCTTTCATCTTTCACTATGTTTAAATTTTTTCTTCTTTCACTATGTTCTTTTTATAACGAACATGTTAAGCACATACTTCCAAACTAAAAATGCAACTCTTTGGGATGGGATGGATCTTGTGAATGGAACAGTTAAAACACTACTAAGTGAGCGAGAAAACTTTTATGTAGTTTGGGAAAAAATTAAATCATTCGCAGAGAAGCACTGTCCGGATCTCACATTTTCCAGAGGATCACGAAAGCGGAAAACAGCAACAAACACAAGTCTGAAAGGTTTTGACATTCCATCTAGCCTCGGACACGTAGTTAGGGCAACAAAGATATCCCTGCAAACCAAATGGCTCGAAAAGAGTAAGTTACATCACTTTTCGTATTGGCAAATTATTTATGCTTTTCCTAGGTTTTCTAGGTAACAAAAATTTGAAACAAAAGATCAATTTCTTCCTTGTAAGCTTAATATATTCCAATTTCTTCAAAGACATTTTGAAAGTAAACTATTCTCTTCTTCAAGTATAAATTGAAATATATTTAGCTTCTTAACGAAAAAATAGTTTATATTTCTAATTACTTCCATTCTATTCTGGTATAATTCCTACAAGCGTTCATTTCTTAGTGCTAATGGATAATTCATGTGTAATTCATACTTACCATTCACATTATATGTATATGGTAGTAGCTCATACGTATTCACAGACACGAAGTTTATTTGATTATGCATTATGCATTAGCAAATAACAAAGAATAAATTAATAAACATATAATGTATTAGTAAATTATATAAGTTGTATGAACAGTACGTGTACCTTACGGAAGACAAAATTATCGCTTGTTTTGATCCTTTCGGTCCCTGGCCCCAGCCAGATTTTAGACCACGGCACGCCTATGCTGAACACAAACACCGTAATGCTGGTAAAACTTTCACAGCTTTATTACTCTTTTAGAAAACATAATTACTCGCAGCTTTATTATACTTTGAGATACATGATCATTTCTCTTCGCTTAGTGGTGAATTTTCGGCAAATAAAAGGAAAATTAATTTGTGTCACCCTCTTGCAAAAATACATCAATTTATACATGTCGTTCGTGGTATCTTTTGAGTTTTTATTAACACAATTCAATGTTTTACGAAAATTTGCAAATGTATTTTTTGCATTGGAACATCGATTTTATTTTAACTATACATCATCATCAATGCCAAATGTATAAACATTTCGTACATTCACCCTGCACATGGTCGCCGAAAATAATAGATGTTACGGATAACAAAGACAAATAGATTGCTAGCGTAAATAATTGAGCATGATCTAGTTTGGGCAAAATAAACCGTGTTATTAGTTCGATTTTAAAATTCAATTTTATGGGGAATTTCCAATTGAAATGCCGAATTTGGCTTGTCAAGTTTATTTTTTAAAAAAACAGACCAATGGGCTAATTTTATTCCAAGTCATAATAGCTCATCAAAAACTATTGCATTCAATTAAACTCATCTAATGAGGACTGAATATAACGAAAACGAAAATCTTATTATGTAAGCACTTAATGAGGGCATGTGCAAGATTACTTATAGAAACCTCCAACACGAGACCAAAACATACTTCCACTGAACGAATGAAACAATAACCTATTTGCCTCATCACTTCCAAGAAAAGATTATCCGATATTCAGATAAAATTCAAACCAACTACTCGATATAACCCAAGATCTTCAAGCTTCTTCACTTATTTTCACCCGATGGGGAAAACCTTGAAAAACCATCAAATCTGCAATTCAAGCTCTTGAAATAACTACCTACATACTCACATCTTTTGTGGATTATTTTTTTCGCTTGTCTAACTAAGCACCACATAAAAATAAAATTTGCCGTGAGATCAACTCCGTGAGGAGGAAGAAGCAAAAACGACAAGATGTATTTGAAGCGATCTTCAAGTTAGTGCGAATAATAAGATGGATCGGCGAAAGTTACTGAACGACTTTCGCCTGATATCAATACACACTGCCTAACATAATGCCAGCAGGGGGATAGTTTGAATTTGCCAAGTGTTAGCGAAAATTAATGGTCAAGTACCTCCCATCTCGACCGTAATGAGTCTTTCAAACATTAAATTGCACGAAAGATGATTAACACTAATTCGAGGTTGCTTTTTGAGCGATTGTCTGTATCTAGTAAGTACTAAGCTATTGCTGAGTGTGTTTTGTTTTGTGATGCGGTGCGGTGCGATAATCGACTGTTACTCATTCGAAGTAATTGATACGATGTTACAACACGCAAACAGTATTGATTCATTCGTTAGAATTCTTAGTAATTGTATTTTTCAAAGTCGGAAATGACAAACAGTTTCATGTTTGACTCCGGCAAAAAAGTGTTAATGAATTACATTACACACTTTCAGCGAAACCAAGCACTTAAAATGACGACATAGTACCACCACATCGTCATCCACTAATGCAAAAGTTAACCATGGCCGTCCACCCCAAATGCATTAGTGCTTGCATATATCTTCTCTCTCTTCAAGCGTGTCAAAGACCTCGAACACTTTTTGCAACTAACTTGCAAATTTTCACAGCGTCAATTAGCGAAGCTTTGAATAATTGCACTCAATAAAAATAATGTACTTAAGTAGGTATGTTGCCACTTGTACCCGAAGCACTCCATGCCTGTTAAAAATGCAAGCAACTATTTAAAGTGCCTGACATCCTCTCGACCGTATCATCCTTTGACGTTGCGTTTCTTGGTTGCATGGAATACCATCAACATTCGCTCAAACCAAAGAATGAACAATGACCGAAACACAACTGTGAACCGATTGCGCTGCAAGTATAAAATGTATGTATGCTCGATATACATTTGTACACATATACAAAAGTGAAATGCCGAAAAAAATACGAAACACCTGTAGATTCGAAATGAGCCACAAGGTATAATTTTTTGGGATTGAAAAGATGAGGTAAAGGAACTGTATTAGAGCGAAACCATGATCGCGATAAGCGCTGAGAGTGAAATCTACAGTCCACAGGCGAATTCCCGTGACCATCTAATTTTATGACTTGAGAATATGTATGTATGCAGTATGCATGTATTATGTGCTAACACCTGTTATAATTTCAAGTGTGGGAATACAATCTTGTCTTTTGTTTTATCTTGGATGGTTATTAACCCTAGATGATTTTCTTTGCCGTTGAGAATGCGGTAAATTTAATAATTTTTAGCGTAATACTCTTTGTATTCTGTTATATATTATTTATGGAAAGTAGGTAAACAATTGGATAAACCCTAATCGGTTATCATAATATGAAAAGGATATCAAAAAATATTATGTCTGGACTCTGGCTTCGAAGAAACTAATCACCCTCAATATAGCCCAGACCTGGCTCCCAGGGACTACTTCCTCTTTAGCAATTTGAAAAAGGACTGGCTGGAACAAAGATGTGACGATGAAGACGAACTGAAGGTAACGTCAACGAGCATTTTGAGGGCAAGGACGGAAAATATCTATTAAACGGGTTACGAGCTCTGTATGAAGGCTGCAAAATTACACTAGGGTAAAATTCATAAATAATACTTAAAAGTGTGTTAAAAGTGTTATATGATGTCGTCAACTCTTAAAATAACACAGAAACAAAAGATTTATTAATTTCAAACCTATTTGTTAAAAGTTCAGAAATGACTCTGTTAGATTCTGCTAGAACATAAAATTTTAACAATGAAGGAAGAAATTTCACATCATTAGTGAAATTTTTTATCAGTTTTTTATCTTTTCTGCGGTGCAACAGGACAAAATCACGAGTTCCTCATCTTCTTACTAGAGGGCCTAAAAGGTCACGATGTATACCTTTCAGAATGCCTCATGATTCGGAGGGAGCCTAGAGACCATTCATCAGATTGATATTTTTGTCAAACTGAAACAAAAGGAAGCATAATTAAGAAAATAAATAAAATTGTGTAACAAGATTTACATGCTGCGAAAAACCTGATGATCCTAACCACTACTGGAAACGATTCAGAGTTCCGGACGGAGTGTTTTATCAACAGAAACACACAACGTTGCAGTTGATCCTATTTTCAAACAACTTCCTCAAGTGATCCATATTTATTATCATAAGGAAATTTACTATTTTAGTACGGGATTTAAGTTTGTCAAAACAACAGGTAAAACTTCCAAGGATTTGGATTATTACTAAATGCAAAAATATGGCTTTTGGGAAAGAATGGCTCAAAAAACAAACAAAGCATAGATTGAAAAGGGCGCGATCTATAGGATGTAATATATTCACGAAATTGCCTGACAGTCAGAGAGCAGCTGATTCCGCCATCAAACGCAAGCCTAGATAGGAAGAAGCCGATGAGGTGAAAACCACACTCTTCCCGTAACTGAAAAGAAGAGCCTTGGTGGAGCTGGATGAGACACAAGCATTCAAAATCGAGAAGTATGGTTGGGCCTGGGTGGGGATGAGAAGCGCTCTCGCTGCTACCGGTGCTTGGATTACAACCACTCAAGACGTATCTGCAAGGGCACCTTATAGCAGATTGCTCTACTTAGGATCTGTGCATGTTGTGTACCGAGAAAAATGGCATGAATAGCGCCAACTATTTTATAGGATCGAATGCAAGCAAAAGAAAGACAAGATAGGAGGAAATCTTCAGAGCAGTGTATAACCTCCTCACGCGGCTCGTCCACGATCGTAGGACTCAGATCGTATTAACGAACGGGTCTTAACTAGTGGGAGGGGCTCGTTCGCTTGGCTGTCAGATGCCACGAGTACCCAGCAACTTGTATCGCTGATAGGAAGAGAGCACGCAGCTATGGTAATGGTCACGTGTGGGTAACAAACGGCGAGAAAGCCTTCGTGAGCTGTTGCTTGTCTCCGAATGACTCAATACCGATAAGCTTAGCTCACTAGAGGACTCTCCCTGTAACATTCAATGAGTGGGCATTGGAGTGGGGCATGCCCACCAAAAACAAACCGGGACGGCGCATAGTCTAAATGGTATCGAGGTTGGGTTTGTTAGTACTGAATACGTACCGAATATTCCGGAGGCTTGGACTTAGTGAATCCTTTCCTGACGTCAACATGTCATTGGAAAGACTTATGGCACTCGTCAGCGATTGGAGGAGGATGGAAGAATACACAGCGAATCATCACCAAAACCGTTGAGAGTAGGCAAAGACCACAATGAGGGCGAGTTTATTTATTGCATTGCTCGTTTCAAGTTTGAAAGGGAGCCTCTAAGATCTGAGATCGCAGTGGCTCGACCAGAGGTAGGGGGTACTGCCAACAGCAACGTAGAATGGATTAGCATAACGTATGAGAATTCAAAGCCCAAATGGAAACCCTTTAATAGGGAATAGACCGGGATCAGCCGAACTCTCTGCTGCTTAACTTGTGCCAAAGAAGGAGTTGACCAAGGCCTTAAAGAGGATCTAACGCACCAAATTGCAGGCTCTTTGTGAGGAGGTCAACTCAGACTCGTGAGGCGATGATTACAAATTAGTCCCCCGTAGCCGCGGCTGGAGGCAGCATAGCAGCGTCGTGGATGCAATATCCATCGAGCGTATGGACAGATCGTCAACGAGGCAGATATTCTTCTCTGAGCAAGAAGCTGAACAGTGCAAGAGAGTGAAAAACAGGAAGGTTCCGGGACTTTTTGGAGTGCCAGTCGAGGCTCTCAAAGTCGTAGCAGAGAGCCAACCGCACCTATTATCGGATTTATATCATTCATTTTTAGCCACTGGAGTTTTCTGGTCGTACTCGAAAGGAGCTTGACTGGTACTTGCAGACAAGGAGAAAGGTATCCTGGACACTCCATCATCATGCCACCCATTGTGTACGCTAGACCCTGCAGGGAATTTCCTCGAAAGATTTTTCAAGTTGCAGCAGGGAGATGGACAGACGATCGTTCTGACAAGTAGCACTTGCGGAGAGGGCATTCAACAATCGATGGTTGTTTGGGTAATAGCAAGAGTGCAGGAGGCATGTCACAGTGTCAGACCGGTCGTCCTGCTTCTGAAGCTGATTATTCAATACGCCCTGAACTCGACGAGGTGAACAAACATTTCTTAAGCAGCAATTCCGTATTCCTGGTTATTTGCTGGCCATGATGCGGAGATACCTCAGAGACGGAGTGAGAATGACGCCTGCCGCATCAGGAGCGCACATGAGTCGATCTGAGAACCTGGTCTGCTGCGCCTGGAATTGCCTGTGTATGCATGTGTCTTTGGTAGATTACACTTATGACATCGCATCGGTTATCACTGCTGGATCTGCCTATTTCACAAAACTCAAACTTAGCCAAGTAGTGGGGAGAGTAGAGTGTTTTATAATTGACAATGGCCTCTACCTAAGTAGAGGATACCAAATGTAATACCTACGACAGTCAGTTCCGTCGAGGTTCAAAGCAGCAGGTCGGTCAGGTATCTAAGTGTGAACCTGAACAAAAAGCTGACCTGTTGGGATCGTATCCGCAGGGAATGTGATACGGTTATAGGAGTTTTCGCTAAGTAGACTAATGACCAACATCCGGGGATCTGGCCTATACTAGGGCAAAAATAGAAATATCACATCAGCTGACAATTGAACAGGCACATCGGAGCTGTTAATAGGAAGTAAAGTTTTTACCGCTCGTTCATAGACAACTGATTCCAAAAACTAACGGTCGAATTTGTTTAATGAAAGGTTTCAGCAGGATTTACTAGTGCGCATAATTCGAACATCAAATAAAGGGTGGCTATTGGAAACGCCCGACCCAAAAATCAATATATGGAGCTAGTGTGTAGAGTCTATGGTTCAAATCCAGCAATGATCGCACATCAGTCTTTCAATAAACATAGCTGTGAGTCTAGTCCTAATTTATATATTTGTTAACATTGGTGATTCTACTGTAACTCAATGGCTGCCGGGATTTTTTTTACATATGTTTATAACTAAACTGACTGCTAGTAAATATAGAAGTCCTAACAATGTTTAAAGAAAAAAGTTTGTTAAACATATCTTTAAAATTCGTTATATGTTTAACTGTTTCAACGAAACGGACATTCCAAAGTATTCCCGATAATATGATCAGATGTAATGTGAAATAAAAACTTGCCGAAGAACATGAATTGGATTTTAAAGTTCTTCAATGTTGAAAACTGAATGCCACAGGAAATTTTAATTTTAAAACTTTTCGTAGCTAGGTTTTGCTTTGAGATAAGAAGAAAATATCATATTACAGGGTTGATGGACAACAATATGCTTCTCTTTAGAAAATTTAAGGACTGTTACGAATTTAGATATATGAAGTAGCCTAGTGGGTTAAGCCTTGGCTTCTAGCGTGTGGGGTCCCTGGTTCGAATCCAGGCACGGACGGGAGTACTAAACTTTGCGTTAATCTGGCTCTGGTTATGAAATCGAGTGGGGTCTCTATCATCTTCACTTCTGAACACCACAAATGGGTCGTAGGGGAAAATGGGTAATGGGTAAATGGGGAAAATGGGAATGGGTCGTAGGGGCGTCTGGCAAATTTGTTTTTTCATATGCCCATCATATTCAATTTTCTGCAAATTAAGCTGATGGTCTAAGAGCGTATGATTCAATGAGTTCTTTGTTAGCTGTAGCAGACTGATGGACTTACAGGATGTGACTAGTATAGGATATATTCCCCGATTCGGAATCATGATGGTACTCGATGATTTTTAAATTTCGGCGTAGCCACCAGATTCATAATTGAAAATATCTAGCAAATAAATCATCATATTATTATTATTTTATTATTATTTTTATTAATCTTATCTGCCTACTC
Organism: Nemotelus pantherinus; assembly: GCA_963978885.1. Lineage (NCBI taxonomy): Eukaryota > Metazoa > Arthropoda > Insecta > Diptera > Stratiomyidae > Nemotelus > Nemotelus pantherinus. Next base: position 243,997,967 of record OZ022264.1, on the reverse strand, counting down.
CTTATAATATTGGTGATTGTTTGAACAAGCTTTTTGAGCTCGATTCAGATTGGAAAAAATACTTTACTATATATTTTTAAAGACCCTCAAAACAGGCCGAAGTGTAAATCACAAACTATGCCGTTTGGTTTGAACACAGATAAATTTGGCAAAATCAGTGCCATTCTAGAATTTTATCAAGTCCATGTGGAGTTTGTAAAAGCGAACCTTTTTCTGCTTTGTTATTTACCAGGAACGGTTTTTCGAACACAAATTTTCGATTGGCTTCCGAACTTTTTTCTGTACTAGTAATCTTTTGCGCGTCTGAAGTGGTGCTGGCTTCTGTTTTCAATGATTTTAGATTTTTGCTGGCTGTCTAATCGAATCAGGTTGAGTAGTTTGTAGTTTAATACTGTTATGTCACACAGTCATTTTTACTTATTTATTGTCTTTTCCTCTTTTACCTTGTTTTGGTTGGTGGTTGAAAGAGTTAATGACTTTTATTTAAAAGAAAAATAATTAGGTTTCAGAGCACCATGAACAAGAAACTTAATATTTTGCATCAGAAATCTATTAAAGAGACACAATGTCTGCTTGACACTGGAAACAAGATATCACATTCGCTTAGATTTTGCATTGCGGGTACTGCAGCTCATAAAACTATTGCCAAAAACAAGCTTTTTAGTTGCTATGGAATGCTGGCGATTGCATTGAGCGATAAGAACTTTTTTCAGTTGAATTAGATCAATGTATATATTGACACAATACACTCCTTAAATGCGAACAAAAACAATAGTTAAGGCAAACAAATCATTATAACTACACAACAAAGATTTAACTAGCGCAAACATGAATTGACATGAATTGTTTGTTTATTTTAAATTACTTGTTAAATCAACAAATTATATCAATTTGTTCTATTTTTCAATTGATAACCATCAAAATTTACATCAATGTGAGATTGTATGAATCAAGCAGCAGCCTCCACTACATATTTCTTTTCATTTTCATTTACAAGAGAATCCATCTAGCATGAAATTTCCACTCCAAATCGAATTCACAAAAATTCAAAACTAGATCTCTGCCATTTCTTGCAAAACATTTATCTCCGAATTGTTCACTTCATCACTTATTAATTCACGAACTCAATAAAAATGCTTGTCATTAATATTCGTATAGCTAAACAGCACAACAGTAGGGTTAACATCCGAAGCAATAAAAATCTAGTTCACATCAAGATGCTGGAATAAAAACGGGTAGGATTCCCATCAAGAAAATATTTATGCAATGATGTGGTTTCTGGTCTTGCTTGCTTTTGCTTCTGCTTCGGACGTGGGAGCTAGTGTGTCGATTTTTTTCTGTGCCGATTAGGGTGATAGTCTTGCAATTTAATATATGATGACCCGAGAAGTGTCATCAATTCTCTTCATTCGCTTTGTTCGGACTGCTCGGATTCGAATAATTTATGTATGTCGAATCGTAGATCATTGCCTTTCACGATTGGATGATTTTTACTTGTTTTGGCTGTTTCTTGAGTGATAGTTACTTATGTTTAGTCTAATAGGACTGTATAAATGAGAATGATTCTGTTTTTTGAGATATTTCAACTCAAATGCATGTGAAAATCGCACGGCTGCACAAATTCATGAAACGGAAATGAAAGTGACATTCACTATGCTACCACAACAGAAAAAGAACATCCATTCGGAAAATAAATCTTTCAAGAATATCCTCGAAGGAATCAAGGCCATGCACACAGAAAATTCAACTTCCTGGTAACATTCTTCACTGCATGCTCGAAGCCGAGCAGAAAAAATTCCAGCATAAACTGCTACAGATGGAATATCCCCGGAACATTCTCTTTCTGTCCTCAAGATTGAAGATACTTTTGAAAGATAAATTACTTTTAATTATCGATTTCGTGGTTTTTATTGATTATTCGAAATCATCTCTAACTAAGTGTCCTATTTCCCTCACTTAAATTATATTACCTTCTCGAAATGACTTTCATCTGCATTCGATACATATACTGGCAGCAAGTATATATAGATACGAATATATCGATATCTTTTTTTGTGAACTTTCTTTTTCTATTCTGGCATCGAATCAAAAATTCCGCTTGTTCACTTTCATCTCTATTTCTATTCCGTATATCATTTCCCATTTCTTTCGGATGTCGTTTAGTTTCATTTTTTGTTCTTCTCTGGTTTTTTTGCAAATTATCTTTTCCTGAGTATAAACGTCGCAGGATTAGAAATTTTTTTATGAGAAATATATGCATGCTAGATGGAAGATACTAAAGCCAGACTAGCTAGCGACAGCATAAAATCGAAAGAAATTTTTCAATTGTAGCGAGAGCTTACGTAATCGTGGAATCATTCTATAAAGTTTTAGAGGATGGTTTAGTTGAGCTTTAGAATAAGAAGATAACGAGTAGTCTGTAGTGGTCCACTAGTGTCTCGAGTAATATGTAATAATGGAATTTCAGATATGGGTCGCAGAGAGGAAAAGCAAGTCGTTTTGGCGAAGATGACATATGCGCATTGAATGATATATTTTATGTTTGAGAATGAATATAATATGTTTAGGTAAAGTGATACTACAATGTAGATGATCCTGATGATAGTACGGATGTTTTTGGTGCAAAGTAGTCAATAAACGAATATTAGATGAGAATGATGCAAACAGAAAGCGGGCGGTTACTATGTGTGTCATATTGATATAATGTTTCAATGAACTTACGGTCTATAAGCTGCGTATTTTGAAGTTAGGACTGTGACCTATTTCCCTGTGCATGGAAATGGAAAATCACGAGAGGTATCCTGATTACTCTCGTCGATTTATTCAACTTATTGGTCTTGGCCACCAAAATGTCCAATTAAATTATCTGGTCTTAAATTTCACTTATTTGAAATCTATAGCACCGATACTAAAATTTCTATGTCTTCAATATCGCTAGCTAACCGAATTTCGCATCCTGCAGTAGCGTAAGACACTGCTGCTATTTTTGTTGTTCATGGTTTAAATCCAGCGATTAGCACACACCACGTATTGAATTAACCTAGTTCTGAATAGATTCCCAAATCAAATCAGAGGTAAAGGGAGTCGCAGAACTTGCCACTGCTCATTGCTATACATCGTTTGTAAACAAAATTTATGTCAACTTTAACCCCTTCGACGATCTGTCATCTTTTCGCGATGAAGGCTATCCCAGATGTGTTGCTGCATTGCTGGGGGCAGAGCTAGCGGAAGAGGACCCTGAAACGAAATGTAATTATGGAAAACAAGAAAAGAAGCAAAGTTACTGAGACGACAAATATCCAGTACCCGTGGCTGTCAGTGATGAGCAGGCAGGCCCCAGGTTGTCGATAGTCCTCAATCGCAATACTATAGAGGTTGAACACTTAGCCACCGACCGAAGCGGAGCAATAGCTACTCAAATCTCTTGAGCAAGATACAGACTCCAAATGAGGAGTAGGCCCAAGCCAAGCAACAAGGAGGTTGCGAAATACAAGACGGTGCTTCGCATTGTCGACAGGCTTAGCGACAAACCACAAGAGGATGTTGTGACCAGCTTCGGCCTCCAAGGGTGGGTCTCCCTTCACGAAGGTGAATTTAACGTGGCAATAGTTTAGGAAACCTGGGATTTCTACGGACGATCAAGTTGCACAGGTGAAACACGGATCTGGGCCGTCGCAAAAGACAAGTGCCGGAACGGTTCAAATCAGCCTGATTGCGGAAGATGCTGAAACAAATAGAATGATGTTCTAAGACTAGATAAAACAGAAATAGAGGGGACCTCCTGGAACTAGCTAGGCGGCAGAATTGAAACCAATTTGGAAACGGCGAGCCTTGGGAAAATGTTTTTAAACACTCTGTCACATCAAACTTAGTGTGCAAGCCAGATGGAGATTGGGCTGGCAGCAGTTCGGTCGTAGATACTAGATCTTACTCAAGATTACTCGATTCTCGGAGATACTCACTTTTCGATAGTTTCGAAGAAAACAGTCAGAATCGCCTTAACTTTCGAGCGACTTTGATGCTGTTTTTTTTCGATTCGCTGGATTGTTTCCATGTGAAACTTGTATACCCACGTCTTGACTCTTGTTAGCATTCCGTGAAAATTAGACCACATTTGGCACACTTATTCATATCGAAGGCGACCTGTTTACGCTATTGTTTTTGAAAATTGTGTAAATTGAGCTCTTTTAGAACAAGTCGTGCTGCAACGCATTTCATGACCAAAATATCCACCAGAATCGAGCGACCGGATTAATGAGAGATGTTAAGGTCGATTGCAATCTCTTTTAAGCTGGTTTGGCGATTATCGAGCACAATTTCCTTTACTTTGTCCATGTTTTCGTCGGTATGTGAGGTCGAAGATCAACAGGAACGAGGCAAATCTTCCACGATTCCTCCTTGAACGCGTTGCACCAATCATAAGCATGTGTTTTTGATTCAACTTTATCACCGTAAGCGATTTCAAACATTTTTAGCGTTTCGGCACACGAAATTTCATTTGCAGTAAAAAATTTGAGGTAAACTCTTTGTCAAGCTCTTTCGTTCATTGTAAAAATCGTGAAATAGAACTGAAGTCGTCTGACTTAACCAGCTGCTCTTAACAGATTGCGCTCGAATTAAAAAGGCAGGTATCATTAAAAAGGCAGTCCTACCAATTTAAGAAACATCCTGTGTATCTAGTGTTTATCCAGGTCATTAAAATTAACAATTCCCGGTACTTTTTAGCAGAATGCATTAATGAGCAGATAGTTGAAGATGAGGAAGATTTACGGCAGACAATTTCGGCCGAAACTGAGGTTTCCAGTACACTCTCAGATAGCCTCTGAATTATAGGCGCCCTCTTAAGTCAAATAGTATGACACTACACACTGTCGTTATTCCCACAGATAATTTCACGGCTATTAATAATATGATCAAGAAGAAACTATGTATAAGTCATAATTTCAGCATGCACCGTAATATTATTTAAACTGAAAAATGTAACTTTTGTAGTTGAGCGAGTACACTGGTGGCTGCAACATGTATTGTGATCGAATCCTAGTTTGAATACAAGCGATGTATCATAATTACACACTGAGGTTTGAATTTAGTAAGCTGTCAGTAAGTACCTAAATACAATCAAAGAGACAATGAAAACTGGTCAATCATTCAAATGGTCATTGTAAAAACAACTGTTTTCAACTTATTTTGAATCTGTTCTTCAGGACTAATTATTGCTGGCAACAAAGGAATAATAAATTGTTCTCTTCTCATATTTATAAACACACCATTTCACAGCTTCTTCATTGACATTAATACCCAGAGACTACTATTACTATTTCTTACATGGAAAAAACCTATGCTATCAACAATTCTTAACACATAACCAACAACCGTTACAGACCTTTCATTACAACTTTTCTTCCGCTCGAAGATTGTCTATCCAAAATCCATTCATCAATCAAACGAAAGTTTTCGAGCAAATCGAATGACTACTAATAAGATCTCTACCTTCCTTACCAATCAATTTTCTTGACAGCTGCATTTAAGAAACCTAACTGTATATCTACTGCAGCACTCCCTCATAAACAGTTACTACAAAACCTTTCACCAATTCAACTGAACGAAACGTGTCATACAATCTTCGGTTCGTTCGATAATTAGCGTTTGATTACCTCAGATTTCTATCAGATACTTTTTTCTTATCTTTTTTTTTGCTCCATTGCCGGCCGAGTCGATATGTATCTAATGTCGGTCAAGTCGACTTATCGTAATTACCAATCTTCACCAGTGACACGCTCTATACGAAGACGGGGAACCGTGCAATGAGTATTTAATGCATATAGCAGACGTCGTCGTGCAATGCTACGCGTCCTATATGTTGACATACTTGTACAATGAAGTGAACTGTTTGTTTGAATGGAATATAAATGCAAACCAATATGAATTGTCCTAATAACTGCTGCACACGAAGTATGAGAACAAATGTACTTCGGACAATAGATTTCGTCTGCGACTAGATTTGACGACTGTAGTGTAGGTCAATTTTCTTTAATTAGTACGCTGGCAAGTCTTACGATTGACATTCATTAAATTCTGGTGGATCGAAAGATGAATGAATTGTTCATGACAATTAGGTCAATGACCATTTTTCCTATGATGCGCGAATATTGAGAGTGTGTCCTTAACTGGTAAGCAGTAGGCTTGACGAAATTCGCAATTAGATTGAGAACAGCAAAGTCACGAGCAATTAATATTAATGATGACTTGATTGCTGAGGCGTCGATATTGTAATAGCTCAAGAACACAAGACCCGTAATGATTTTCGCTACATTTTCTTCATTAAATATTCAAATTCGGTGCCAAAAATAAAGCACTTAAGCCCCGAAAATGAAAAGGCAAATTTTCACGCTAATTGAATGAAATGGCTTTTCATTTTCCTGCCATGACTTATATGTACTTCTTAACTGATTCGGCGTCGTGGAAAATAGCACTAATTTGTCGAGTCTCTGAGTGAAAATTAAATCAAATTTGTTAGAGAATTTGTTCTCATGAGAATCGAGTCGGGATAGTTTTTGATTCAGAAATTTTATTCAGATTTTTTTCCCTAACTGGATAGACGAATTCTTTTGAACCCAGAAGCGAAAAAGGACGAACTAATGCTAACGCTGATATATTCTACACTAAAAAAATAGCATCCTCAACGTTCCTAGAACACAGCTTGGACAAAAGAGAGACAAAAGAGATAGACAAACGAAAAAAATAGAGAAAAACGCTATTGAAGAATAAATAAATTTAAAACAAGTAAGTCGAGAAAAATAAAGCGGAAAAATGAAAAATAATATGAAAATTAAAAAAATTAAACAAAATTATACCAAAATTTTGTTACAGCTAAAGAAAATAAAATATGTTAAAAAATAACGTAGAAACAAATAAATAATATAAAAAAATGATAAGCAAAACAAAGAAAAATTACAGGTAGAAACAAATGGGATTGAAAATGAAAAGGGGGGAAAATAACAGGTAAAACTGAAAAGCAAAAGGAAGAAAAATGAGAGGCAAAACGCGAAGTAATTATAAGTAAAGGAGAAGAAATAGGCGAGCGAAAAATGAAGAATAATGTTAGGAAAAGGGATTAAATATTAAAGAAGAAAGGGAAAAAATGGAAGAAAATATAAGACAATAGTAAAAAAAAGAAGGAAAATGAAAGGAAAAAAGGAACAAAAATGAAAGGAAAAATGGAAGAAAAATATAAGGATGAAAGAAAACAAAAATGGAAGGAAACAAGGAAGATAAATGAGAGTAAAAAGGAAGTAAAATGAAAGGAAACGGGAAAAATGAGAAGGAACAATAAAGGAAAATGAGACGAAACAAGGAAGAAAGAGAAAACAAGTTAGGAAAATGAGAGGAAACAAGTTAGAAAAATGAGAGGAAGCAAGGGAAAAATGAGAAAATAAAAAATTAGATGAAAAAGAAAATGAGAATAAAAACGAAAGAGAAGTGAGAAGAAAAGAGAGAGGAAAATAAGAAGAAAAAAAGTAAAGAAAATGAGAAGAAAAAGACAGGAAAATGAATAGAAAAAGAAAGAAAAAATAAGAAGGAAAATGAAAGAAAAATGAGAAGAAAAAGGAAAGAAAAATGAGAAGAAAAATGAATATGAGAAGAAAAAACTATGGAAAATGGGAAGAAGAAAAAAACTAAGAAAAATGAGAAGAAGAAAAAAACTAAGAAAAATAAGAAGAAGAAAAAAACTAAGAAAAATAAAAAGAAACAGAAAAACTAAGGAAAATGAAAAGAAAAAGAAATGGAAATGAGAAGAAAAAAGATAAGAAAAATGAAAGGAAACGAGAAGAGAAAGTAAAATGAGAAGAAAAGGGAAAGGAGAATAAGAAAAAAAAGTAATGAAAATGAGAAGAAAAAGAAAGGAAAATGAATAAAAAAAAGAAAGGATTATGAGAAGAAAAATGAATGGAATATAAGAAGAAAAAAGAAAAAGGAAAATAATAGGAGAAGAAGAAAAAAAAACGAGGAAAAGGAGAGGAAGACAAAAGAAAAGGAGAAGGAAAAAGAAAGGAAAATGATAGGAAACAAGAAAGAAAAATGAGAGAAAAATGAAGTGAAATGAGTGGGGCAAGAGGAACAATAAAATAGATAAGAAAAATAATATGGATAAACGGAGGCCCTATTTATTTAAGACAATTTTATTTAAAACGTCAGAAAATAAATATCAAGAGATTGTTGAAATTCAAAATCCGTTTTGTTAATTAGAAAAGAGAGTGACGATGATAATAGTGAATTTATAGCAAACTAACTTCTCAATGTGTTTAGGGATGTATGGAAAAAAACAACAATGCTTCAATAGTTATCACCACTTCGAGTTATAGGCCTCAAGCCTACAACTCGAAGTGGCGAGATGAGACATTTTTCAACTGGATGGAAATCCTAGTGGTAGAAAAAAATTCCTGACAGAGATTTCTAAAAGATTGATTAAAGATAAAAGAGACAACGAAACAAGGATTGGCGAAGTCAGGGCCGGGTCTTTTTTTCTGGTGTGAAGGCCGTGAATAGCTTTAGATATTGTGTTTTGTGTCCAAACAATGCTGTCGATATTTTCACACACCGAGTGAGGTCGGAATCTTTGATGGGCGTCCATCCTGAAAATAATTATCAGCCACATAATCCTTCTCAGAAAAGCTCCCTTTCAGTATAAAAGCTGGTTAGGATGTTGTTTTTCGTTTTAAATACATGAAATTATAAAAAAAAGGTCAACAATAACTTATCCAAACACCCGTATTAAGAGTTCTTATGTTAAATGAGATTTAAAAGAAAATCCTTTGGAAAGCTCCCTGTACATTTTCTTTAGATCATAGTAAATTAGGATTTTTGAAATTAATGTTTATGGTTTTAGTGGATTCTAAGCAAGTCATGGGAATGGGAATTTTGTTTGCTTATTTTTCTTCGGTAGGAATTTTCTACTTCATGCAGTTGCAACCGAAAATCAGCCAGATATATTATTGTAAACAAAAGTCAATGACCAAACTTAAACAAATGTATATATGACTCTACCTGCACTAGGAAACTATTAACGAAAATGCTGACTTTGAAGAATTTTAGTGAAAGTGCCAAAATCGATAGTTTGAAGACTGAAATTAAAAACTTGTCTCGAACATCAGTGATAAACAAAACAAAAAATTCGCGCTAAATTTTAACACGCTACAATTTTTCAACAAATTTTCCGCTGTTTCTTCCACAAATTTCTATCGTATCTTTAATAGAACAATTTCAGACCGTTATAACAAAGTGAAAAAATAAAAATAGTTCAAACACCTTGGCTCACATGTTTACACTTGCCAACCGAAAATGATTAACAAAACAAAACAAACATCCATTCGGAAAAAAGAAAAAATACATATTTAAAACAAACTTTAATTTTAGTACACCTACAGCTCTTTCGTTCATTCAGTAGGCAGCGTGCAATATGAAAATAATGCATGGAAAGCAAAATTTATATACATATGTACAACACAGTGGTTTCTAATTACCTACGAAACCAACCAGCATGATATATACACTCAGTACAACTTGCGTCTTCACAATGTTTTCTCAAGTATGAAGCCAATGCAAAGCGCCAAGAACTCTTGTTACTGCACACAATGACTGAGACAGGGTGGCGGTTTGAAAACGCTTCAAGTGTTTCTACAAAGCATAGTGTCAGCCTCGCCGGCATAACATATGTGTATAAACGTACTATCAGCATTTCAATAAGATAAGAGACAAGAAGTTCAACTGCTTCTTGTAAAGCTCTTTCTACTGTTTGTCAAAAACTTAGGTACTTGTAGTTCTAATACGATCGCAACTGATGTGGAATGATAGAATATTTTATCTAGCAATGCGTGTAGTGAAATGGAAATGTGAAATAGTTTTAAAACTATATAAGTAAGATTCGAACGAATAGCAACAATGTATGGGAACGTAAGTTTGTGTTCATATAAAGTTCAGCTTATAAATTAATTGATTAAAATTTAAGTAAGATATATGGGTATTCTACTACTATGAAGCATACCATTTGCATACACCTCTTAGTGTAGACAACTGAAATTAAAATATGTACATATAAATCAAAAATTTAATAAAGTTATTCCACTACAGCTTTTATCAAGTCGGGAATTCGATGTTTGTAGACTTCATCCAAAATCAATGTATACGTGTTCGAAGTGATAAGTTCTACGACTCACATTACCCTTTTAATGCATCAGGTACCTACTCACAACTAGGTTAACTCCAAGTCCGGTGTATGACCACGGGCGGATTCTAACCAAGGATGGTAAACGTTAGCAGCCAGGGCTCTACCCACTCGGTTACGCAACCCTCAACTGTTTAGTCGAAACCTAGCTTTAAGGTAGACAATGCTACCTTTCTTGTGCCACATCTTCTTCAGGTTCCCATTAGCATAGTTCCCATTAGCATAGTTCCTATTAGCACTTCCATTCAGGTTAAGAAAAACTAAATGGTCTTTTAATGTTCTGAAGAGATTTGAAAAAATCTTCCATAAACATTCCCTGAAAACGGTATGATATCCTTGGAAGTAGCTGAACTACATTTTCTACATTTTCAACTTCAGTTTCTTAACAAGTAAATGTGTTTTATTTTACCAGAAAAGGGCGGAGTCATATTCACACACTCAATCATTCAAGTCATAAAAAGCGTCGTAAATTAGCGCAGCTGTTACGTCTTATCGTCTCCTGAACTTGCACTTGCATAGTGGAACCATATTTGCTGTAGAGATCAGCAGTTTGATGACCAACAATACTCAAGGGTGTAAGTCCGAATATGATATATAATACATATGTTAGCAGCCTTAACGGGGGCGTTCCGTACTACCCCATTGCCGTATCACAAATAAAGGCGACTGAGCAAGAAGATATGTTTTTCACAGCAACTGCCCTAAGAACAAATGCTGTGGAAATACATACCGACGGTTCCAAACTTAACGAACGACAGAGGGGGATGTGGTACATTTTCCATTTAACACGAAGCCTTTCTCTCACCTGTCGGGCCACTGCAGTCTATTTCAGTCGATTCTTAAAGTTGCCAAATGGCTCTTATGTAATCAGCTATTGGAAACATTTTCGTCGACAGCGAGCAGCTATACAGTATCATCCTGGAGTTTATATCTTCTCTTCAAACTTTACCTAGCCTCCTCCAACTTGCAAAAACTGGCACATTATTGCCGAAAGTGATCTGCAGTTTCTCAATAGGCACTCGCATGGCTTCAGTCACACTGATCATCAAGCAAAAATACTTTAAGGACGCTTTGAAATCTTAGTTGGATGAAATATCCTGTGCGATCGCAAGACAGCTGTAGAGAACTTTTGACATTGGTTGCTCTAGGGAACTTCTCATACTAGGAAGCTCATCACTCCGCGCGGCAGTGGCTTTCTGAACTTGAGTTTGTCTGTTTGGAACGTATGCGGCACGGCTGGGTGTCACTTACACTGACTTCTGCCGCAGCTTTCTTTATCTCCTGTCACTTTTTGGAATATGGACGCAGTCCCCTAGCTTATACTTGTTCGCAAACTTAACGGAAGTAGCTTCGTTGAACTTGGAGAGGATCACCCAGTTCATCAAGGACTCGGGGTGGCTCCCCACTTACTAAGAATAGTGTGCTCCGCAATGCGATATCACAATAGGTTCATGTGTGGCTTCTGCGAAGTCTGTCTGGAGTAGGTAGCCGCGGAATCTAACCGAAGCTAGCTTAAATAATCGTATTGAAGTTTCTTAAAATGATCTAGGTTCGCAACCCCACTGAAATAAAGTTCAATCATGGAAAAATAATTCCCTAGTGCGAAATCGATGAAACATGGCCGACATCTTCCCAAGATCTAGCGATTTATGTGTGAAGATTTGATGGTGAAAAGTATCGGGGGAAAATGTGCCCCAAGTTTGCTTTTCGACAGCTTGGACGCGTCAGAATACAAACTAATCGAGATTCATTGTGCTGTAACTGTGGTCTAGAATATCTAGAAGCAAAACAGCAATCAAATTAATGGAAGCATTCTTCACCACAAAATCCGAAAACTATAAAAACTTATATGAAAATTCATTTGTAGCATCTCTTGGTATAATAATAACAAAATGACCGATGCTGGCAACCCTTTGTTACCCCTAAAACCAACTAAGACTGTGAATTTCACTTCGATCCGATTACTGAATTGGAAGTTATAGACATGACAAAATTTTGAGGGATGCCACCCAAAAAAATTTCAAGATCTAGGCAAAATGAAACGTCGTTACATATTTCTATCGTCATTTCACCTCTAATTTATTCACTTACCTAATACATTCCCTTTCAGTCATTTGTTGGTAGCATCTATTTGAGCAAAAATGCATCATGCTGACAACTCTTTGTCAGTAACACAACCAAAAATTCAAAAACTTATCGAACATGTTTCATGTTTAGATCAAATCACTCTGTGAATTTTGTTTCAATACGATGTCTGCACCAAAAGTTTGGAAAGATTTTTAGAGTTGCCGCCCGGAATAAAGCTCAAATTTACAAAATTTCTGAAAAACCTTACTTTATTTTTTGGTAGTATCTTGTACTAATTTTACAGCCGAAAATCTGTTAAACTTGACTGACTTTAAGATTAACCTACCGTATGAATTTCTTTTTGACTTGATGATTGTACAATAATACTTCAGTTTCGCAAATGTTTTCAAGGTTCGGTATGCTATCATCCTCTATCAAAACCATCCAGCCTAAAAAGCAAAATTAGTTCGAAATTTCTAGGAAATGTTGAAGGCTTTGAACCGGGTAGCTGTTTGTGGTCAAATATACAAATTGAATAATGAAACTTTCGTGAGTTTATGTGTTTGTCATAACAAAACACTTTGATTCGGAAAACTTACATTGCTTCTTTTATTTATAATTAGCAATGATGTAGATGAAAATGAATCTATTTTTTGTTCGACTAGCTTTTTATAACTAACGGAAATCGTGAGCTTTTTTGCAAGAAGGCTTGCTATAAAAAACGACCACAAGAATAGTTTTAGCTATGTTTAGTTTGGTTTCACAAAATAAGAGCTTTTCTGATCAAAATTATGTAGTTATTCAATGTAATCCAGACCAGTTTGCAGTTGTTTTCTACACAATTTCTATATTTCCCAATGGCCTCGATCACGACAGAAATCGATGCAAAATAAATCGCTTTCAGTCACGATCATCACACACATCTCCGTCATTCAGGCCAATCTGAGCCATTGGTTGTTTTGCAGAAAAAACTGCACAGATAATTATGTGCAAAAGTAGATACATGCCATTTTCCTCAGGTTTCACTTTGATCAAGACATCGTTTTCCACCATTATCTTCAACTTGACAGATACAAGTTCAAGACAATGCAAAAAAATGAAAGGAGGAACTGATAATCAGACAATTTACGGAGTACGAGAATCGTATATTGTGGAATCATGTCTTTCTGAACAACAATGAACTACGAAGTAATCATACGTTTTCTCTGCATCAAGTTCAAGAGAATTTCAGCTGTGTGCCAAGACAGTTGCTATCGCGGTTCGTTGTAATACGAGATGCTTCCGAAGACGCTCGTCGAACAGAAGCAACAACAAGAAAAACACTTGCCTATAAAAAAAAGGAGTAAACATTATGAAAAGATCCATCGTACCACCACCTGTCGAGTAAACAAGCACATGATTCTTTCTAGATAATTTTCCATTTTTAACAACATCCAGTTCCAGCAATAATGCGATCTTGAAAACCGCATTGCCCGCTTGTAAGCTCACGCCAGTCGTTTTAGTTTACACAAACACATTCACAAAGAAAATGGAAAACTATAGGCATCGAAGAGGGAAACATTCATTTATTTAGTCGCCGATACATCTGCCTACGGTCGTCGTAAAGTAGTTCGAGGTGATTGCATGTACCCGAAATTGACAAATAATTAGCATCTAATTCGCAAATTGAGAAAATCCACTGAATAGCCAGCCCATTCTATGACTACATCTGTATTTATTACATTTCACGTAAATGCGAATAAGATGGTTGGCATACCGCAACCTACATATGTAGACTAGTCTGTACACTCATATGTCGACTATTTACACAAACTTATTTCGACGAATTGTATCCAAGCAAATTTTTAGATTGAAACTAATTAAATTTACGTGCGTTACGTATTGCTTCCTGGCGAGTACGATTTAACACAGCTGGAAGTGTTAAGTTCTCATTTTTTTTTTTTCGTTTGCTCACTTCTTTGTACTTTACGAAAATCTATCTTTGAAGCTGATAATCAAACTTATTTCTGAATTTCCTTGATATTGGTCCAATCCAAACATTTCGGAAAGATGCCAAATGAATATTTTCAGCAAAAACGTGAAATTCATTTACATAGTTTTCAACAATTTTAGTAGTTCGAATGAATTCACATCATTTTACTTCCTCGATACAACACACATCGAAAGCTCGAGGTTCGAATTACTGTCTGTACATGCTGGAATTTAGTTATTCTCGTCATGGAGCATGCAAGTCAAATCGATAATTTTAAATGGACACACTGCATTTCGGAGAGAAGTTGAAATTTAGGTTAAGGCTTACCAAACTTTATAGTTTTCGAGAATAAACTAAATAGGACGGCCATGTGTACAACGAGTGTAAATTTGTTAGAGTACATGGACTCTTAATTTCTCGTAAGTTTTATGGCGGTGAAATTTTTATAACTATTTAGTTTGAAAATGAAATAATATATCCATGCAATTAAAATTTACAGAAAATTGAATTATGTGTTGAAAAGTTCAGTTTTTGATACAAATATTTTTTGATACAAATAACCCTCTCTTCTGCTACATAAACACTAAACATAATTAGATCACCATTAGATCATTAGATTAATAGACAAATCCGATAACTAGCCCGTCCATTAACTGTATATGTTCAAACACATACGCTCCAAATGTCACACTATCCAAATATAGTTTCGATTTTACTCAGACGCATTATTTTAATTCGATTGATTACATTTGATAGTCAGTGCATGCAACGATACAAGTGAGACCATTCAATTTCGACGGTAGCCTAGAATTTGGATTACTGACGTATACGGGTCTACTGAATAATTAATTTATTGATTTTAAAATGACGAAAAGGCTATCGTACTTATTAAGTACCGAATGTAGCCCGCTTGTTACCAAATCAGCAAGTTAGTTTGGTGCACTTTGAGAAATTGTTATTCTATATGCGTCAGAAATTTTGTCGTGAAATAATTTCAAATAATAATATGAATCAGACGTACTTACACAATACTGTTATGATTAAGGCAAATGACGTATGTAGCTTACCTGAAAAAGAAAAAAAATGAAATTGATATAGTAATTGTTTTTAATAAGCCGCTAAAAAACGGGAGCGTGTTGATAAAAACGAACAACGAGGCTAACAATAAAACACTTATAGATAGCCTAAACATGAAACTTGGGCAAAAGTATACGGCTGAAAATACGAAATAGCGGCTTCCAATTTTAGTTTTGTTTGGTTTAGAAAAACAATACTCGGAGGAAGAGCTGAATTTTCAAATTTCATCTTTGAATTATGACATGGGTTCGGATCCAAAAATTCGTGTCAAATATTATAAAAAAAGCTACAAAAATGGCAAGTACATTGCGTTCATTGAGGCCCCGGGGGATACATATCACAAATTAGTTAACAGGTATGTTAACATAGACTTTGACAGTTACTTTTGTAAGGAAGACCTCAACGTCAGAAGGTGTTTCAAATGCCAGAAATACGGGCACCCGTCAAAATATTGTACTAGGTCAAGTGATGTTTGTGCCAGGTGCGGTGGCGATTACAAAACTCAGGATTGTACCTCTCAAATACATAAATGTGTAAAGTGTGCCGCGAAGAATCAAAACAACCCTAATCATAGGGCAGATAGTAAAAATTGCCCAGAATATATAAAAGCTGTACAATTCTTGATTAGGAAAACTAGCTACTCCTCGTAAATCAGATGCCACTGCAATCTCTGAAAATATTTTATGCAAATATTAGAAGTATTAGAAATAAATTTCACGAATTGGAAGTAACAGCTACAGTTCTGAATGATTCTGACATTATTATTTTAGGCGAAACCTGGCTTTATGAAAATGAAGTAGTTTTTTATAACATCTCAGGGTACTCTGCAGTGTTCAATTGTCGAGATTCAGTTGGAGGTGGAACAGTGATTTACATAAGGAACGGTATCAATTTCAAAACCCTAGTGAACGAAAAACAATATAACATGATCATTGTCGAACTAGTAGTTTGTAACACTCCTCTAAGACTTGGTACTCATTACAGAGCTCCTTCTCAAGATAGCTTGGATTACCTTGAGTATATTGATGAAATCTACCATAAATATAAAAAAAAAACTCTAGCGCATCAGAACCGCTAGAAAACTAATTTTCGAAGAAATTGTCTTTGAGTGACAATGTGGAAAGACGTAATACACTTTTTTGTAGAATCATATCAACCATTCCTCGTTCAAAGCAACAGAAATAAACTATAACACAAATGATGAAAATGTTCAGTGCTGACAACATTTTCCCAACGATGCAGCAATAAGTTAACCTTCACAAGCTCATATTTAAATGAACTTATCCTTTGAATTTCGTTCTCATCGGAGGACTTCGTCGAAAGCTTTAGCGGTTAACGTTGTTTGAAGCTGCCATCCAAAAAATGTTCAAAACTCGGAAAATTTAAAAATTGGTTTCTTAGTTTTATTGCAAATGTTTTGCATATGTGCATGTAATTTGAAGCATCTGTTGATGCAATAGTTACGAAAATGGCTAAAGCTCGTTACCCTGTGTCAGCAGCAAAGCAAAATATACACCAAATCTGCTTCACGTTAAACTAAACCCAACCAATAAATTTCGTTTCGATTGAATCACTGCGCTAGAAGTTATACGGGTGAAAAAATTTTAGGGTTACCACCCTCAAAACTTTTCAAATTTTTAAAGCATTAATATTTGTTGTTAATTTTCATTGCAGGATCGTTCCCATTTGCAAATCTAATGACATAATCGCGCAATAAAGATATTCCAAAAATATACAAAAATGGTCATAGCTGGCAGCCCTTTCACGATTTTTGTACGAAATTCCTATCAAACTTGGCTCACATTAAAATGTATTTACTGCATAAACTTCATTTTGATATCATGACTGCACCGGAAGTTTTAGGGAAAAAAGCTTTATTTTGCTGAGCAAATTGCAAGATTTCGGAGACAAAAATCACCATAGCTGGCAACTCTATGCAAATTTTTCAGCCAAATTTTCACCAAATGTTATCTTAAGTAAGATCTAAATATTGTGTGAATTTCGTTTAAATCTGATGGCTGAATCGGAAGTTATAGGCCAAAAACCGGTTTTTTTTTCTCAGTGATTTTTCAAGATGGCACCACTGCCACAGGATTGCCCGTATTTCAAAATTATTTCTATCAGACCTGGTCCTAGTTAGTATCAACATGTTCTGTGAATTTCATTATGATCGGATAATCCGGTCGTCAGTTCTCGTGAACAGAACTTTTGAGTGCTGAAAATAGAGGTAATTTAGTGATGGGTTGCCGTTCTTGTGCACATCGGAATTTTAAAAATTTCAAATTGACATGATTGACAAACGTTAAAATTTATCAATGATTTGAATTTTTTGTCAAAAATCAAAAATTTTTCAGCAGGTTCAATGATTTGAAGGATTTTTTTTCAAGAGCCTGCCGCAGCTACAAAATTACCCGCACTACCTTGAAAATCCATGTGTATTAATTTTTGGTCAACATCAATACGCTCTGCAAATTTCACGACGATGCAATGTTTTCGTCAGAAGTAATGAAAAATCAAAATTTGGAAAAAAAATTTTGCCTACTTTTAGGCACGCTGCACCCACACACAGCTCAAAATTTCCAATTCTTTACCATAAGCAAGCTAAGAACATAATAAGTTTTCATTCCTAATACTTTTTTGGAACAAAAATTCACACTGCTTTTAAATATAGGAGTACCTCAAAATTCACTAAAACGCTCGCCACCGCCAAAAGGTTTAGGATATCTGAATTTTAGCAAATCGTGGACCTACCTACTAAATACATCTACGTTCTCCGAAAGTTTCAGCTCAATCGGATCGGCCACTCCAGAGATTATCTCCCTTAATCATTTTGATGATATATATATATATATATATATATATATATATATATATATATATATATATCTATATATATATATATATATATATATATATATATATATATATATATATATATATATATATATATATATATATATATATATATATATATATATATATATATATATATATATATATATATATATATATATATATATATATATATATATAAAGAAATATGAATTTTCGGCGAAACGAGTTTAATACTACTTTTCTTCGAAAATTAGTAAAAATATTATCATGATTGGTGATAATAATATTGATGTACTTAAACGTAATGATAATCTAACCAGAAACTACCTGGAGACGCTAAAAATGAACAATGCGACTTTACATAATGAGAAGCAACCAACTAGAGTTACAAATGAGTCTGCGACGCTTATTGATCATGTTGTCAGTTCGGTTAACCTTCGTAGGTATGAGTTTGCTATTGCTTTTTATGACATGCCTGATTTGGACCACAGGGTTCACAATATCACTATTACAGGTGCTCTCATTCCTAAAACTCCAATGAAAGTTTTTCAAATACCTGTGCTAAATAAAAATAGATTTGCAAATTTAGTCCGTGACAAGTTTCATATTTTAATGCTGGAATCACGGGAAATCGAACTTGAAGAAATCATTGATATAGTTTGTAATGCAAAAACACTTTCAACCACTTATAAAAAGATTCGCTCAAGAAGCAATGATTGGATAAATAGTGATGTCCTTAATATCATAAAGTTAAAAAGAATTGCATACAACACCTATCGGAAGAGTCCAAATAATGAAAATTTCTTAAAATACAAGCGGTTGAAAAACAAGGCCTGCAATGTAATAAATAAAGCCAAAGAAATTGCGTTAAATAAACGAGTTGAGAAAGCCCATGGAAACAACAAAAAACTATGGAATATTCTTGGGAGTGAATTGAATCCTGGGAATAATCAAAATCAAAATGAGGCTAATGTGTCCCTCCTCACAGCAACGCAGCTTAACGACTTCTTGTCGCTAATAGGCAGCAGAATAAATGATGAATTTCGCGCAAACTCGGCGGAAAGAATTAGCAATAGAATCAATCATCAGACCCTCTTCTTAAGACCAACTACTATTGAAGAAATAAATGAGATTATATCAAACCTTAAAAATGTAGCTCCTGGAATAGATTCGATTAGGGCAGATGATTTAAAATGCATCAAGGATCTTCTTGCTCCACTTCTTACTTCTATTGTTAATAAGCACTTGGATGAAGGTACCTTTCCTAATATTCTGAAAAACTCTCTTATCACCCCCATATTTAAGAGTGGTGATATTGATGATCCAAATAACTATAGACCAATTTCATTAACAAGCGCCTTCAGTAAAATTTTTGAGAGAGTTATAAATTCTAGGCTAGTTCACTTTATTAACAACACTATAGGCTTTTAGGCCATATTTTAAACGAACTGGGTATTCGAGGAAAGGGAAATGAGCTAATAAAAAATTACTTATCCAACCGGACCATAAGTACACAGTTCAAAGGTGAAACTAGTGATAGGAGGGTGATAAATATAGGTATTCCTCAAGGATCCATTTTGGGACCAACCCTTTATTTGCTTTATGTCCAGAGTCTGAATAATCTTAATTTAGTATCTAAATATGTCATTTATGCAGATGACACCCTTTTATTAAACTCAAATAGAGATCCTATTGAACTAGAGCAGATGATCAATGATGATTTAGGTAGATATTTCAATTGGCTAGTTACTAATAAATTAAAAATAAATGTAAATAAAACGCATTACTTGATTTTCAAACAGAAAAATAAGGAAGACATATCACTAAACATCTTGATTAACAACCAACCCATTGATAGACTAGAAAAAATTAAATATTTAGGAATAATAATTGATGACAAATTGTCATGGTCGGATCAAATTAGAAAAATCAGAGCCAAGATTTGTCCCATTGTAGGTTTCTTAAGAAGACGATGCTACTTGAACACTGTTTTAAAAAACATGATTTATCATGCTTTTATAATTCCATATATTAGTTATGCCATGCTTAACTGGAGCCAATCTTCTTCAACAAACCTGGCCATCCTGAGCAGAAATCTAAATAAGGCAATTAAGGCAGTTCACAATCTGAGTCCACGGACACCCACTAATCAGCTACATTTCATAACTGGGAAGATGACTTTTTTTCAACTATTAGCATTTCAAAAGCTAATAACAATATGGAAAATTGTCCACGAAAAGAATAAATCTTCTATTTCTCTGACAACGACCAGAGAAATACATAACTATGAAACAAGATCCGCGAATTCTTATAGATTGCCTTCAGTCAGAACCAATAGAGCCCTTAATGATTCGATTCTTTCAGCTATATTGTTGTATAATGATATGCCTGATGATTTAAAAAACAACCTTTCGTATTTCGTTACTAAAAGGAAGCTGAAGCAGTATGTTGTAAACCTATTTTAAAAGCGAATGTAAATATTTTTCTTTATTTTATTATCTAACTTTAGTTCTTCTCTTATTTATATATTAATTCTAACCAATACATGCTGGTATTTATTTCCTTTTCACACCATAAAAAATCAAATTGAAATAGCAGAAAATTCAATGAAAACAGTTTTACAAAGAATAGTTTGATTTGTGAATTCTTGACCTCTCTCATACCAGTGCTTGACACTGCCTGAGGGGAAAGTTTGTGACAAATGAAGTTATTTGATTGCATGCAATATGAAATACTTTGTTATGGGTGTTGGTGAAAACTAACGACCATACCACAACTAATTAGCCATTTATGTCAGTCCTAATGTATCCTCATTTTGTAAAGAAAGAAAAAATTGCGATGAGAGTGTGGTTCGGACCCTTCCACAGATCCTTCATTCCCTACTCGGGAATGGTCAATTTATTACTAACAGCGGAATTCAAACTAACCCCATTTTTTGTCTATAGTTAGTAGGAAATACTTTACAGTTGTTGGTGGATAATAAAGTGCATGTATATATAAATATATGGTATTCTTTTCTCAACAGAGCCCTCTTTCAGCATTCATGCATGAATATGTTGAAATGGTGAAATTCTCTTCAGTTCAGTAAATTCTAGTTTACTGAGCTGAAGAAGTGTGTCACGAAATCAGATATATATGTGTATTTATACATTTACATATATTTGATTGTCGACGATGAATTCGATTAATTAAAAAAAAAAAAAAAGATTTTTGAACAGGAATAACTTCATTATGAAAACTAAATAACGAGTATTTTGAATATGGTCATTATAGCATGCGAAAAAAAATCGACAGCAAATTTTACGGCCGATAAAAATCTCTACAATCATATTCAAATAATTTCTGATCTAAAATTAGCTGAGAGATATCTTTAACGCGAAAATGTACTGCGCGATTTGGCAACGCTGCCGCCGCTTGATTGGCCATTATGGTCTGACCAGGTGATTGAAAGTACCGTTTGTGCTATTTTGCAAGTGAACTTTATTATACTTTTTCCTTACATTAAATTCATATTTTATATATTTTGTATAATGTTTATAGTATATCAGTAATATTCTTGTGTAACTAGTTTCATTCGAGTTCTACCGAGTGGAGTACTCCCATGTCTCTATTATACGAGGGTCAATAATCAATATAAACCAAGGTGATTAAACTTAAAAAAATATTTATTTTTCAAATAGTCTCCTAACAAGTTAATACATTTAGTCCATATGTTTTCCCAACCCAAGATACTCTTAGAAAAAAAAAATGATTTGTCTTTACTCTCCCAAAACGCCTCAACAGCGGCCATCACTTCGCTATCATCTTAAAATTTCTTGGTCCGAAGGTATTCCTTGACCCGATGAAAAAAGTAATAGGACGAATGTTCAATCATGTTTCAATCCCTCGAATCCGGTTTCTTGAATTGCAGCCATCGCAACTGCAGCCATCGCAACTGCAGCCTTTGAACCGATGCGTTGTCTTGATACAACAGAGCTCCGGCTCGCAGTTTGCCGCGCCTTTTTTCCTTAATAGCCTTTAGCAATCTTCTTATTTGGTCTGCGTAGTAAGAGCCTGATATAGTGGCTTCCTTTTCCAAATATTCCAAAATAATAATTCTTTCAGCGTTCCAAAAAAAACTGATGCAGAGCCTTCACTGCCGAACTCGACACTTTGAATTTCTTCAGCGCTGGTGAAGAGAATCGCTTCTAGGTCATCGATTGCTGGTTGCTTTCTGGACCCAAATGGTGGATGCAGGTCTCGTCCATGGTCACGAAACGTGACAAAAATTCTCCTGATCTGCCTGGAACTTTTCTAGATTACCCTCGAAATGTCGACTTGTTTCTTGTTTTGCTCGTCGATTAACATTCTCAGCACTCAACGCGCAAAGAACTTATTTATATGTAATTCGTTGGCAACGATTCTTTGACCACTACCATACGAGATCTCTGTGACCTCAGCTACATGGCTGATGCCATGCAACACGACATCTTCGATTTTTTTCACGTTGTCTTCAGTGTTACACGTGGATAGACGTCTTTCGTAGTGTTCATCTTCAGTGAATGTTCTTCCCAGATTAAACTCCTTGGCCCAGAGTGCAACGTTGGAATATGGGCGAGTAGAGCCTCCTAATATTTCCACCAAGTCGCTGTGTATGTCTTTGGTAGTACTTAATCAGAGCTCTAATTTCTCCATTTTGATGCTCTCTGCTCGACGGTTCGTATTCAAATGAATGTATCTCCCTGGAATCGTGGCCGATTTTTGTTTTTTTTTTCTATGCTGACATAGTGGGCATATGATAGTGCAAATTTTTTTTTTAAATTTACGCGAACTGGATGTAGGCGATTATCACTACTTTTGAATCAACCCTCGTATTTCACCGTTGTCGTATTATAGGACTGTATTATAGGATTTCTAGAACGGAAAATTTTGGGGACGTGTAAACTGGAATGAGAGCATGAATTAGTGAGTGATGAAAAAGGCGGATTTAAGTGATGGCGAAAAGTACACTTTCGTGGATAAAAGAGGTGAAATTTCGGAATTATGATGGAAGTGAAAAGCCTCGTGCAGTAATTTTTAGTGTCTTCAGTGTACTATTAGTCATACTTATTTATTTATTTATTTATTCATGCACAACATACAGATTACAATCTAATTACATGTTGTAAGTTAGTTTATTCTTGCTTTTAACAAAATTTTGAATGTTTCAAAGGATTGAGATAAAGGACCGAGCTGGAGAGAATTAAATGTTCTGGTTAATCTTACACTGACGATCTCGCAAACGATATTTCAAAAGTTCCTGGGCACCGAGTTTCACGCGCTTGATGACGGAATTTGAAAACGTTCCAAAAAACGAGTCAATTTCCTTTGTACGGATTCAATGGATTTTTTATCATATTCATATTGAGGGAACCACATAACAGAGGCATATTCCAGAGTTGACCAGTAAGGTTGGTTGCATGGATTCGAATGTTTGCGACGCCCTTAACATAAAGCCTGACAGTTTAGAGGCTCGATTGACCAAATCTGAGACATGAACATCAAATCTGAACTTGTTTTCAAACATAACCCCAAGGTCTTTGACGCAGGCACGAGAAGAGAGCACATGGGTATCTAACGAGTAATGGAATACAGTAGTCTGAGTTTTATGAGAAAAAAACAGTGTTTGGCATTTCTTTGTATTCAGAAGAGGCTTGTAGTCTTTACACCAGCTTTCCAGGATTTTAAGGTTGAACTGACGAAGGTCACAGTTATCAATGGACCTTATGGTCACGAAGAGTTTCAGATTATCGGCATAAAATAGACATTCACATGAAAGAAACGGCGCCAGATCATTCACATAAAACAGGAAGAATAGCGGACCCAGAATAGAACCTTGTGGAACAACAGTTCTAGGATCGGAAGGATGGGACATACAGGAATCATACCAAACATAGCAAGATCGATCGCATTGGTCTGATTCTATCCATTTAATAATGTATAAAGAAAAGCCAAGTCTGTGTAGCTTAGAAAGAAGATTATGATCAACATGATCAAAAGCTTTAAAAAAGTCCGTATATACAGTGTGAACTTTAAGTTATATACGGACTTCTCTTATTATTACTCATGTAGCGATTCGACTAGTAGAGAAGAGAAACATAATATATAACAGTAACATTAAAATAAAAATATATTATAGCATTATAATAAATAAATTAAATTTATAAATTAAATAAATAGTCAATACAGTGTTAGGTTCTCAACAAATAGAATCAACACTGAGCTGGAAACGTCAATGCAAACAAATTAGGTTAAAGAATTCAATGACATTCTTCCTACTAAAATCTTGTTGTGCTCTCTGGTTCGCCCTACCATGTAATATATGTGCTTTTTATGGTCTCCATATTATAAGGAGCAAATAGATCACATTGAGTCTGTCCAAAAGAGATTTTCAACTTTTATTCTTAGTTCTTTCCGCTGGTCTAATCCTTTTCGCTTACCTCCTTATGAAAACCGCTTGCAATTATTGACCGTGGACACTCTTTAAACTTGACGTCAAAATTTCAAAGCTCTATTCGCTGCGAAGTTACTCAGTGGAAACGTAAACTCGGAGTTTTCGTTATAAAAACTGAACTTTCGTGTTTGCCACGGTGAGGACATCATAGCGCCTTATCCATCCCATTTCTTAAAACCAATTACGGATTGAATGAACCAACCTGCGCAATAGCCCGAAGCTTTAACTCAGCGTATCAAATGTTCGACTTTAATTATACTGTTGATATGTTCAAGTGTCGGCTTAAACGACCGATTAATTGTCTTTCATAATTTCATATATGTAAATATTTTTTTTGTAGTAATCATTTCGTTGATGAAATTGTCAATAAATAAATAAATAAAAAAAAATCAGCACCTCTTGATCGAAATTGAAAATCAATAACATCAATGACTGGAATTAAATTGCTTGGCACGACAGCATAATAATATAGACTAAAGCGACCTTACTTATATATAACGGACAAATAGGAAGCCAAGATTCTTATTTATTCAAAGTAACATTTGATTATGAATAAATAACACGATATAAAATCATTCAGAATCAAGAGGCATAAACAGTCGATTTTCTTGTTTATGCTCAACCAAAAAATGTTAAACTCAACACATCTCAAATCCGTTAGCGTTAATCGTCTGCAAGTATTCATTATATAGAGCCGGTTTAGACGAGCGGTGTTGCGCTTTGCCAGCACAGAGTTTGCTGGACGATGGTGCTTGGTGTAAGTTTAGACGAGCGGTGTTTTGCTGTGCTAGCACACAGTTTTCATAATGCATCATAATCAGAATAACTATGCTACAGATACGGAAAAAATAATAAATCAAGACAAAAAAAAAGTTAAATCGCTTCTATGCGTGACCGAATTGTAGCTGTAGTAATAAGGCAACAGTTTGCGGAATATTTTCTAATTGAGGGAAAATTAGACCGGCAAGGAAAAGGAACACTAAATAAAAATATTAATAAACAACTTTGTTACCTAAGGCGTGGAAGATATTGAATTCTGCAATTGATCTATTCTAGAATTCATTAAAAAATAATTACTTTGTTTAAATTGGACACTGATGCTTTAATGGCGCAGTGTCGTTTTACAAACAGCCAATCAAAACACCACATTTTTGGCTGGGAACTCTCTTCCAAACCACTTTCACTTTTTTCGGAAGCTGCTACCAGCCGTAATTCCTTCGCAAATTGGCTTCTTCGTACTTGAATTTTGCTCCGGATCGCATACAAACTAATTGTCCCATATACACTTTTCAGTTTGAGGTAAATGTCCTCTTAACTTTTTTTCCACACATTCCTATTTATATAGTCTCTGTTGCCTAGAATTATAAAAACTTTCTTTGCACTCGTACTCCAATAATAACATACATAGCTATTAATTCCTGGCTCCACATAAACTTGTCCGACATTTTCACTTTCAATTTTGATCAAGCTTTATCGATGCACTCTACTGAACGGCTCAAAGCAGACTAAATCACTCTGTCCAACAAAAAATGTCTGAACCCCAGACTGTTTTCAAGAAGAACCAAGAAAAATGGCTGCCGTGTTCGATGATCGACTAGCACTAGACCATTCGTGCTCGCTGTTCCGTTCCGTCCTTCACTTCCCTTTTCTAAAAGCTCGTGCTGGGTCCAGCGAAAAATCGCTTGTGTAAACCGACTCATAAAGTGCATGGATTTTTTTCAACGCGAACTTGAACCTTGATGCACACATTCGTAACGCAAATTTTATTGAGTCTAGCGTAGATAATATAATTTCATATAAAATATTAGTTTAAGTGAAAGCTGTAGAGGCGAAAAAAGACGTTGATGATTGAAACGTGTATGTTCCTAGTTAAAAAAAAAAGGATATTCTCACAAAAAGCAAAACATGTTCGCGTCTATTACATTCTTAAAATTCAAGGCCCACTAGATTTCCATATGCATTTCATTATAACAATTTCAAACACACATCTAAAATGCTAACTGCTTAAACAAACATTCAAGAAGTAACTATTCATTATTTGCATATTTCAAGTTGAAAGATTTTACCGTTTAATTTCGCAGTCAGAAAATGAAAGTTCAATCCATCTTCACACATAGCTTACAAATCGTACTGTACTATAGAAACTGATACGCAGCATTTCTTCGCATATGAACTGTATGAATAAAACTGTTAGAACTATCGAAATCGATATCATATCCAAAAATACCAAGTTACTAATTGTTGTTTACAACTAAATTATCTATGTTCTACATTTGTATTGGGCAACAGCATTAGGAATTAAGTATTAGATTGTACTGAAGCTATGCTGAAAGCGTGTGCATGCTGTTATGTATTTACGAATAAGTATCTATGATCTCAATATTTTTTTGTATCGAAGTTTGGTAACGCGTACTTTTTCCACTACGAAAGTTGATTAACGTTGTTTTAGCTAAAAATGCGAAGCCATTTCGTTTCTTGTCGATATGTTGTTAACACGATACCTTCGAGGTATTTAAGCAAAAATAATGACCTAAAACAAATGCGACTACAGTGCTTAATGTGAACCTATCATGTTTGTACCAACGATTAATGTATATAGATAAATGCTTTTTTTTGCAGAATGAAATATGGCGAAGTTCTAATCAAAGTACGTTCTTTTTTTGGGGGAGCCACGTTGATAAAAACCCGTCAATATATTACTGTATGCACAGATTAGATTGCCAATAGATTCAATAAAGTCGAATGCAGTATGAGTGCTTCGAGTATTTGCATTGGATGTGTTTGGCGATTTATCTAGTTCGCTGATAACATATTTCCCACTGCTTTGCAGTCGTTATCATGTTTGGTTGATACATTTTCTGACATCGTAAATGTACGCGTTACGAAATGTGCAAAATAGGGGTGAGTCAAATTTGTGACAAGCAGCTGCTATAGACGGTAACTTGGCCGGTAGTGGCCTTCGAATGCGCAATGAACTCAGAGTCCTTGTTATTCTTCAGAAATCGATCAAGAGTATCATTCTATAGATTATTAAATGATATTAGCAACAAACACCAATTTATGAAAATTGTATGCATACCATTCCGTAGACTGTTTTGTTTTGGAATTACTCCTAAACAAGTCCTGCAAACAACCACAATCCTCTTTAACAACCATACCTGAAATTCCGAAAATTCCCTTTGCTTGTGAAACAAACACCGTAGACAATAGTTTTCACCACCTGTCGTTCAATGTCAGTCCTTTTCCGTTCGATGTCTCCTGTTCATTGTAACTTGTCACGGTGCCCGTATACAGGTTTTTTCCATCCGTTATTTAACACACCTTCAATACTATACCACTCAGCAAGTCATTCGCCCGCCTTCAACTTTTTCACTGAAACTTGTTATCGAAGCGATGATAGTCGGTAACTTCCTTGTCATGCCAAATGTACCGCACTCCCAGGAATAATGAGTCCGCGAAGGAAACGAAAATGTTATCGGATAGGATAGGCTTTAATGGTTGCCTATTTTTTTCGATGTAGATATGTATGATATTTCAATTAAATGGCACACAGAACGTCGACACAGTTGCTGATTGCGATCGGCTTAACGCAAATCGATATGGCGATTGTAGTGAAATTTCATTTCAAGTTGAAATGTGTAATTGGTAAATGTTCAAGCTATTTGTGAGATGGATATGCGTCGAGGGTGTAATTTACTCGTGGAAGCTGACAATGGATAATTGTAACGACCTACTTTCGAATCATTTTTGCATCATCTTTGCTTGGTTAAGGGATTACGTGAAATTTGTCGGTATTAAATGACGCGAAGGTAAAGCTGGTTGAAAGAATGCTGAGAAGCAATATCAGGCCTCTCAAGAGATATAAGTGAAACAGCATTTTATCAAACAGTCACACATTGATGGCACTTGAACAAGAAATGGACCAGCTGAAATACGATTTGAAGCAAGCCGAAATCGTGAGTATTGTTCCAACTGAATGAACTGGCAATAGAAGACTGAAAGCAGCAATTTTCAATGGATAGACTTTTTGGACCATCTTCATGAAGCAATGTGAGGCTGTTTGCAAAATACAACCGCTGGATGATTAGTTTTTGCGACCATACGAGTACTAACAGTATCACCCAAACGAATCGCAGCAGAGGTTCTTCATATCATTTCAGTGCCCCTCCGATCAGGCACTTTCTTGTCGTAGTGGAGGTGGCCTGTGCACCGCAAAATGTTATGACAAGGGTGCCTGGAAAACAGCATGAGGACAAATCATACGAACTTGATCTCTGCAGGTGGTAGCCAGACTGAGTTTAAAAAAGTCCGGAGAGGCGAGTACAGCGTCAGCTGAAAGTGCGGCCTTGCCTGGAGAATTGATACGCCCGCAGCAGGTACAGAAAGAAAGAGTACTGGTTGCTTGAAACTCTGGAAACCTAAGAGTCCTAAACAAAGCAATAAGCTGCTCCAACGGGATAAGCTACGGACGAAGGCGGGCAGGGACGTCAATGCAGCAAAGATTGCATTAATAGACACTGGATGTTAGGTAGTGGAACCTCAGAGCCTACCAGAAGAAGTGAGAAAAACGTCGACTGGTGATGTCGCGCAAACTGAACATTGCAAACCTGGGAAGCTCGCAGCCGTCGGCAGAGGAGGATTCTGTATAAAAAAAACAAATACATCTCCTACAGAGCGCATATAAGAACTTGGTAAGGTCCTTTAAGAGGAAAGATTTCAGATCATTCTGTCAGAGACTGAAAGGTGTATGAGGCTCGTCGATTCTGTACAAGGTCCTGAAAAAGGATCAACCAGCTAAGCTGGACTTTCTAGAACCCAAGTCCAAACAGGAGTGACACCTGTGATTAAAACGCAGAAGTGGATAGTTGATGCTTATAAAGAGAGATGGATTTCTTCCGATGTGGTCAGGCACACTAAAGTCTTCCTTTCACACTGAAAAAACACATGGCGCCAGACGCCATAATTTATAGACTTCTGGCGCCATGTACAAAGTCGATTTAGGGATAGTGATAAAATATAGCGCCACACGCCATAATACATGGCGAAAAGTACATAGGAGCAGACGCTATGCTTATAGCCCTCCACGCCATGTACCATAGTCCTCCACGCCATATACTATAGTCCTCCACGCCATACACTATAGTCCTCCAAGCCATACACTATAGTCCTCCACGCCATACACTATAGTCTTCCACGCCATATACATGGCTTTGAGGACTATATTACATGGCATGGAGGACTATAGTACATGGCGTGGAGGACTATAGTGTATGGCGTGCAGGACTATAGTGTATGGCGTGGAGGACTATAGTATATGGCATGGAGGACTATAGTATATGGCGTGGAGGACTATGGTACATGGCGTGGAGGACTATAGTACATGCCGTGGAGGATTATAGTACATGGCGTGGAGGTTTATAAGCATAGCGTCTGCTCCTATGTACTATGGGCGTGTGGCGCTATATTTTATCACAAATCGACTGAAATCGACTATGTACATGGCGCCAGAAATCTATAAAAGATGGCGTCTGATGCTATGTGTTTTTCAGTGCACCAAATATAAATTCCACCAAATATAAATTCGAGTCAACATACTCACTATTGAATGTTCCTGCTCCAGTGTGAAAATTCACCGGTCGAAGTATCGAAAATATCGCAGCCAGTACTTCATTTCAAAATAAGTCAATTATGTAGACATAAGCTCTAATGTCACTTGCTGACATTTATACCTTCCCTCACACAGCATGGCTGCGAGTTATAATTGGAGTGCCATGAGCCATATTACATGGCTCATGGCACTATGTAATATAGCGTGTGGGGCGCTGGGAGCCATACTGCATAGCTCAGGGCACTATGTACATGGCGTGTGGGACCATAAAACCTGCGCCATGTTACATAGTACCACGCGCTATGTAGATTCTGACATTATGGCGCTGGGAGCCATATTGCATAGCTCAGAGTACTATGTACATAGCGTATGGGGCCATAAATAATGCGCTATGTTACATGGCTCTGGGCGCCATGTGGATTTTTTTCAGTGCAGAGCCCAATCATAAGACTGCAGGATTTCTCCACAATCAAATAAGAAAGTTGTCAAAGCCGTGACAGACATACTAACTGGACCTAGGAGGGTATATTCACCAAATAGCTGTTGCGCAGGATAACGTTCGTCCATCCTACATAGAAGAGGTTGACTCTGCGGAGCATTTTCATCGCGAATATCCAATGCTTCAGCTGGGACATGGCGCGTATGCAGAGGGTAGCCTCTTTTTCTCTATTGTAAAATAAAGTAATCACACGACAACACTAGGGGTCAAAGTTGGTAGAGAGCTTCATCGCAAGTTTCCAATCAATTTGAATACGAGTGTGGATTAGCTTAGGTATCTGATTAACTTAGGTACCTTATTAACTTAGGTACCTATTCAGAGCTACGTGAACTCAAAACTCGGTGTGCGAACGCTCACCCGAACATGGATTCTAGCTAGGCACACCACAAACAAGAAGTCAGTGCTCTACCCACTAGGCTATTCAAACTTATTTTCTCTATTATACCTGGAATTTGTTAAGAGATCCTGGAAATAATGGTAGGCTGGGGATATTTTATGATTACAATGGAGTTTTCTGGTCTGAATGCTTAGAGCATTGGCCGTATGAATTACAGAATGAATCGAAAAATATTAAAAGTCTAACTCTTCGCAAATCTTGTCAGCAGTTGTAAGCTGCGTCACTGCAAACAAATCTTCTGTTTGAAATATAGGTCAAAGTAATATTGAAATTTTACTTAATCCATTATGAATTTCACGATATATCTCGCTTCATTAACCCTCCAAGAACCCAGGGGGTCAAATTGACCTCAGTGACCATTTTGGCCAACCGCAGCGCTTAGGCTTGCGGGCAAAGGGGGGTACTATAGGCACCTAAGTGTATTTCTGTGTCTTGACTATAAGTTTACACCGTTCGCATACAGTTCCAAGTCGTCAGTCATCGTTGAGAAGCATTTGAAGCAGATTAAGGGGTCAAATAGACCCCATATGTACTCGACGTCATTTTGAGGTAAAAATTCAGTTTTTTTACTTTATAAATCGATAGATTAATTTAAAAAAGCCAAAAAATAAGTTTGCAAGTGCTTTTATTTTTTGTTTTTAGCAATATGACGTATAATCTGCGTTCTAGTGTACGCAATAATTTGTTAGTTGAAGACAATGATAAAAATTTTGGCGACAGTGATTCCTCCGAAGGCGACCATGTCTCGGAGCAATCAGAATCTGATTATTCAGAAGATTACACTTTTTTTTGCAACTCTTTATATAGGGCTAATTTATTATTCTACTATGTCTTGAGAGTATCCATATACATTTTCAGCTCAAAATATTGGAAACTGACAAAGTTATGATATTTTTTTAAATGTGCAAATTTTAAAAGCCTCACAATCGCCACCGTAAATATGCAAAATAAATACTTTTTTTAAGGGTCACTATAGGGCTAATTTTTTTTATAATTTTGTCATACTTTGAATTTATCCCCCTAAATTTTTAGCCAAAAATATTGAAAATTGACAGTTACGATTTTTTTGTAAAAAAGCGGATTTTCGATAAAACTGTTTTTTTCGCGAATTTTTTTAGGTATGTTAAGGACATCTAAGGCACTACTTATGGACGAGAACTACTAAAAGAGGTCTCAATCTATACCTACAAATTTTTTCAAATTAAAATCTTCTGTGGCGGCGATTCTATAGACGTTCAAAAGTGGTTGAAATTGAGATTTAGATCATGATTTAATGGTCAATTTGACCCCAATTGTTCTCGATGATCGAAAAAATAGGTGTGTTCTCGGAGGGTTAATATGATTATACCAATCAAATCAGTGATTATACTATTAACAAACTTAATTTCAATAAATTTACTTTCTATAATCGCTGGAACCAGTCATTTATGATCAAGCACCCACATTTTACTTATATTTTCAAAAGTACACACGCTAATATCAATGCATGCTAGAGAAAAATATTATTGCAAGCACGATCAGTAATAATAGCTTACGTTAGTTCGAGACTTTATGGAAAACACTCGCGCAATCATAATTTCATCGATATCGTCATATATCCCCTAAGTAATTTCGATCATAAATTCATTTTCGTTTCGAGTAAGAAACAATAATCCATACGATTAAATCATATAGTGATTAGTTTATCTCGGAAGCAATAGTCTATTTTCGCCAATGACTACAAACGCAAAAATCCTCAACTAAAACCTTGTCTATCTACACTCTATCTTACGCATACGTAAGGCATTACAGGGAAATATAAAAAAAGTGCAAACTTCCATGAGGCAATAAAGGAATTCTTGCAGCAAAACGCAAGCAAGAAAAAAAGATAACGAAGTTCAATTAAGCGTAATCCCTTCCAACTGTTCAATAACTAATTCCTAGAGCCTGTTTAGTATCTACTGTACTGATGACTTAGACTGTAGCCGCAGCCGACTCGACAGATGTAAGTGAGGTTGCAAAGAGAGCCAAGTGAACCGAATGATACATAAAATGAAGAAAAGATAGAAAAAAAATGCGCACAAGACTCTCAACGGGTCGGATTGGATAGAAAATCTGAAAATGAAGGAAGTTTCTTATTACTCCGCTACTGCTTTGAAATGCTATCCGCCACAGAGAATGGATTAAGGCAGAAAAGCTATTGGTATGTGTTTAATGCTACGGTTGATGTAAAGGTGTACACTAGATTCAGAAAGTTGTTGAAATGTTAACCTTTTGGCGATCACGAAGTGTATGTTGCAAAGATTTTGGTCTAATGTCTTTCAGTTGTAGCATGATCTTTAAAGCAGGAAATGGGTGTTTGGTTGCAAAAAGTGCGGCGGTCTGATTTTTTTTACATCGTGAAATTGTGCTATTTGAGCTTGGTTTGGATTTAAAATATATTAAAATACTAAAGATTTATACCGTAGTCCTTTCCGAAAATGGATAGCCAGCAGGCTATTGCATCATTTTCATGTTATAAAAAAAATAGCGGGTGATAGCTCAATCATGAACAAGTACCACTTTTTATCGATTTCAATGCTGAAACATATAATTTCGAGGCGTTTCAATGCACTTTTGCTACATTCAAAACGTATCCTTTGCCCTATAATCCCATGCCCGACCATACCAGACAAACATGGAATGCAAGTAATTTGAATTTAAGCTTCATACAATTTAAGCTTGGCAAATAATTTTTGAAAAGCATTTATTGGATGGTAGACACATATGTAGAGGATATATATACTTACATTTTACTATATTCAGTATGCAATTTTAATGGATATTTGGACGAACACTGGGTCAGAGCTGATTGTTCTATCGTATAGTTGGAATACATTTATAGCTGCTGGTTTAGCTAAGCACTGTAATATAGCCTACGATATGTGCAAGAAATTGAGCTTGGTCACGGTGAAATTATAGAGGAAAGTGAATTTGTAGGTTTCATGTGTCTACTATAGTTGGTAATATAAGGCAATTAGTTTCCAATTTCATAGCTGGCTAAACCATTGGACTTGGATTAGAAAATATATACTATTGTTAAGAACAACAATGTCATATTCATAAATCGATTCTATTGCCACTTTGATTTTCTTCCTTGTTTAGACACTACCGGGCTGCAGTTAAGGAGAACATACTGATTGTAAGAGTAGAGCTTAAAAAAGTAACAATGCTTGCAAACCTTACTCATTATCATCATCAGTCTCCTCTTGCAGTTCATCAGCGGAAACAGTTAAGCAATACATCAATGTGTATACGAGTGTGGAGTGATTAGTTCTACGAGACTCACTTTACCCCTGATTAGCTCGGGTATCTATTCAGAGCTAGGTGAACTCAAAGCTCGGTGCGCGGACACTCGTCCAAACCTGGATTCGAACACACAAGAAGCCAGTGCTTTACCCACTAGGCTACTCAAACAAAAACAGGTAGATGTAATATATTCCATATTTTTCTACAATTTTTAACTTTGACCCACCCTTTGTGTGCGAGACCTATTTGCGAACATCAGCCTCATAAACGTTCATGAACATACGGATGAATCTGCTGACAACAAAAAAGAACCATTTTACAAACTTGTCGAGCGGATATGATGTAAATAACGTCAAAATATGTCATAACTACACGAGCCTGATGACGGTACGAATGTACCCTGGTGCCACCAAAGACTCAGACTACAATATTTTTTGCGTGGATGAGAGACGCATGAGAGTACCAGTAACAGCTTTGATCTTGCATCAAGACTTGACCTTGAAGAGCTCGATGGAGGGAGAGTAAATTTTAGGATCAGGATGACGGGAGTAAATGAGACGCGGATACTCCTTTTTTTTCCTGGTATAGATAGTCAAACAAAAATCTTTGGCTTACTAAAAAAAAGACCACCTACAAGCCCACGAAGTTCCGAGTCGGGAACCGCTTAAGCACTGCTTCAGTCTGGTCGTGCAGACTCAGAGACTGAGCGACAGTTCCTTCGGTTCGTAGAATTGCATCCACGATCGTCTCAGGCATTGTCAGGCCGATCGTGGATAAACACATAAAGAATGTATGCTGAGCATCATCGAACTCAGTCACACAGTACCGGCAGTACGATGTGAACACCTTATCCATGAACCAAAAAGACAAGATCACGTCATGCTCATGTCAACACCCTTTTGTGACGTAAACTGCGCCAACACGCCCACAAACCATTCCAAAATGACCTGTTTTGTAGGTAAATCAGGGTATTGTTTTTTGGTTGGCTACATTCGGCTAAAAACTTATTAATTAGTTATGATATTTTAAAAGTTCAGCAAAACTAGAATGCACTTAAAAATACGTACGTTGAACAAATGTATTGAAGAAAATGATAAGTCGAAAAAACGAAAATTGAAAAAAAATGTTAACTTGAAAAAATAATCGTCTTTATTTTATAATTCATTAACGGATTATTTATAACTGCAAAATATCGATAGATTTTTCATTTGCATATTGCTGTAAGGAAATACAGCACTCACATGTTTCAAGGCATCATTAAAATTACCATACATACTACATTTTAAACAAACCATACTTTTCACAATATTTCTCCCTATTCGCCACTATACGCTATATCATATGCTACAACATGAACGACGCTACATTAAATCAAAGTCACGAATATGGACATTCGCAGAACAAGACGAGTTTGAAAATCGCCATGCCGTCATTTTGCATTTTGAGATGCATGTAATTTTTCTTTTCGCCACATTTTTCTTGATCTACCGCTCTATGCTACGTGACGTAAACTGCGCCAGGCGGGATGTGCGCAGAACATGACGAGTTTCGAACTCGCATTGTCGTGATCTCTAGTATTTGGTTCATGCACCTTACCCATTCTATTCAGGTATTTCCTGAAGTAACCGTACCCTGTCAAGAATTGACAAAGGTAAAAGTTTACCTATCCGTGGCTCTGGTTAAGCCAAGGCTCAATAAGACCGATTAGCTTAGCTGTCCAGCGTTTTTTATTATTTTCACTCCAATGCCTTTGCCAGAATTGGAAGGTAGGCGTACGCGCGTGCGTCAGAGCCTCAGGTCTGCCCAGCTCTGAGTGAAAGAGGTACCCTTCCTTGCGATCGGGAGTACTCCCAATACCACCATTACAGCCTCTTCTGAGACAGTGCCGTAGCTACAGAGGATTCACAGGGCATTCCTGCGCTGGACAATGGCAATCCAATACCGGAACTTCTTAGTTCGGAGCGCATCTCCCCAAATTTCGGCTCCATACAGCAAGATGGAATCGGTCATTACCATCAGTAGCCTCCGTTTCGTCTCACTGGGTTCACCGACGTTGGTCATTAGCCTACTCAGCGAAGTGACAACTACTAGAGCCCTGTCACGTTCCCTGCGGTTATAATCTCAGTACGTCAGCTTGGTGTCCAGGGTCACTCCCAGATACCTTACTGACTTGCTGGTTTGGACCTCCACGGAGCCAAATGTCATGGGTATGACAGTTGGAATCTTTCGCTTCGTCAGCATAACAATCTCTGTTTTAGATAACCGTGCTCGGTCATCAACCGATCCAGCTTCCTCATGACTTGGTTAAGTCTGAGTTGAGTGAATTTGGCAGGTCTGGAAGTGATTACTGCGTAACTTACCAGGAACACATCCACAGTCATTTCCAGGTGCAGAAGATCATCGTACATGATGTTCCAGAGGTCAGTTTCTAAGATCGACCCCTGTACCGCATCTGAGGTGACAGGCCTCCTTTTGACCCCTTCGACGGTGTCATAGAGTAGCCATCGGTCCCTGCGGTAGTCCCGCATCATGGCTGTCATTAGTACTGCTAAAATCATCTTAGGCAGCAGTCACAGAGATCGGAGAGACTGATTTCGAGGAGGAATATAAAGAGCTCAGAAAAACAGAGAAAAGACTTCATAGACAGAAAAAAGCAGCCTGGGAAAAAGACCTAATCTGTCAAATAGAAAGAACTAGAAAGTTAAGAAGTACTACAAACACGAAGCTCGCAAGTACTACCAAATTGTTCGAAACATGTCACACGTCGCATTTATTAAACTGCACGCACACTGATACAAAGCATCGCGTCAAAGACCTTAATTTATATACTTCTGGCGTCATGATTTCGAGATTGTAATAAACCACAGCGACTGACACCATAATGCACGGCAAATAATAATAATAATAATGCATTTCATAGGAGTGGGTGTATATATTTGCAAAGCTATGCATTACAAGTCCCAACGCCATGGATTATAGCCCTGATAAAAAGCAAACTGAAAGTAAATTCGTTCCCATAGATAATTTCCGGATTCTGATAATTGTAGCAGATGCGAATTCCAACTACTATTACTGAAATTTTGTTTTTAAATTTTAAGCTTATTAATAAACCCTGCTAGATTACGGTTCCACGAGCTTATTGGATAGGTAATGTTATTTAATCAACTTTAATGTTGTGCTGAGATTATATTCAGGGTATGTGGGGCTATGTTACATAGTAGTTGAGACCATGCTGCAAAGCAGTAAACCCCATAATGTATGGGAATTCGGGTTATAGTTATATTTTATGACTCAGGGTACGAGCCCACGCGGCCATAAATGCTGGGTTTTGTTACATATGCCTACGCGCCATGTAGATTTTTTTGCAGTGAGCAGTAAGGGCAAAGAAGGGAAAAAGCATTCCGGAGTAATGGGGAGTGCAGTTTAATGAATTACTAAATGGTCAGCTCACCGAAGATTATGCTGCTACCACTAAGCATACACGAGGTACTATGTGCCATATATCAGTTGAAATTCAAAAATAGCTCCTGGAGCCGACGGCATTCCAGCCGAGATGATTAAATATGAAAGGCTCACGTCACCCTAAGCAACGTAGAAGGCACTTGGATCTCTTAGCATTGTTCGACAAGAAAGTTTTACAGAGAATTGTTGATCCCATATGTGAGGAAGGACGATTCCAGAGACGCTACAACCGTGACTTGCACGCAATCTAGCTAAAAGCAAATACTTATAATCACAGATATAAAGCTCGGAAGACTCTGACCTAGCTCGCCTAAGCGAAGGAGAACCTGAGGGGAAACCTATTAGCGGCAAATTTCATGGCATACGACAGCGAGAGAAACCTTGATTGCGCAGGAGGAATGGAGGAGGCAGGAGGACAATCAGAGTTTAGGGATGGCTAATTGGATGACAACGGCTCGTGATCGGGTCCAGCTTTAGTGCCGATGATGACGATGCTCCTCTTAGATGTGAGAGACCCTAACTGAAATAAGGACATATAACAGTGTCGAGCTGATATGGAACCCAGCCGCGACAGGCACCAAGAAACAAGAAAGCTTATGCCAAGACCAAAGAATGAGCTTAAATGCCGTAAACTGATCCCACATCGTACCAGGACTTTCCAAAGGCTGATATGGACAGAAAAATTAAAGCATGGACTAAGAAAAAGATCGAAAACCACTAGAGCTTAATCTGGAGGGTTCAAAATACGAAAAACAATCTCAATAGCGACTCTTCACAAAAGTGGCATGATAGACCTATGTGGAGCTTCAGCAAGTCATCTTTTTAGCAAAAAGTAGCTTCGCGAAATAGGCAAGAAGCGAGATGACAGTTGCAGATATTACGGAAAAGCACACGAATGTTTAGAGCATCTTCTCTCACATTGTCTAAGTAAACTCTGCGCTAGCTTTGTCTCATACTGTTGAGTGTGCTGGTGCCCATATTTCCCTGTCACATAACATTGGTTTATTATTTGTATCCTTGTATGTGCCCTATAATTTTCACGTATGAATGTTTTTAGTGAGCTGTCTATCATTATTCTATCTTACTATACTTATGCTCTTATTGATATATGCGATAATTTCAACTTGGCTTCTGTTCAGTGGAATCTCTCGTCCCTAACAATAACTGCTATTTGCTCATTTCTTTCTTTTTATTACTTATTACAGGTTAATTGTGTTCCCAATGATAACAATCGTGTTAAACCTTATTTTTCTTATTTTCCTTCTTCTAATCTACCTCTTTTTTCATCATCTTTCTCTTGTGTCGATCCTGATCCTCATCATCTCGCTCTTTCTATCGATTTTTGTTTCTTGGACAACCCACGTATAAAGAGCATTTTTGAAGCTAATTTTCAGCAAATTACTTCTGAACTCATCGCTATCAACTGGTTTTCTTTTCTTTTTTGAGAGATTGAAACTAATGAAGCCCTTACTTCCTTTTACTTTTTTAAACCCAGATCTGGCAGCACTGCTTTACGAGTTGGCGGCTAAAAAACTGTTGGAGCAGCGAAATGAAGTTAGGTCGTCTATATTGAAGCGTGTCATTGTTCTAATAACTCGAAGCATTTCTAAATGTTTGCTAGTTTCGCTCACAACAATCAATCGCTTTCCTGGCTGTATTTTGCCACTGACTACTGCCTCTAGTCCTCAAGATGTTCGTGGTTTATTTACTAGGTTTTTTGCTTCTTCCTTTTCCCTCCTAACATTTTTTGAGGAAACTCGGTTTCGTCTTTGTTTTCTCATGTCGATCTTTTGATGATTAATCCTCTTGAGGTAGAAATCTTAGTATCCTTGTTCGATCCCTCTGTGAACAGTGGCCCTCAAGGTATTACAAATGTGTTTGTCAAGTTTCTTGCATATTCCATATATATTCATCTGTCTGTTTTAATTCATTTGTGTTTACCTGTAGTTGCGTTTTCAGCTGGAAAGTTGCAAATGCTGTTCCGATTTTCCTCTTTTGTCAATGCTTCCTATATTCTTCCTCTTTTGCTTTCCTAAGTCTAAGTCGCTTGGGCGAATTTTTCATGAAAGAATTCACAATGCTTTTAATCACATATTTTCGTTCTGCGACAGTTAATTTACTCGAATTCACCAGCTTGAGCAACGGTCTACAAGTTGATATGATCTACACTGACCTCGCAAAAATATTTCACAGGGTAAATCACTCAATGTTGTAGGAAAAATTATGTAATTTCGGTGATTGCAGTAAGTTTCTTTTCCGACTTTCTTCCCGCACCTATCGTGTTGTTTTTACTATCTGTTCTTCCTCCCTTTTCTATCCTACTTCTGGCGTTCCACAAGGCTCCATCTGTCGCCCCTTCTTTTTCACTTTTTTTTTTATCGATAATAA
Source organism: Nemotelus pantherinus (assembly GCA_963978885.1). Lineage (NCBI taxonomy): Eukaryota > Metazoa > Arthropoda > Insecta > Diptera > Stratiomyidae > Nemotelus > Nemotelus pantherinus. Next base: position 243,957,701 of record OZ022264.1, on the reverse strand, counting down.
CCTTCCTTGTAACTTCAAACCTGATTCTCTTTTACAAGTGTTTTGTAATGTCTTTTTCCAACAAGCTTGATCTCTCTATTTTTGATACCTTTTTGCAATTTGTCAGCATGTAGATCAATATAGAAACTTTGAAATCATTTTTGATCCGAAATTGAAATTTGGTCTGTTGTTTTTTTTTTTCATCGCATCCAAAGCATTGTTCAATACTGATTACTCTTAAGTGTGGAATCGACGTTTTGTGCACTTGTCTAATACTGTTGAATCTGTTCAGCATTAATTTACTCATTGCCTTCTGTACAAGTTTAATTCCTTTATCGTCCTTATGATGATCGCCTGTTTATTTTTGTAATCTCCACACGCCTTGAATGAATGTCTTCTTTGCAAATTGCATCATGGTTTACTTTCCTCCAAAATTTACCTGCGTCTGATCGCTCGGTAAGAACTCAATCGCTTTTTTCGACGGAACTTGCCCAAAATGCTAATGAGTATCGATTTGGTTCTCTGTGCATGTCTTTTCACTCATTTTAACGTAGCCCCTATATAGTGTGTAAAGATGCTTTTTTCATAGTTTTAATTTTATTTCTATGGTTTTATACTATGTTCTCATTTTGATATTGAATTGTCCTGTTAAATGGATTTTAAATAAATAAACATACATGAATTTTCTGCATGATCACTATCGGTTTCTCATGTCAACAATACGCTACTTAATGCCAATGTGATGAAACATTTTATTTTTAAATAAATTTGCCAAAAATTTAAAATTAAAGCGATCAAAGGCCAGAAGCAACACAGTCTCATTAATTAAAGACGAGAAAAAAAACATCATAAAAACTAACTTCGCACAATGCTAAAGTTCATTGCCAGAGATCATAATGATTAGAACAGAAAACATCGAAACGTCTCAAAGATTTTTAGATGTCAATTCCCTAGATCATTCAGACTCGTTCTCATATCATGCATAATTTATTTGCTGAATTTTAATTAGGTGATGATGTCAAACGTCGTCGCTATGTTGAAAAAAATTCTAAGCCTTCAACTGCTATCTTGCTGAAGAGATTGACAAAAATTGCGCACTCTGCTCTACAAGTATGTACCTACCAACTACTATTCCATGCCGCTATGATTCATTGACATGACTAATAATGCTGTTTCTGAAGAACTCAACATGAAAAAAGTGATCTGACTTTGTAAAGTGTTCGCTTCAAATTGAAATCCATTGTCGTCAGAGTGAAGTCAAAAGGTGCACGCTTAGCGGAAACAAGACCTTTTACTTTTTTATGTAACTCGCAACCCGATTCCGCGAAAAAAACACTACGAAATCCGACCCGTTCGCATCTCGCTGCCACAAGAAACATGCGACCCGATAGTCGTCTGTATCTATTTTGATTTCAGATTCAGCGGAAAAATTGAAATTCAAATCGTACTTGTAGTTGTCTTATCAATAGCTTCGCCGGTTTTTTTTCGCTGTTGTCTGCTAGCGCTACTATTGCAATTCCCATCCACGTTTCTATTCTACTATCATTGTCGTCAACCTGTGTCGCCGCATCAAAATGCCGAGTTTATTTTCATTTGAATTGAACAAGTCGCGCACTAAGTACTTTTGCCGCATACAAATAGCAGCGATTGCGACGGTTTTGTGCGCTTGGGAAATTCAACTCACCTAGCTCCCCTGGCAGGTGAGGAAAACTCTCGTCCGTCGGAGACGACAACAGACGATGATCCTAATCGATGTGAAAAACGCTGATGATTGCTCAAGATAAGAAGACAAGCGATCAGCGTTGTGTTTGTCTTCTTCGTCAACGCAACGGATCCAATCAGCAAACAGCAAACCTTCTGACCAAGAAAACCACTTTGTGTTTTGTTTGGACGGTGAACGCGGTGGATAGATGGAGCGTCATCGTAACGTCGAGTATTTCCTGGCCAGGCCTCACAGTCACCGAGTCAAGATCCGCTGAAAACTGTTACGGGTCGGAGGAATAAGAAGACGCCATCCATGCCTTTCATGCCGGCAAACTGGTTTTCTTATTAGTTCCATCCACCACGCGAGACCGAGGAACAAAGAGCTAAGACCCAAGACGTTACTATTCGAGAATATTAAGTTTATACTTAAGCTGCAGCACGGATCCGTATTATGTCTTCTCCGATTTCTTTGACACCTGATATACACCACTGTGGCCATAGCGTTTGTGCGCTGCTTGCCAGTTGTGTGTTGACTCCGTCGTTTGCAAGAAATGACTACAAAGAGGAGCCAGCTGAGTAGAAGCAAGAACAACGACAAGAAAGCGATTTCTTGTAAAGGTCGTTGATATTTGCCAGTGTTTTCTGCTTATGCATTGGTTATTTTCGAGATTATGAAGTGGAAGAGCTTAACAGCGAAAGCATATGCAATTTCAAAGAAAATCACGTTAATTATGCTTATTAAGTTGTTGTTGTTGATTTTTTTGAAGAAGAAGTGAAGCGAGGTCGACAACTCACCCTCGGATTTAGAAGCTATAAAATGTTGAATAGGAATTGTGACCACCGAACTGACGTCGAATTTTTTTTTCACAATTTTATGAGATGTCACAACTGAGGTCTTTTGTACACCTTTGATTCGGCTTGATGTCAACCTACTATCTTTAGAGCAACATACATAGATAATTACTGAAACTACTTGCTCGTAGGGCAACAAAAAGTTACGAAGAAGATGCTTTTGTTGGAGCTCGAAACAAAGCAAGCGCTCAAATCGTAATTGATAAAGCATATTCACAAATCTATAGAGGCTTTAGAGACAACTTTAAGCAAATTCTAATAGGTAACAATGTATAAGGGGCGAATTTACGCCATGGCAAAAACTTGAAAGAAGCTTCAGTAGCCTAGTGGATAGAGAACTGGCTTTTTGTGAGTGGGGTCCCTGGTTCGAATCCAGGTTCAGACGAGGGTCCGCGCACCAAGCTTTGAGTTCACCTAGCTCTGAATAGGTACCTGATATAAATGAGGAGTAAAGTGAGTCGTGGAACTAATCACTTCACACTCGTATTCACATTGATTGTAAATTTTTAATTAAGCTCTCTACCAGCCTCAGCCCCTAGACCTGTACGAGGGTTGTCGTGGGATTACTTTACAT